>OX578135.1:143610615-144210615 GCA_951213105.1 Amaurobius ferox | reverse complement strand
GGAGTATGAATAATAGTCAAATTTTTGAATGTTGATCCTTGATTTCTTAAGAATTCTTATTGTAGTTAGCCTTCTATGGTATATTACTTTAGATGGTGGTCTTTCACAGTTTTGTCCAATATTATAATTTATCTTTACCAAAGTATTGCAGCTTTTAAACTCTGAGACTTATAATGAAATCATTCGAACAACCAGTAAGTTTACTAATTTTTAAAGTTTAATTGATTAAATACTGTTCTAAAATAAATTCTAATTTTTATATTTTATTGAATTTTAGATTTGTCTATATGTTCTGAATGAAATATGGCCACAAATTATGTTATAGTGATATCTGTTTTAGAAGGTGAGTAACTATAATTTACTAAAATGTTTTAAACTTTTATAAACATTTTGGCTTTGAGTCTATAAGTGCTCAATTAAGTTTCTAGATACAAAAGGGAGTACCGTCAAATGAGAAAAACTTGAAAATGTTAATTTTTAATTAAACAAAAATTATGAATTTTTTTTTACAAATTAATTTGTATGTGTAAAAGAGAGAGAGAGAGAGAGTTAGTTAGTTATTTAGTGAGTGAATTAGTTATTTTGTTTTCTTTGTTTGTTTGTTCGTTAATTTTAATTTGTACCAAACTTAAACATATATTATATCAAAATGTTCATAAAAACTCCAGCTTTTAAATGATGTGTCAAATAATCTTAATCTGTGTTGGAGTAGTAGTATAAATTACTTACACTACAAATGAATGTTCATTCAAAAAAACAAAAGTTTACTTAGATAATAAATAGATAAAAAAAATTCTGCTGTCACATTTTAAAAAGGAAACTTGTCCATGGTTTTAAATATATTACAAAGATTAACATAAATAATAAAAAGTTATTCAATGTTAAGTAGTTTTTCTCTATCAAAGTAGCATCTATCTGTCAGTATACAAGCAGATGTTCAAATAGAGCATATTATTTCTTTGATATTTATTCAATACCGAGATTGTGCGGAAAATTAAAATTACCTAAAATAATTGTAGAACATAATAAACATGATTTATATGAACACATTTATTCATTTAAATCTTGCATAGCGAAATACTGCTTATAAAACATGGAATCATGGTATGGTAAAAATACTTTTTGACTTCGGGTTTGTTGGTCTATTTTGCACTGAAGAAGGGGATCCAACGTATCCTTGAAACAGCTGTATTGTTTATTAATTTGTGCATTTGTGCTTAACTTTTCCCTTAATCATCTGAAGAAGTCTGAAGGAACTTTTGAAAATTGTTCACCTTTTTTGATTCAAAAAAGTATAGCTGCGTATGTAGGTGATGTAAAAAATGTTAAAAAACTAAGATCCGGTGACCTTTTGGTCCAAGTTACCACAAATGCTCAAGCTACAAACATAATGAAAATGACCCATATTGGAAGTTTCAAGATCACAGTAAACTTACATATGTCACTTAATTATTCTAGAGGCGTAATTTCCGAATCAGATCTAATTTATGACAGTGAGGAAGAAATTTTGAACAATTTAATTGACCAAAATGTGTGCGCTGTAAGACGTATCAACATTCGTAGAGAAGGGAAAGTCTTACCAACTAAACACCTCATACTTACCTTTAACTCGCCAGATTTACCAAAAACCATTAAAGCAGCCTATCTGATGTGCAAAGTCCGTCCTTTTGTACCAAATCCATTAAGGTGCTTTAAGTGCCAAAGATTTGGACATTCCAAAAATTCATGCAAAGGAAAATATGAAACATGTGCCCGGTGTGCTGAGCCCGGACATGAATCTGAAAATTGTTCCAAAAAATTTCTGTGTGTTAATTGTAATGGCGAACACCCATCATATGCTCGATCATGCCCGAAATGGAAGATCGAAAAGGAAATACAAACTGTTAAAATCAATAATAATATTTCTTTCCCTGAAGCACGTAAAATAGTAACAGCACGTACACCTGAAGGTGTATCCTATGCCACAGTAGCCACTAAATCCTCAACTTCAGTTGCCACGCAATGTGAGAAAAGATCCATTGCTACACAAACCGAACCTATCTCTGTGCCCGAAGACAGTCCAAATCCTACTAGCCCATCAAGTACTCAATTTAAACCTAAATCTGCCATACCCTTAGCAACTTTTAGACCAGAGTTTTCACAGCCAAATAAACCAAGTACCAGTCGGGATACTGAAACATATACCACAATAAACAAAAAAAAATCCAACCAAAAATCTAAATTAAAAAATGAAAAAGATGAACTTGCACATAGAAAATCATTAAAAAGAGTAGATTCAAAAAATGATACCAATATTGATGATGCAGTACAACTATGTGTTTCGGATGACGAAACAATGTTGACGGATGTGTTGCCACCTTCATCCAATAGGTCCAGGGTGAACAGTTCTCGTTCACCAAAAAAGAAAAAACCTACATAATGGGTTCTTTAGTTTCTTGGAACTGCCGTGGTTTGCAGACCAAGTTGTTTGAGGTTAAATCATTAATTAATACTTATCATCCCATTTGTGTCTGTCTTCAAGAAACATTTTTAAAAGTTAACAATAGTATAAATTTTAAACATTTTACTTGCATTCGCAAAGATTTTGATCAAAACAGTAGGGTTTCTGGGGGAGTAGCTTTGCTAATTTCCCATAACTATCCTACCTCCAATGTACAACTTACCACTAACTTACAAGCTGTTGCTGCTCGTATCCATATTAAGACATTGATTACAATATGCTGTATATATATTCCACCAAATGATAAGATTGATCGCAAGGAACTTGATGATTTGATTGGTCAACTACCTCCGCCATTCGTAATATTGGGTGACTTTAATGGTCACAACCCTCTTTGGGGTAGTTGTGACATGAATCACAGAGGACAGCAAATTGAACAGTGTATTAGTGATCACAGCCTGTGCCTATTAAATAGCAATGAACATACCTACTTTCATCAACCAAGCAAGACATTCCACACTATCGATCTTGCTTTCTGTTCCCCGTCAGTCCTTCCATACTGGTCCTTTTTAGTCGACAAAGATCTATACAATAGCGACCATTTTCCCATTGTTCTCTTTAACAGTCAAATCAGATCACCTGTGAAACCATCGCGATATATCTTTTCGAAAGCTGATTGGTTAACATTTACTTCCCAAGCTGTGATAGCTGATGACGCAGTTCAGAGCTGTGACATTGATACAGCTGTAAACAATATTACAAATCTCTTGATTAAGGCTGCTGATAATACAATCCCTAAGAATTCTGGAAAAACATCTAAGTATCACTTTCCTTGGTGGAATGAAGAATGTCGCGAGGCATACAAAAAACAAAAGAAAGCCTGGGCCAAATTTCGAAGGTATCCTACGACTGATAATCTTACTGCATTTAAATATACAAAGGCTGTTGCTCGTAGGATACGCAGACAAAGACAAAGAGAGTCATGGGAGGAGTATGTCAGTGGACTAAACTGTTCCATTTCCAGCAAGAAAGTATGGGAAAAGGTCAAAAAGTGTTCAGGTGTCTATAATGACCACCTTATATCTGTTATAAATAGTAATGGCTCAATTATTAGCTCTCCCGCAGAAATAGCAAATGAAATAGCCAAAGCCTTTGCAGATGTTTCAAACTCAGCAAGTTATTCAGAACCATTCCTGTCACATAAAATCAGATCAGAAAAGAAACCAATTGTCTTCTCACAAGCCAAACACTTGCCATACAATTCTCCGTTTACAAAGTTTGAACTTCTTACAGCATTGTCACAGACTCAGGGAACCAGCAGTGGGCCAGATGGTGTCCATTATACTATGCTGAAACACCTTTCTCACGAGTCTTTATTGAACCTTTTATATCTGTACAACAGGATTTATATGGAACATAAGTTTCCGACATCCTGGCAAAGAGCAATCACCATACCCATTATAAAACCAGGAAAGGACCCCAAAAGTCCTTCAAGTTACCGACCCATTGCCTTGACAAGCTGTATTTGCAAAATTATGGAAAAAATGGTAAATGCCCGACTTGTTTATTTCCTTGAAACAAATAAACTTTTATCTCCACATCAAAGTGGTTTTAGACGAGGAAGATCTACCTCTGACAATATTATTGCTCTGGAATCCCAGATCAGGACTGCCTACCTTAGGCGAAATCATTTAGTGTCAATATTTTTTGATATTGACAAAGCCTATGATCGCACATGGCGCTATGGTATTATTAAGGACCTTTTTGATTTTAATTTAAAAGGAAATCTTCCCATTTTTATACAAAACTTTTTAGCACATAGGACATTCAAAGTTCGTATTGGTACTGTTCTTTCAAATCCTCACGTACAAGAGGAGGGAGTGCCACAAGGAAGTGTATTGAGTGTGACTCTATTTTCCATAAAAATCAACAGTATTTTAAACCATCTACCACCATCAGTTCATAAAAGCCTCTATGTGGATGATTTGCAAGTTTCATACCAAGCACATGATATGCGCACTGTTGAAAGACAGTGTCAAACTGCAGTAAATGGCATTCTGCAATGGGCTAATCTAAATGGATTCAGGTTTTCAATCCAAAAGACTTGTTGCGTTCACTTCACCAGAAAACGAGGTCTACACTTACCTCCAGAGATTTTCATGGAAAATGCTAAAATTGCTGTTGTGGATGAAGTGAAATTTCTTGGAGTCTGGTTCGATAGAAAACTCACCTTCCTACCCCATGTTCAGAAATTGAGAAAGAAATGTGAGAGAGCCATTAACATTTTAAAAGTTCTGTCAAATACGAAATGGGGTGCAGATACAACTTCAATGCTACGTATATATAGGGCCATTATTCGTTCCAAGATTGATTATGGATGTAATGTTTATGGGAGTGCACGAACATCTGTTCTACAGAAACTGGACACAATACATAATAAGGCATTACGTATATGTTCAGGTGCCTTTAGAACATCTCCTGTTCAAAGCTTATATGTGTACTGCAATGAGCCACCTCTAGAATTCAGGCGTGAACAGTTGATGCTGAATTATTACTATCGGGTCATGTCCTTACAGAACCACCCTCTGCAACGACTAATACTAGATGAGCATTATGATCGACTCTACGACCACAGACCCTCATGCATTCCTTCCTTTGGCAAGCGGATACGAAATATATTATCAATAACCCCACAAGTAGATGTAAATGTAAGGAAAACAAAGTGTTTTGAAACACCTCCATGGCATGTTCCAGATTTTATATATCTCAACCCATTTAGTAATTTTACTAAGAGCAACACAGATCAGACTATTTATCTGCAACTGTTTGCTGAACATAGAAATCTCTACAACGAGTTTACTCCTATTTTCACAGATGGTTCAAAAGCTGGCAATTACGTAGGGTTGGCTTATGTATCTAAAAATACTATAGAGTCTTTTAAACTGCATGCATCTTGCTCTATTTTTACTGCTGAGATTATGGCAATATACCAGAGTCTTATATTCATATCGCATCAAATTTCCAAAAAGCACATCATTTATACCGATTCGTTGAGTTCGCTACAACTTTTATCATCTAGGACTGCCATGAATTACCCTATTGCCTCTGATATTCTTAAGTATGAACATCGTCTAAAGGTACAGGGATACCATACTGAATTTTGTTGGGTGCCAGGACATGTTGGTATCAGAGGAAATGAGTTGGCAGATATTGCTGCTAAATCAGCTACTCAAAATTTAAAACTGACAATCCCTTTAACTGACATCAAACCATTCATTTTGAAAAATATTTATGACAAATGGCAGTATTCCTGGAACCAGCAGTCTTGTAATAAGTTGTATGAAGTAAAGCCCGTAATACAAAAGTGGACTAGTTTCCAATGTAGGAAACTTGAGGTACTTTTAACACGCTTGCGAATTGGTCATACTCGTTTTACCCACAGACACTTACTTTTAGGAGAAGTTGAACCCTTTTGTAATAGTTGTCAGACCTCAGCAAGTATCAAACATATTTTAATTGAGTGTACTAAATATAAACAGTTTCGTTTCAAGCATTTTAAGACTTATACATTAAATTTGGCAGAATTGATTGGAGAAAATCCTCATTTGGAGCTTTTCCCATTCCTATTGGACATTGGTTTTTTCCATCATTTTTAACATCACCTTTTATGACCTTTTAGCCATTTTTCATATCTTTTGCATTGTTGCACATGTTCCATAGTATTTTCACACATTATCACTATTTTAAATTATACACTTGTTATCAATACTATTTTATGTATCTCGGTACCATATGTCTGGCGCAGCATATCCTCTTTGGATCTTGTGCCATTAAGCCATAATCAACCTCAACCTCAACCCTTAATCATCTGTACAAAGTATTTTTAATTATTGGTGCAATTATGATGTTTCAGATAAATTTATTAATTTGTTTTTGATTTTAAATAATTTTTAAATACAAAATATGCAGAATCTTATTCAAGGATGTTTATCTGTTAACCTTGTTTGCTCTTAGTTTCAACTGAAGTTGGTGAAATTGTAGATGATGTCTGAAGTTTTAAATATGTTAGCTGAAATATGTTAATTTCCTTGGTGTTATTCCTAATATTGTTTCTTGTATAATCCCCTTTATTGTGTCTGTGGCAATTTCTATCATGGTATAGGTATTTAATTTTGAATAAAGTGAGATGTGCTCAATGGGTGCTGTTGAGTCAGTTCTATATTTATCATTCTAGTGAAATGTCTTACAAAACTTATGTTTTGAATTACACATTACTATCATGACATGCCCTTGCTGAAGTCACATGGTCCCCAGCACCTTCATTAGGTCATCTCTACTATCATTTGAATTATGGTCAAGTTTTAAGTGTATTTGAAGTTGTGTCCAGAGGATAGCCGCACAAGACAGTACTATGGTTACAGTAGTTATATGTGTGTGCCTATTGCTACCCTATATTGATAAAAGATTGTGCATTTTCTTTTCTCAATGTCTATAATACCCTAAAATATCCATTTAAGTTATTTGAATAGTTTTGAAAATTAAACTTACTTTTGGTAATTTATCATCTTAATATGAAAATATACAATAATTCAATATACAAATTATTTAGTTTTTTTCTTCTATTGTATTTTTAGGTAAAAACTTTCCAACACGCCATGACAAGTATCTTCTTGTGGAAGCTAAATTCGATGGGGAAGTCATGTCTACTGACCCTGCTCCTCATATCATGCGGCCTCATTTCAACACTGAACTTGCTTGGGAAGTTGATAAAAAGGGTCTCCAAATGCATCGACTTCAACGATCCCCAATTAAATTGCAATGGTATGCTGTTGATATGGAGCTCACCAAGAAAGAAACCATTGGCTACATGGTATTAGACATTCGGCTTGCTCAAGAAAAACTTCAGGTATAAAAAAATATGTAGTTTTTTAATTCATTAACACCAACTTATGTACTTTTAAAGCAAAAAATGTTTTTCTTTTTGCCTTCTTCTAGTTAAAAAAGTATTTTTATATAAGTAGGTATTCCTACTAACTTGCAATAAGAGGTTAATATTAATTCTGAATTCATTTATATATTTAATATTTATTTTGAAAAAAAAAAGTTAAAAACTGTCGAATTTGTTCAACATAAATTTGACTAGTTATGAGTTGAATTCAGTAAAACTATATTGTACATGAGTTTATGAAGCAGAGTTACTTTGAGCAGTGATTTTATCTCCTCTGATATATGTTTTTGTATCAGTATTTTCAAGAACGTTAATAAAAATTACTTTTATGAAACTGAACATATTTGTTTTTTTAATACAATAAAATTATCACTGAACAGGGCATGCTGCCTTACAGTCACATTGAAATAGTCAAAACATACATGCAGAACAGAAAAACCTAGATCCTTCATTTTACCTATGTTTATTTTATACACGCTTAAGTTTTTCAGATGTTAAAATGTGCAAATCATCAAAATAAAGTTCGAAATACTAGTGAATAGTATAAAAAAATAATTAACAATATAGATTAAATTATATTAACAAGCAGTTCTATTGAATTTTATTTCTTACTTTTTTTGCAGGTAGATCATGTTGTAAATATATAATTAGTAAATACTTTTGCTAGAAGTTTTGTAAAGCAGTCAATAACATTCTCTTTAACTTTTTACATTTTTTTAATTCAACCATATTATTATCTGTCAAACTTCCAAAATCATATTTAATATCTATATGCTTAGTTCTCATATCTTTTATATATATATATATATATATATATATATATATATGTATGTATACAGGGTGTCCCAAAAACATTGACCTCGGCTTTTATTCCTTAAATATTGATCTTAGAAATATATAATAAATTACAAAGTTGCATAAAAAAAGGTACGGAATTTTATGAAATCGGTAAAAATTTTCAGAGGATTAAATTTAAAGAAATACAAAATTTAAATTTTTATACGGCCCCCTTACAAAAACATTTCCAATGAGTAAAATGTGCCCCATACACTAATAAGGTGATGTACGAAATTTCAGCATTTTATCATAAAAAATCCCAGAGATATGTTTAAACAAAGTTGGCGAGGGATTAATCACACATTAAAATGTAAATGTTTACAGCAAGAGTGCAAATGACACAATGCAGAAATATGCTTCATAGGCAAATAACATCTGTCTCTTATCTTTAATGAATCTTTGGCATGGATGGAAAACATTTTGAACAAGCTTTGTAATCTTTGTGTAAAGTTATTATTTCTACACAGTGTGGGTACTTTTGTACCAATAAATAGCAAAATTATTATTTATTTATGTAATTGTTTTCTTTCGTAATTTGTGTATGACCCCTGAAACGTGATCTGCCGACATGATTTTTCCCCTCTGCGAACCCAGGTCGATGCATCAAAAAGGGGTTTAAGTCAACATTTTTGTCTTTCCATATCTCTGCGACTTTTTATGATAACATGCTGAAATTTTGTACTTCACCTTATTAGTGTATGGGGCACATTTTACTCATTAGAAATGTTTTTGTACGGGGGCCGTATAAAAATTTAAATTTTGTATTTCTTAAAATTTAATTCCCTTGAAAATTTTAATCGATTTCATAAAATTCTGTTCCTTTTTTTACGCAAGTTTGTAATTTATTATATATGTCTAAGATCAATAGTTAAGGAATAAAAGCCGAGATCAATGTTTTAGGGACACCCTGTATATATATATATATATATACAGTGCAACTTGGATAATTCGAAGCTGAAGGGGCCACTAAAATAATTCGAATTATCCAAAACTTCGATTTAAAAAAGTTACATCTTTTAACTTTAGTTTCAGGTCCACTGAATGCTTGAAAAGGTTATTCTGTCAATAAGTAAATATTTATTGAGAAATATCATGGTATGAAGGACTTAAACACTATATGTTTATAAACAAAATAAGATTTACGTAAGCTACATACATGTACATATTACATTCAATACAGAAAATTATAGTTTTAGAAAAAATTGTGCAATGTCTGATTGCTTTGTAGAGTTCAGTCGTTTAACTAGCAAAATCATCAAACATGTTTAGTAAATGGAAAACAGCTTCACTAACGTTTGTTTGTCCTTCAGTGTACCGACGAAATTCGCCTAGATGAAAAAGTGCCTCCGACGATGTAGGGATTGCCATCTCTTCTTCTTCCTCCTATATATCATTCTTGATATCATACTCCGCTGCACTCGTCTTATTTAACACTTCTGATAAAATGTCTTGATCTGACAGTTCTCCACAAACTTCCTTGTTTTCGTCCAAATTGATGTATTTTTCGAATGTCACGCCCATACTGTTATCCTATGCGTCCGGTGGGGGGACATTTTCTTCTATGAACTCAGCTGGGTCAGTTTTATCGGTAAATCCTGCCTTTCGAAAACAATTTGCTATTGTTGTTTCCGTTACTTGAGACCATGCATTGTGACACAATCGTGCTGCATTAAGGACACTATTTTTTTGTTTTTGTCCTTGAAAGAATCTGTCAAGAGGTTTCGAACGAAAAGGCATCTGTAAAAATGCTTGAGATTTTTTATGATGCCCTGGTCCATCAAGGTTGTACAACTGAAGTCATATTTGGTGGGGAAAAAAGTAACCTTTACATTGTCCATATGTGGAATAGAGTTATGTGCAGTGCAATTGTCATATTGCACTGCGCATATGACGAATATGCGCAGTGAGAGAACGATATGTTTTATCAAGTTTCAGCAGTCAACCCTTAAAAATTTCTGCAGTCATCCAAACTTTTTTATTTGATCTATACTCTACTGATTTTGATTTGACATTTTTTAAACATCTTGGATTAGCAGATTTGCCTATCATGAGCAAAGGCAGCTTTTCACTGCCATCCATGTTAGCCCCATCCAATAAAGTGACTCGTTCTTTACTGTTCTTTCCCCCACTGCAACGCTCTCCCTTAAACGCTAATGTCTTGTCTGAAGCACATTTGAAAAATAACCCAGTTTTGTCAACATTGAAAATGTCTTTAGCCGGTGTGCTCTCAATCATTTGTAAAACATCGTCTTTCCAAACAGTTGCTGCTTCTTGATTCACACTTCCACTTTCACCACACATATGCCTAAAGGAGATTCCATTTCTTTCCTTAATTCCATCCAACCAACCAGTGCTAGCCTTGAAATCACCTTTTCCGAAACCGGCAGAAAATTCTTCTGCTTTTGCTCAAATAAGGAGGCACTTAGAGGAATGTTTTTGTCCCGTGCTTGTTTAAACCACTTCAACACGCACTCGTCGATTTCAGGATTGTCCTGTTCTCTAACTCTTTTGCAATCCTTTTCATTTCCACACATAGCAGCAGCATTACTCAGAATTTTGTCCTTATTTTTCAAAAAAATAGACAAAGTGTTCGGCACTATCCCGTACTCGTTGGCGATTTGGCATTTCCTCTTCACACCCTTTTCCACATCGCGAATGACGGCGACCTTTTCAGCAAATGCTAAATTCTTGTATTGAATGCTTGATTTATTCAAAGACATCGTGAATGCTCCCTAGCAAAACTCTCACAACACTACAGACACACTGACAGTAGGAAGCTCAAATGACATCTGAAGCCAGTTGAACCAACACCCTCTGTAGGTTAAACGCTCGAACATGTAGCGGGAAGGGGGGGGTTTCAGCTGTCACGTGTCGAACAGGTGGGGTATTCCGGCAATGATTTCTTAATGATGAAAGGCCGAAAAGTTGTTATGGTTCGAAAGTTTGTATAAAAAACTTCGAATTAAAGAAGTTGAACTTCGAATTATCCACAATTTTTTAACATTGATTTAATACAAAGTTCAAGAGACCAAGAAAAATCTTCGAATTAACGACGATTTCGAATTAGAGACATTCATTTTATCCAAGTTGCACTGTATATATTACTTTCATACTTTTCCCATTTATAGTACATTGGGGTGATTAAAGATCTTTTTGTTCAAAGTAACAAGGCCATTAAATGAAATGTACTATTTGAAGGTGATGTTTTGTAGTCACCCCCTGATGATTTTACAATTACATGACCTTCAATTCTTCACTCCATTCTGTTCATCACTCCATTTTTTCAATTCGTTTTAAATTATAAGGGTTGTTTCTGGTTTTTCATATTGATAACAAGCATTCTCTTGAGTCTTATTTGGTAATAAATTGAATTCTTTTGTTGCTATGGATGCTTTACTATATCTCTTTAATTTTTCTACTTTAATTCTTTAATTCATATATATATATATATAGAGAGAGAGAGAAAGAGAGAGAGGGATTTTTTAAATTAAGCTTTATATGTCAAATATATTTCAATTTTTAGAACTAATTACTTTTTACAAGTCTTAAAATAAATCCAGCATTCTCGTTCAAATGTTCCTAAAATTTAACATTGATTCTAAGCAGGTTTTTTTTTTTTTACTCTTTATGGATTAAAGATGTGGGTTTTCCAGAAAATTTTCAAATGAAAAATTTTCCGGAAAATTTTGAACTTACTCTTAAATGTTACATTTAAGCTAGAATAATATGTCTAGTGACTTTTAAAAGTATTTGTTCTTACATTAGAGCTATAGTCACACATATATAGACAGGGTATCCCAAAAACATTGACCTCGGCTTTTATTCCCTAAATATCAATCTTAGACATATATAATAAATTACAAAGTTGTGTAAAAAAGGGTACAGAATTTTATGAAATCGATTAAAATTGTCAAGAAAATTAAATTTTAAGAAATACAAAATTTAAATTTTTATAAGGCCCCTGTACAAAAACATTTCCAATGAGTAAAATGTGCCCCATACACTAATAAGGTGATGTACAAAATTTCAGCATTTTATCATAAAAAGTCCCAGAGGTATGTTTAAACAAACTTGGTGAGGGATTAATCACAAATTAAAATGTAAATGTTTACAACAAGAGTGCAAATGACGCAACGCAGAAATGCATCATAGGCAAATAATATCATAGGCAAAACAATGATTACATAAATAAATAATAATTTTGCTATTTATTAGTACAAAAGTATCTACACTGTGTAGAAATAATAACTTTACACAAAGATTGCGAAGCTTGTTCAAAATGTTTTCCATCCATGCCAATACAGAGCTGCATTTGCCTAATAACACTTCTGTGCACTCGATCAAGTTCTTGTTCAGTGATGTTATGACAACCATTTTGAATGCATTGTTGCTACTCTGCTTTATTTAAGAGAGGTGACAAATAAACAGTTGTGCATAAACGACCTCACAAATAAAAATCCATAGACGTTAAATCAGGCTATCTAGAGGAAAATTCGACTGGCCCATGCAAGCCAATCCACTTGTCTAGAAACTCGTTATTTAACCAGTGTTTCACAACTGTAGTATGGTGAACTGGAGATCCATCCTGTTGAAACTATACATGTGAAAGTACTTTTAGGGGCAGTTCATCCATAAAATCAGGAATAACTGCATTCAGAATCTCATTATCATATCTGTCACCCATCAACTTACCATCATACAGTATGGGTCCAAGCAAACAGTTTCTGAAAATACTTCACCATACATTCACAGAAAATTGTTTCTGATGATGAATATCACGTACCATGAATGGATTTGTGTCAGACCAGAAATGCTCATTTTGAGGATTTATGTATCCATCTTGTTTAAAACAGCATTCCTCAGTCCAAATTACATTTTTCAGGAAAGAGAGATTTGCATCTTCCTGATTTAGAGCCCAATTACAAAAATCTAGACGACGTTGATAATCTGTTTGCTCCTGTCTTTGCACACCATGAATTTTAAATGGATGCCATTTATTCCGTCTCAGTATTCTCCACACTGTTGTACGTGGTACGTTCATTTCTGAAGCAGCGGTACAAACACTACTATGTGGATGACTGCAAAAGTAAGCCAAAATATAAATTTCTACATCAGTTGGGTGAAGCCTGGGCCTACCTAGTTCACCTACACGATGTACGCTTCCTCTTTCACGCACTCGTTGCACCAATTGGGAAATAAATCTCACAGAAGGATGTCGAGAATTGGGAAAAGTATGTTGATATTCCCGTGCAGTTTCGTTAGCATTGCGATTACATAAACTGTACAGCATAAGCATTTCAAAATGTTCTTCAGTGCTGTATTGCAATATACTGTCGGAACAGGCTAATTACACTCTCAAAATGTAGCAGAAATGTGAAATACTTAAGGGTCTGTCAGACTGCCGAGCTGCGCTTGCTATGCTTGATCAATGGCAGAGCTAAAACAACTTTCTCATGTGATGATGCGTCTGTTGTGATTGTGTGACGCACTGATCAAAGGCAGATATTTGCATATGCGTACATTTCTAAGCTATTTTAATGTTCATTTTGATTGTGCCATTTTCAAGTTTTATCCTGTAATTAATCATGTAAAATTTTACGGTAGTTTTCAGGAAGCATATTTTTGAAAAATTGTAAATAAATCTAAAGATAAGAGGCAGATATTATTTGACTATGATGTATTTTTGCATTGCGTCATTTGCATTCTTGCTGTAAACATTTACATTTTAATTTGTGATTAATCCCTCACCAACTTTGTTTAAACATATCTCTGGGAGTTTTTATGATAAAATGCTGAAATTTTGTACATCACCTTATTAGTGTACGGGGCACATTTTTAATTTTGTATTTCTTCAAATTAAATACAAAATTTTTTCAATCTTTTGTATTTAAATTTTGTATTTCTTCAAATTAAGCCCCTGAAAATTTTAGCGATTTCATAAAATTCTGTACCTTTTTGTATGCAACTTTGTAATTTATTATATATGGCTAAGATCAATATTTAAGGAATAAAAGCCTAGGTCAATGTTTTTGGGACATCCTGTGTGTATATATATATATATATATATATATATATATATATAAAATATATATATATATATATATATATATATATATATATATATATATATATATATATATATATATATATATATATATATATTAGAAAAATATAATAATAACCAATTCCAGTAATCATGAAATATTAAAAACACCAAGGCAATCAGACCAAGGCGACTATGCCGATAAATGAACAGCACCGACCCAAAATCCGAGACTAACCAGAATTAAATTCTTCTTCAGGTCTGAGCATCTAATTCTAGTTAACCCAAACAAATGCCTGTTTCAGATTAGGCAATAGTAAGTTACTATAAATGCCAAAACTCAGACTACAGACACCAAAAGAGAAAGAATTAAAAAAAAAGAAAAATAGGAAATCAAGTATTACCATGTTCTATGCTACATGAACTTTCATACACGTGTGAGTTCGAGATGAAAACAGTTGAGAAGCATTGAGAAGTATGATGAAATATACCATGGGAAATAGAAGAGCAGACGGTTACAGTGATCTTCCCTAGAACCCGTCCAGTAAGTTAAGAGTACGAGACAGGATAATTACCCATATAAGGAGAACAGAATATGAACATGAAGCATAGATGAAAAATCTTACTATAAAAGTGATTCATAGATGAAATGAATAAATGAGAATGCCACTATCATAATTATAAGGGGGCTCGAATCGTAAGTATCAAACTGGCTAAAGTTACATATTTTTAGCGAAAATAAAATTCAAAACATTAAATGTTAATGTATCTTGTTTTCAGGTTTTATTATTTTTCTAATTTTTTTAGTTTATTTTATTATTATTCATTTTTATTTAATATATATATATATGTATATATATATATATATATATATATATATATATATATAAATAAAAATTGAAAGATTTTAATCAAAAACTATGCATAAACTACTGTATGTACAAAAAAACCCATCTCTAGCATATCTGTTACAAATAAGTAACTATAGACCAAGACTAAGGATAAAGAAAAAAGGTAAAATATCACTACAATGGAAAGGGGGATGAGAAGAATATTAGGATACAAAAATCACAATTAAAATATATATAAATATAAATAAAAATGAAAAAGAAAAAACGGCAAAAATGAGAAAAGGCAATAATAATAAGCTCAAGATAAAAGATTAAGACATAGAGAACAATCAATTGAAACTACACAAAAAATGGCGGTTAGTTCGAAATTGTATTCTCATCGGGACAGCCATACAATTCGAATTAAAACCAATAGAATAGCCAGTTTCTGACAATGGCGATAGTATTTAACTATAGACACCATTGGAACTGTCTACTGGCTAGTGGAAGGAGAAAAATAAATCAATTGAATTACAAATCAGGAAAATAATACCTCCTCGAACAGAAATATGAACTCACAAGCATTATTACCATGTGTAAGTTGAACAAGCGACTGAGCATTTCACCTCACTTCGTCAGTGCAAGTGGGCACCGGAATGAATACATTTGGACGAAACATAATATGTATGGATATTTTCAAAAATAGTAATCAGTATAGGACTCAGGACAAGTGGAAAATAGTCATTCGAAAATAGTAATAGACTCAGGCCAAGTGGTAAGTTAGGTGATAGGAATGGGTGAATTCTCAAAAATGAGTTATCCAATCAAAGATAAATAATGCATGTGTAAAATTATTATGTGGTATATTTGAAATTATTAATAATATTATTTACAAATACTTCCGGATATTGGTAATTTAGACAAATGCGTTTAAGATTATTGATGTGGAGAAAGTGAAACCGAGGATCAGAAAGTCGATGTATTCGAAGTAGCTGGTTTAAAATGATGTTTCTAAATAATTGAATAGAATTACAAGATTGATATGATAGCAGCTTTATGATAGTGAAGTTGTAAGAATCTTTTTTATCATATAGATTGGTGATTACATGATTATTGAGGGTATCTAAATTTAGGTCTAAAAAATTGACAGTTTGACTAACTCTAGGCTCATTAGGAATTAATTCTAGGTTAGATGGGTAAAAATCAATATTAATGGGATAGGAATCATCAATGATAATACAAATTAAGTCGTCAACATATCTATATATAATATATGAATTAGAGTTAAAATGACATTCATAATAATAAAGATATAAGTTAGCGAGAATACTACTACTACAGCCACCTTGTGGGACACCAGATGTTTGTAAATAAATGTTATCACCTTGGATTATATAATTGTTGTATGACACAAAGTGCAAGAGCATAGGAAAATTGACTTTAAATGCAACATGATTGGAAGATATATAGTCATGATAAAGAGAGATAATAACTTTATATAAATCTTTAATGACCATATTATTAAATAGGTCTTTAAAATCAAAGGTTTGGAAACCAAGAATGGGTGGAAGCTTGCTAAGGTGATTAACTATATCAAAACTATTGTTCAAAATGAAATATCCTAAATTTAAGAGATTCATTAATTCTATTTAAACAGTTAAGCAAGTACTTACTAACTGTAGTGGTAAAGGTATTATGTCCACAAGTGACCGTTCTAAAACTGAGAGGTGATTTGTGGAATTTAGGAACCAAAGTAACATAAGGAAATTTAAAAAACTTACAATTAATATTTAATTGTGTATATAATTTTGGCATTTTAGTTTTGATTTTGATAGACTGATTATTAATGGGTTTAAAAATTTGATTATTTTTTAAGTAATTCTGTAACAGAGAAACATAATATTTTTTACAAATGATGGCATAATTATTAGAAGCTTTATCTACATAAGTTATGACAAAGTGTTGTTGTAGTTCTTTAATAGCAGATAGGAGTTGTTTATAAGGATACCTAGGCTTCGTTAATTTAATGTTTATAATAACATTTTTAAGGAGATGTAAGGTAGTATACTTCCATAGATGGAATGCTTCAATAGGAATGGAATGTGAACAAGTTGATATATGAATTTATATATATATATATATATATATATATATTATATATATATAGAATGTCATATAACAGAATCTACCATAGTACAAATAGTACAAAAACAGATATCTAGACCAATAAGCGCAATGCAGCTTGAAATAGCCCAGAAAAATATAATAGTAAAAATTGAAAGATTGGACATGAAGTCAGCCAACAGGTAATACATAAAAGGCCTAGGGGGATTGTGACCCCTAGTTCCCGTTTACAAGTCGACTTTTCCACCAATGGCAACACTCGCGGAGCCATGCATTACCTGCGGTTAAATTCAGTACAACGTCAAAACAGAAGACGCCCATACGAAGTATATATCAAACGTAAAAGGAAAAAATCCCCCAACATAAGAGCAATATAATTGAAACGACACAAGACTAAACCTACTTAAAATATACGAACTGCAAATACAAATACCCTACTTCCATCCAAATCACTCACGTCAATTTTACACGCTTAAATAGTTCCTCGCTGTATCGATGCCATTTTATTTCCTGAAATAAAGGTGTTGCCAAAATCCTTACTGAACGCATCGAAAACTTCACTATGTACCACATTGTAACACTGACAAATAAATATTAAAGGATAATTTTCTGTTATTGCTTCCTTAATAAATATAGAATCATTTTTGATCCTATCGGATCAAATATATATATATATATATATATATAGTATTCTGTATGTTGATTGGGTCTGTCCATTGTTTATATATTCTGTCAGGCTGAGTTTGTTTTCATGTTGTAATTATGTTAAAGTGGATAAATGTGATTTGGTCTTATGATTATGGATATGGTGATGGTCCAATGTAATGTGTTAATTCAAAAAACAAAAAAATCAAATAATATATTAAAAACTATATAAACATAATAGATATTGTGAAAAAAATGGAAATTACGACTAATGAATGGTAACCCTGACTTTTGTTGTTTTCTGAATTGGCAATGCTTAGATAATGTATAATTGCGATGACCATTCTATGAAATTTATCATTGCTATGATGTATGCCTCGCATCATAAACTCTCTATAAGAGTATAAATAATAATATATATGGATGAGCGCAAATATTTAAACTAGTGACTGGCAACATTTGCATTATATAATCGAATTAACATAAATTGCTCGATAATACGGACATCAGGAATCCGTAGGATCGTAATCATGCAACCTGACCCTAATTCCGTTAGAAATTATTTCAAACCTATTGTCAGAAGTAATGACCAAGAAAAAAATGTCATAAATAATATGGATGTAACAATTCAGGCTTCGACCGATATTGATATGGGAAATTTGAAAGAACCTGTATACTGTCATCAATTTAGAAACATGCCTTACTTTAAATTTAAAAAGTGCAATTCAAAAAAGTGTAAGTTCTGCCCATGTGCGAATCCAGCCATCAGAGGACATTCTAAGCTATTCAAACTATTTTGTAAAGTATACCAATGCATTTATCAGATCAAGAGCAAGACTTGTATTTTGACTTATATCGGACAAACTAAAAATCCATTGAATTTGAGGATAAACCTTTACCGAAGTCAAATTCAAAAAAGTTCTACATTAAATCAGGAGGGCGCGGTAGCCCATTGGTTAGCGCGCTGGAGTTGCACTCGGTAGGCCCGGGTTCGATTCCAGCCACTGCCAAAACTGCCGCCGTGTTCATGCGGAGTACGATCACGATAAACATGTGGGTCCGAAAGTCCTTCCGAGAGATTGGTGGTAGGGAAAGGAGGGTACGGTCCCTGTGGATGCCTCCCCCACTGGGTTCTGGTCTAAATTGGGTGGCACTTCCCGACCGTCCAAACAGTTACCTTACACCTTTCTGGTAGGTCGGACGGTCTGGGTTTCAACAACAACAACAACATTAAATCAGGAATACCATTCTCACTTTCAGGATCATTCCTTTAGTAATATCTCAATTACAATCTTAGACTTCGTTGTAAAATTGGAAGACTGATTGTGGTGGGAAAATCTGTATATAATGCAACGAAATTCAATATATCCCTATGGCTTAAATTCTATGCTGTTTAACAGGTTACATAATTGTGAATTTTATAATTCCACTATGAATACTGCTATAATAAATCTTTACAACAATATAATACGTCGTAGATTGTACTGAAGCAAAAAAAGAAAAAAAAACAGAGTTATTGTGGGTGCAGGGATTCATTTCAACATTTTATACAGAATGTTTATAACTATAGTGATCATAAAGTTCTCATAAAAACTTATGTATTAAGCATACGTAGAATATATCTCGGTACCAGAGTAGGAGCCCAGGCAGCTCTTTGGTTTGGGGCAGCAGTAGACGATATTAAACTTCACTTACTCACTTCCTCAGTGGTCATCTGTCATTAATGAGTTTTATTGGTGGTAGTAAGCATTTCTAAATCTGCACTAAGTGTTCTACTGCTCAAGCCTCCCCTGACCACATTTTATCCTGTCTGGGGCTCACCAGGCAGGACCTGGCTCAAGACTCCCTTTTGGTGCTGGACTTTCTGAGAGTGAACGGGCTTATGGACCTGATTCTGCTGGTCTTGGGGATGAGATACAACAACAGAATATATCTGCAGAAAATATGAAATATATGGTCTGAACAAGTTAAAATATGGTTTGAACAGGAATTAACTTCATTACAGAAACTTAATATTGCAACCTTGAGTGTCTGGTTAAAAAGCAATCCAGTTATCTGAATTTGGTATTGAATACCTATTGGGGAACTGACAGTTGCATTATGGAATATTTTACAATTTTCAAAATATTTCTATATTTTATTTCAAATTTATTTCAGACTTTTAATCATATTCCGTTTGGAAGAATTTTGAACATACGTCATATACATCTGCCGGTACTTAATCTAAAAATCAAGACTTCTTACCGATACGAAATCCCTTTGGGAAGACGAATATTCAATTATAATTTTCTGAGTCAAAACCTAAAGCCAGGAAATGAAGAAAAATGTAATTGTGAAACAAATCCATTTAAGGATCCAATAATTGGTCATATCGTTACTGGCAACATGAATGTAATTAATGATTATGATTTAATAAAGGCATTCAAACTGGGAACCAAATATCGTAATCCACATAGAGGATCAAAAACCTGTTAACTAATTATGAAAATAATGCCTATGACACCTTCTCGAAGGATTTGGACGATTTTATATATAAGATGTCCATTAAATTTAGCATTCCAGATTGTACTTTCAATAAATGGCGCACTATGGTTTTTAATGATTTTAAATTTTATTATAAAACAAACTATTCCTATAGTAATGGATGTAAATTAAATATACAACAACTAAAGAAATTACAAAACCAATTTACAATTACATACACTGATAAAGTGCTAGGAAACTATGCCTTCACTTGTAAACTATACATCAAAACCCTGTTAATTAATTATGAAAATAATGCTTTATATCACATTGTAAATACGCCAACCAATGTGATTACTAATCGGATAAGAGCCTTATATCTTAAAACCGGAGTCAAGTACATGGGAAGAATCAAGTATCCTTATTTAATAAATATTTCAAAACTTCATAAAACACCTATACGCTTTTAAACTGTAATGGTGGGTTTCAATACTTACCTAACTAAAGCTAACTCTATACTCCTTAATCCTCTGAAACCAATTATGAAGAAAATTGAAAATAGAGGATCTTACATTATCAAGAATAGTAACGATGTAATCGAGATTTTAAAAAATCATCCATCAAGATCCTTCAAAACTTATGACTTCCAGGAATTATTTAATAATATTAACCTCAAAGATCTATATCACATTTTAAACATTATATATGAAGAATTTGAAATGAATAAATATATCGATATTAACAAACACAGATCTATAATAAAAATTGTTATTAATGAGAACTATCTTTTTAATGGATTGACATATTATCAGCAAATCAAAGACATCCCCATGGGTGGGGGATGCTCATCTATTTTAGCAGGTATATACCTTAATTATTATGAAAATAAGTCACACATCAATAATGAAAGCATATTTCTCCGATATGTTGACGATTTGATTATTGGTTATGAAAATGAGCACCTTCAAATGAATTTTGAATTTTATCCTTCTAATTTATTTAACCTTGGAAGAAAATCCACAAGTTAACAAAAGTGTAATCAGTTTTTTAGATCTAAGTATAGACTTCAACAATCACAATCTCTCAATTTATATTTATGACAAATGAAAAACCTATAACATACCTATTTCAGGTATAATCCACTGGACTTCGAATTTGCACAAAAATATATTCAGGAATGTTTTCATTGGAGGATTGTGAAGAACAAAACGCATTATTAGCAATGACATAATCAGATTGAAAACTGATCAGACATTCATACAAGAAACTTTTAAACAAAAATACCCTATCCCTTTTATAAGGAATTATATCATTACTTTTTATGGTCAAAACGATAATTATGGTTTACAATTGTGTGAATTTTTGAACACTTTTTGAAGATCAGTCTATATGCATTTAGCAAGTGATAGCAGCATTACTTTGTACTGTGTTTTTGAGCCTCATTGGAATATTTAAGCAGGCGCCATCAGTGTAATATTATTACATATTTTGATACTTGGAATCTATTTTACTTTATGTCCATTTCACCTGGTCTTGTGATAATTATGATTGTCACTATGAGGGTCGGCTTTAGTCGGTGCTGGGTCCAGGAGTGCAATGCGTCGGCATTTTGGGACATGCATGTTGATAACTGGGGTGTAAGGTCACTACCCCTTACTGCCATTATGTAAACACCTTACGCTGCCTTCCTCCTCTTTATTACTCTGTTATTTTTATTATATTTTTAATATATATATACATAATGTGTGTGTATTAAATAAAATGGTTTAAAAAAGGATCTTATTTCAGAAATACATACAAATATTCTATGCACAAAAATTTCTAATGCATATATATTGTAGTCAGCAGCTACAATTTAATATTTTCATTGAGTATGTGTGCTTCTAAAAAGTTATAAAATAATTATATATTATTTATAACAGTAGAAAAAATATTTTTGTAAATCATAAATTTAAAACAATGCACAAAATAAATAATAAATTAAAAATAAATAAAAACTGCTAAACCTTTTTTGAATCATTTATTGTTATTATTGTTTATTACAGGTATAAGAAATAAATTATTAAATATATAACTTTCATATGCTTGCTATAAGGAAAGATTAGAAAGTTTTAATCTTACAAGCAGCAGTTTTATTTATTGTTATATAAAAATATTATAAGAAAAAATAAACTGCAAATATTATATTAGCAATGTTTAAAAACTACCTGCTGACAAGGGTTGGGGGAAAAAGAGGGTATTTTTTTTTAACTGACATCCATGGTTTAAACCAAAATAAAAAATTAAAACATGGTATAGACCAATGGGGTTTTAATCAGCCAACCCTGCTGCTGATAATTGAAAGAGAAATCTGAAAGACTACTGTTTATGGCCTATAGTACATAAATTAGACCAGCATGAGCCCTGAAGCTAACTATTTCTTGAATGACTACTACTCTACTAAGTAATTAATAATAATAATAAAAAGAAAAATAAATTGTTTAGTTTATTAAAGGTATAAGAAATATATTATTATATATATATATATATATATATATATATATATATATATATATATATATATATATATATATATATATATATATATAAAATACTTAAACCTATTTTTTAAATAATTCTTATATATAATATTAAAAATTGTTTAAAAAATACCTGTTTATAATGAATAGGTGAGTACTATGAGTTAAAAGAGGGAATTTGGTGGATATTGAGTTAAGCATATATGTAAGTGCTGTTTTAAGCAAGTAATTAGTGCTGTTAAAATATTTTCCTTCAGTCAAATCACTTGCAAAATAGTCCATATTTATTATATTTCTATAACTTGTACAGAATTAATTTCTGAAAGAAATGGCTTATAATACTATTACCTGCTGTTTTATCAGAATGAGTAAAATGGTGCTTGTACCCTTCTAGTTCTTGTCTATCCTTTTCTTCAAAATGAAGCATTATTCCCTTTCCTCTTCAAAATTAGAAAACTAAACAATCAAAGACTTCTTGTAAAGTTATTTACTTTTCAAAAAGCAGTGTGAAAAGAGTATTACATTTCATTTTCAAATGAATTAGGAAAAACATAGTGGAAAATTTTTCATTTCCGGGAAAGTTTTCCAACCCATATTTCTAATTGTAATAAAACTTAAATTAATATATTACAGAAAACATGAAGAAAAATTACTATGAATCGGTAGGGAAAGTCATGTGCTGCTCTCATCAATTTGCCGTATGTTAACATTCTATTCATAGTGATGTATACTTTTTTTGGTAACAAATCTATATTAATCACCTGTGCTTTAAATCAAATAAATTGAATTCCAGAGTCCTAAATGGTATCCTTTGCTGAACTCCAAATACCAGAAAGAGAAACCTGAAGTTCTTCTATCGCTGTATTTGGAAAGAGTGACTGAAGATATTCCATCTCATGATGGCAGTAATTATAACAGTAAAAGAAATTCCTTCAGCGAAGACAGAAATGGACGTAAAAAGCAAACAGCTAATGTTGGAAGTCAAAAACCGTCACCTTTGAGACCTTATAATGGAACATCTAATGGTACAAGCCTGAGGCCTGTATTACTGTCTCATGCTGGGTGCTATCAAATAGGACCTCCTGAGCTTTGTAATGAAAAGTTCGTATTTGCTGTGACTATAGCATTTGCTGCCAATCTAAATAAGGTAGGATTTTTGTATTCATGTATGTTTTATTTGAAAATGTTTGCATATCAACCAATTTTTTTTCTCTCTCATTAAATTTAATCAATTTACCATAGAATTTCATCTATTCGTCCTTCCGGGGACTGTGTCTCTCCTTTTTGTCTGATTTTGAAGTTCTGAAAAATTCATGAAGCACGATCAAAATTTGCAGTAATGAACGCAGAGAAAGGGCTCTGAGACTTATCTGAGGTCATACAAGAACTTTTTGATTTTTGTTTGAGGACAGATTGCCAAGACTCTCTTAACAAGGCTAAGCAGGGGATCTGATCTGCTAACATAAGGGCAGGGAGGGCGCTCTTCTCGTACAAAGAGCAAGGAGGGCGCTGTTCTGGTAACAAAAGGGCAGGCAGGGCGCTGCGCCCTTCCAAAAGTGCCTGGGGGAAACTCTGAAGTAATGGAGCTTTCAGGTGTACCACACCAGGTGACGATCATATGCTTCTGAGAAGCGTTGCGTGGGAGTCTTTACCACAGCAACCATGTTACGATGACATTTATCCCACACTACAGGTAAGGTGGTTTCGACGCAAACAATTCGAAACCGTTTGCATGACGCTGGACTTCGAGGTAGATGATCTTTTGTATACCTACCGTTTCAATGTCTTCAATGATTACGTCGCCTCCCGTGGTGTCAAATGAGATGCAATTGGTCGACAGAATGGCGAAACTTTCCGTTCACGGATATATCACGATTCTGTTTCGGCATGCCAGATGGCTGTACTTACATATGACGGCACTTTCAACAACGCCACCAGGAAGCTTTTTCTATCAGTTGCCACACAGCCCCCCTAAGTGGTACCATGGTTTAGGGTGGTATAACATTTGGTTGATGAACACCTTTATTCCATATTTCTGGCAGTATCACGACACAACGATATGTCTCTGACATTGTGAGACCTGTGGTACAGCCATACCTGTCAACTAGGCCTGGACTGCTTTTTCAGCAGGATAATGCCAAGTCACATACTGCACGGGTAACTATAAATAGTCCACAAGGTTTTGATATCCTGCCTTGACCAGCATATTCCCCAGATTTGTCGCCAATTGAGCATATCTGGGACATCATGGGTAGCCGATTAAGAAAACTCCCAATTCCAGCAAACCATGTTCAGTTACAAACCTAATTGCATGCTGTGTGGAATGTCATCTCTCAGCACACCATTGACCATCTCATCGACAGGATGCCTCGTCGTATTCAATCCTGCATAGCCGCTCGAGGTGAGCCTATTCCATATTGATCTAATGTCAATAAAGTTCCATGCTTTCATTTCCCAAGTATGATTTTTTGATCATTTGCACATTTTTGTGTTACAATTATATTCTGTAAATTTCATAAGGATACATCAATTTCTTCATGGTGTTGCGATTGCAGTTGTGAGCAGTGTACATACGACCACATATTTAAATATGCTTTTGGCTCTCTGTGCAGGCATAATATGCTCTAAATGCAGGCACTTACAATTAGGGGATCCTTGACTTGCTTAAAATCAACTCTATGTTCTTAATGATAAATTAAGATACTTACAAAAGAGAAAAAAAAATTATTATTGCTAGAAAAAAACATTCTTTATCGAGAGAAATAAAATTAAACAATAATTCCTAACCTTCTTGGTTATGGCACTGGTACAGTGCCTAGAAGTAATAGTGTGCCGGCCGAGGTAAAAAACAGGTTCCCTAAAAACCGCTTCCACCAGACGGTGTTGGTCTTGAATAAGTGGTCAAAAGCGGAGGAGTTAACATTGAAACTAATGGGAATTTAATGCAAATGAAATGACCGATATCTTTCGAAGTAACTAAAGAATTTGTTTGAAATTTGGTGTAATTATTGCAAGTGGTATACACAAAAAGTCATTTGATTTTCAGAGAGATTGAGCTAGGGATATATTCGTATTTTTAAAATTTTATTTAACTTTATCTGTGGTCGTTTAAACATTTGAGGTCCAAAATGATCAAGTTCATTCATCACAGTAACCTGAAATTCGGTATGACGTTTTCTTTTGTGGTACATTTCAGTTCTTTCTATTTTGAAGCTTATCGGGCTAGCCCATCCTGGGCCCGCCATAGGTCTTTACTTGTTTTTAGAGAAGAACTCGAAAATCAGAGAAAATAAGAAATCTAAATTTAATATATAATTTTCGTTTGGGATATATTTTAATTCTTTCAATTTTGAACCATATCGGGTTAGCTGTCTTAGGCCCGCCTTAGAAACTCACCCGTTTCTGCAGTATAACTCGAGAACAGGTGTATCTAAAAATTCGAAGTTTAGCATATCCTTGTCATTTGCTGTATATTTTAACTCTTTGGATTAAAAATCTTATCGGGCTAGCCCATCCTGAGCCCAACAAGAGGAATGTTGAAGTTGAAGACCCAGACCGTCTGACTCGTCCAAAGGACTAAGAACAACTATTTGGACGGCCGGGAAGGAAAGTTAGCAGGAGCCAACTTCCAATGCCATCGTCCTACGGTCCAAAGCAACCGTTTATTTAAATCTCAAAAAATATTTACAGAGGGTTACAGGTTTTGTAGATTAATCAATAACAAAATAGATAATCTAGATGAACATAATCTTTTGGTGAGATATAAACATAATTTTCTTGTACAGTAGGTTGTTCATACAAATAATAGTGATGTTGAAATAAGCAATAAAAAAGTTTTTTTTCTTTTGAGGCTGTTGAGGTGTTAAAAGCAGCTAGTGCAAAAATTAACACCGGACACAACAAATATGCATATATACATCAAAAAGCACACTATATACATAAATACATAAATACACAAAAGCACACTTGACACCACCGGGAAAACAACACAACATAGTAGCGACATCACAGGGAAAACACTATAAAAGGGTCCAACGAACAGTAAAAGTTAAAAAAAAGAGAAAAGACCTCAGGGCTGATTAAGTAATAAGGTTTGAAATTTCTCTCGCCCTGAGAACACAGTTCTTGATTTTGTTGATAGAAGCCTTGTTTGAGCAGACTCTAGAAAACCAGGCCGCAGAGTTACCAACAAGAGGAATGTATCATTTTTTTTAGAATAACTCAAAATTCGGAGCATCTAGAATGTCTAAATTTAATATATCATTGTCCTTTTAGGGTATATTAAATTTCATCACATTTCGAACCGTATCGGGCTAGCCTGTCTTGGCCGTCGTGATTTTCATCATGATTTTCGAGTTATTCTCAAAAACCAGGTAAAGTCCTATGGCGGGCCCAGGACGGGCTAGCCCGATAAGCTTCAAAAACGAAAGAACTGAAATATACCACAAGAGGAAACATCATAACGAATTTTAGGTTACTGTGATAAATGAACCTGATTATTTTGGACCTCAAAAGTTTGAACGAACACCAGATCAAGTTAAATAAAATTTTAAAAATACGAATATATCCCTATCACAATCTCTCTGAAAATGAAATGGCTTTTTGTGTATACCACTTACAATAATCACACCAAATTTCACACAAATTCTTCAGTTATTTCAAAAGATATTGGTCATTTCATTTGCAATAAATTCCCATTAGTTTCACTGTTAACTCCTCCGCTTTTGACCGCTTATTCAAGACCAATGCCGTCTGGCTGAGGCGGCTTTTCAAGAACATCTCTTAGCATTGGCAGGTATAGGCGGTTGGCACACTATTACTTCTAGGCACTGTAGCACTGGTTTAAATTGTGATTTATTTCAAATGAAATTTTGTCCTGATAAATTTATAAATATAGTAAATCTTAATTGTCTTTGATTTAAATTATAAAGAAAAGGAAAAACTTATAATTGCATTGCATTAATGTGTGTATTTTGAGTTTAGTAAAATATATGTTTTAAATGCATTATTTATTATGTTGCTCATATAAAAATTTTCTAAACTTCCGTGCACTACACATTCAATGAATTTCAACAGTTGCAATTTTTAATCTATGTAAAATATATTTTCATGGATACTTGTTTTAATTTTTATATTGGAATAATTTATGCTTCTTATACTTTCAGCTTGCTCCACCTGCAATGTTAAAGTCTTCCAAAGGCTTTTATTTCTATTATTCATTGTTTGATAATGATGTCATGACAGAAAAATTTTCTAGTCTTTCCAATCCTGATTTCCTTGCAGAAAGAGCTTCCGTACGCATTTCTAGTTCCTCAAAATTACTCTCAGAGTATTTTAAGGAACATCCATCCCTTGAGGTAATATTCTAAGTCTATTTTGTGTATATATAAAATTTATTCAGTATTCTATTCTTCAGTGTTTGATTATTGCTTGTTACCCTCTTTCAATTCTTCGTTTTATAGTTTTGTAATTTACAAATTAAACAGAAGTCTAATATTTTCGCTATGAAAACGTAATCTAAAGACAATATTTCAAAGATGATAGCCATTAAACCCATAAATGGGGTAATTGCAAAGCTAGAAACCATGCTTCAATTGCAGATACCAGCATTTATAGACTGGTTTCATACTTTTTGATACTCTTTAATACAGAATAACCAATAACTGTAATAGCATTAAGAAAGTTTGTTATATATATATATATATATATATATATATATATGTACATTTTTGGGAAAATATATAATTGCTGCTTCTGGTTTATATTATTTTCATGCATCTTTTTATATGAAAAATCAATTGAAATATTTTTCAAAATTTTGAAGAAAATATTAGTAAGTTGGCTCCAAACAAAACAATATCAACTCACCAAATATAAAATAAAATTAATGAAAAACTGCATATTTGATGCAATTTTAAGCACATTCATTTTATCTGTAATCAAATCAGGTGAAATGGATAAAATCTTTTCAATGATTATAAATAATAAAATAGAAGTTTTTAGTTAGTATCGAAAGTAATGTGTTGCTTGCATCGGATCTTTAGTCTGTTTTTGCCATGTAAATAATTTTAGATCTCTTAACTGTTTCTATTTTATCGTTTTGTGATACCTGCAAGAATCTCACGCTATTTTATATTTCTTTTTATTCTTTTAGAGATTGCCAAATGCAATCTTGTCAATTTTTATGTTCGATGTCCAATTAGAACATCAATTTTGGTTTGAATTTTTTTTAATTTAATAATTAGTCCTAAGAAAGATGCATAATTCACATTACAGGTGTATATTATGTCAACTCATGGGTTTTAGATATATTCCAATTGCTACAGGATATGTGCATATGATGTTAACTGCTGCAAAAATATCTAAAAAGTAAAATCTTTGTTAAAAAAGCACAAAATAAATTAGTAATTGTATGAACCAGTTTTAGAGAACAAAAAAACAGTCTCCTTTATCAGAATACAAATACAAAGCAATTATGCTAATAAAATTAAATGGGTATCTGTCCAGGACAGACATCTACTTACTTATGTTAGCGTAATTACTTTGTCTTTGTATCTCCTGAAGAAGGAGGCTAATTTTTGTCCCCTCAAAGTATCTCATACGATTACTAATTTGTTTTATGCTGAGTTTAATAAAGAATTTTGTTTTTTTGTGTGTGTGCACATGATATTCATTTTCACTTTCCTATCAGCCTTAGATATTTCTCTCTATCTTAACCATTTTGTAAATTCGTATTATAAACATATTTAGTGTAAATATTTAATGGTGCATTTGTTTAACATAAATTATTAACAGAAGTTAAAATTTGCCAAAATTTCCACTTAATAATCTCCAAAAGAAATTCATTTTTGCTAATTGCAAAAAATATGATCAACTGTCAGATCCTTGTGCCTGCATATTTCATATATGAAGGGATATAATTGATTATTTACCATATAAGTTAGAATCATTCTAATGTGCATTTCTAAAACTAAAATTATGTATTTTTTAGATTGTTTTGTGTTCCGGTGATATCTCTTTGGGTTCTGGACAGATTCCCTTAGGACCTTTTTCATGTGTAAATAAACATAACATTAATGATGATCCTCTGTGCGTCGAAGGGAGTGTGCAGGTGAGGTCAAGTGAAAAGCTTTATTCCTATATGTTGACTATTAAATGAATATTTTTCTCATTTTGCCAAAAATATTATTCAGTGAAACCAGTCTGAGGTACTACCACGATACCTGGAATAATTGATTATTAAATATAAGAAATCTTGTTTTTGAGATGAAAATTTCTTGCAAGAGTTGTAGGTTAAACCCTTAAACTGGTAGTCAAATGTCTAAGATAAAAGTAATGATTTTTTGATATGCACTTTATGCAAACCTAGATAAGCAAAAAATAGCTTTTGTAAAATTTTAGTGTACATTTTTAAAAGTATGAAAAATTTATTTAAAACTCTGAATTCAAATTTTTTACTCTAAAAATGATATGCATAATACATTTTTTATGTGCATATTAACATTAGGAATGTTTTTATTAGTTTTTCTATTTGTAAATAGTTTTTGACTTGCAAGTTAGTTTCTTTTTCATAGTTTAGTGACTCTTTGAACCTAAATTGTTAATTGAATAACTCATTAAAATAACACTGGTCTACAAATCGAAAAAATATTTTTCGGAACAGAAACCACAATAATTGAATTTTATGCTGCTAAATCTGAAAATTAAGTCAGTTTTTCCCCATCACGTATAACTTTTTTGTTAAACAACTTTGAGAAATTGCTGCAAAAGTATAAAATTTGCAAAGTAACTGAGTATATCAGTATATGAAATTATACAAAATGTTAAATAAATTTGCAATACTCATAATTTTTTAGCTTATTATATAAAAAAATCTTGTAGAATATAACTATAAGAGATAAAATGTACCCGCAATGTGTTATAGCTGGAGTTAGAGAACACATATAAATTACTTCTTTCTTCTGTGTGCATTATGGTCTTCTCTTAGGAGAAACCAACAGTAGTCACTCATCATCAATTCATCCCATCTACCTTTGTAATGCTGCTCAATTTGCAATATGTCCTGATAGAAGTGTTCTCCCTGCCCATCACTCAATGCACCCAAATTTGGTGGGTAAAAGTCCAGATGTGAATGCAAAAAATGAATTTTTAATGACATCCGGCAGCCTAAATTTTTGTAGTTCAACAAAAGATTTTGTACTAAAAGATTTCAATTGTGTGCTTTCTTATTGCCAAGAAAACCATGGACTACATCCTTAAATGACTTCCATGCCACAAGTTTTACATTATTCAACCTGCTGTCAAAATTGTCATCATTGAGTAATCTTCTAATCTGAGGCCCAACGAATTCTCCTTCTTTTAATTTGGCTTCACTTAACCTTGGAAACACTTGCCTTAAATATCTAAATCCTTGTCCTTCTTTATTCAATGCTTTCACAAAATTCTTCATCAACCCCAATTTGATATCTAAAGGTGGCAAAATTACATGCTGTGGGTTGACTAATGGAGCATACTTAATATCTTTTTCTCCAGTAGTTATGGTGTCTCTTTTGGGCTAGTCTTTATCCACATAATGTTCACTTGTTGCACGACTGTCCCACAAACTTAAGAAGCAGCAGTATTTTGTAAAGCCAGCTTGAAGGCCTAGAAGAAGACTGATGATTTTGAGGTCGCCAGAGACTCCATAAGTGAGCATCATAATTCACTGCTTTTAAAATCAATGACATACTTTCATATGTCTCTTTCATTCCAACAGCATGTGCTATTGGTATGGAAGGATGCTTGTTTGCATTATACAGTAGCACTGTCTTTAAGATGGTTTTGGACGAGTCTAGGAATAACTGCCAATCATCAGCTTTATAAGGAATACTCGGAGCAGACATCAAACCTTGTATATTGCAGTAGGAACACAGCAGATCTGTCTTAGTGAAATATTGCATTAATTCTTTATTTCTGTTTCTGAAATAAGAAACTTTGGTATCATTATGCAATAAATTCCACTCCTTTAAGCATGAACCTAGAATTTCTGCTTGTTGTTTTAATAAATTCAAGTTGCAAACTAAATCATTCAGTTCTGCTTGTGAAAAGAGATGTGGTTCACTATTTGGTTTTTCTGGTATGAATTCAACATCTTTTGAAGCTTGTGCCATTACAGTATTTTCAGAACAATCCTCGTCAGAATCTGAAATTTCCTGCCAAGTAGCTGGAGCTGTGGAAATAGGTAAATCATCTCTATGAGCAACTAGTCTCATAGCCGATGGAACATTTGGGTACACAATATTACTTTTATTTTTTGCAGAGAAATCACTAACACTTGTTAAACAGAAGTAGCAGTCATCATAATGATTTTTTGGTTCGCGCCAAACCATAGGTATAGCAAAAGGCAAATACTCTGTTTTCTCTTTTAACCACTGTGTGAGATTCACATAACACCTAATACACATTAGATGTGGCACCAATAATTTATCCTGATCTCCTAGTGAACGACTGAAATACTGTCTATAAGCAGTTTTCATTTATTTTGAAATCGGCCTACACTAACTCTTTGTTGTGAATTCGCCACAGACATAACAAAATAAATTCGGAGAATTTTTACACGAACATGTTTGCCGACTCATTATGTAAATAAAAGCAGATATAAAATTATAACACAAAGCACTATTTTGATACTTGATTTACATTAACTAAACTTGTGTTACTGGAAAAGGCATAGGGCACTCACCGAACTCGCAGAATTTAATACAGATTACTATACACACAACCACACTCGTCAACGGCTTCAGTTGCACTGAGAGATTGTGTGGTTTTAAACAGGTGCAGCAGGGATGACTCATCGGTTAAAGCATTGTTCTTTGGTGTGAGGGAGGGGATGAATCATCATTCATTTGTTCCGGGTGGGTGAATCTTTGTTTTTTAAGATAGCAGATCGTTCCTATTATGTACTAAATATGACATAATAGGGATCTTTAAAGTAATATAACTAAAAAACATGACGTGATAGAGCATTTTTGATTACATTTTCTGTTTCAGCATTAAAAATACTTTATAAAACACTCATTGCCTTATCTGTTCCGAAAAACGTGTAGACCACTGTAATGAAAGACAGCATGATCCACTTTTTCGTAAGTAAATAAACATTTAAAAATACAAATACTGATAATAGTTGTAACTATAAATTAAAATTTATAATATATATATTTTAACATACACTCACAGACCCTTCCCCCTCCCATAGTTAGATGTTCTCAAAATTAAAATCCCACTGTATACTACCAGCATTCATGTCTGGTTGTGTACAATGAGTATAAAGTACAGTCTGGTAGTGTACTCTATACCCACTGCAGACCAGTAATAAGTACAGTCTGGTAGTGTACTCATTACTGGTCTTACGTTTATTATATACTCATCAGTACGAAATGACTAATATCTAGAATGGCAGCAAGAAAACTTTCCATGGGCCACAATTTGGCAAACTTTTATGGAGATTGACAAATTCAGTCCTACCGTGCATCAGTTTCAAATTTCTTTGAGTTGGCTTACAAAGACTAATCTTACATTTGCAGAACAAACACACCCAAAGTTATTCCCAAAGTTAGGATTACATTCCTACTGCAGACAACAGCATACCTGGATCTGTCTTGTACTTATTCGCTTGTCAATATAAAATAGTTGATATCTACAATGGTATCAAGAAAACTTGTCAATAAACTTGCCGAAGATTCGACAATATTGCAAACTCATATGGAGACCAACAAATTCAGTCCTACCATGCTATTCTGTATGTTTGCAAAAATTGTAGTATATGGCAAGTTTTCTTACTGCGATTGTAGATATAAATTGTTGCAACTCACAAGCACATAATAAGTGCAAGACTGGTCCATGGATGCTTTTGTCTGCACTGGAAGCATGATCCTGAATCTTTTGACCATTTGTCCATGATCATGGGTACCTGTAACAAGAGGGTTAATTCAGATAGATACTTTTGTCTTGGGCTAGACAGATTTACACTTATTTGTGGTAAATTATTATATAAGTAAATATATTATTTGACATTTTAGTAAAAAAACTCGTTGTACTAAAATATCCAGCTCTCTTATAGTGATCTCAGTTTTATAAAATGACTAAAAGTATCCTGTGGAATATTGATGAATATGTGTATGTGCTTGTCTTCACGTCTGTATGTATTTTGCAGATAATACCAACTGAAAAGACTTCCAGGATGGGAGGTGATGATTTGTCACCTTTTGTTGGAGTGACTGTAGTTTTGCAGGCTGATAAGGTAATTGGATATTGTTTTTTAATCAGAAATATACTTGTGCTTGACTAGATTAGCAATTTAACAAGTCATTGTACTGTGTAGAGTGACAACGTGTGGCATTTTATCTTTGTGCTCTGTTTACTTTTCGAACAAAACATAATATATGTGAAAAGAAAGTTACTGTGTTAGGTCAAACATCTGATTTAAATTTTGATGAATGGATGCATTGTAAGTATCACTGAATAAAATTCAAACAGTTTTCATTGACATCTGTGGGCAGGAAAATAATAGAGCAAATTGTGCGATTTAGGTGAAATTTGTTATAATTATTTCCATCAGTAAATGTAAGAGGCCTATTGATTTTCAGGGAGTTAAACAGAAAGAAAGCCTTCAATTTTTCAAAAGATTTCAAAAATTAAAAAACATAAAAAAAATAATTATAATAAAAATGTTGAATAGTCAGTTTATATGTAATTTTTTATTTAAGAGTCAATACCATTTATAGAATTTGCACATATGTATTATGTCTTGAGATATTACACATTTTGGTCTACAATGGAAAAATTCCTAAGAAATTAAATATGTTCACTAGTATTAAATAAATGAATAATTAAGTACTTTTGATAAAAAAAAATATTGGATAGTACTGTTTCAGAATTATTATGAACTGCTGTCTTGAAGTATTAGAAATTTTGCTTTTCCTCAGAGTGATATATTTAAATACCCACATGTTTTCTTGAAATGTAGTATACTTATTTGAAATTGTGGCCATAATAAGCATATTGATTTTCAGCAAAATCAGGTTTTAACTCTTTATATGGCAAGGAATATTGATTGCACTTGTCAAACATTCAACTGGTTTTTGCCTATTCTGGAGCAAATATATATTTGGGTGAATTTTTATATAATTTACTCCCATGCTGAGTTTCTGCACTCAACCAGTTGAAAACAAATTGAAACTATCAGAAAATATATTTTCAGGTCTTAGTTTAAATATCAACCGGTAACCCAAAAAGGATTTAAAAAAGTTCTAATTTGTTTGTTTTCCCATAATTTCAAAATTCATTAAACTGCAAGAAAGTTGGGTACTTACGTATTATCGCAACCATGACAAAACGTAATTGATGTATCGTCCAATAAAGGTCCCGATCGATTCCAAGGACAACATGCAACAAAGTGATCTGTATGAGGACCCACGTTCGAGCGGGCTCGAACTGGTTGGGGGACGTACGCACCGCTGGGACTGTGTCGTCAGACAGGCCGGCTTCGCCGGACCAAGTCACAGAGCATACTAGACTCGCTTCTGGGACTCGCTTCTGGGTTTTTCTCAAGCAGTTCGACGTGGGTCCTCATACAGATCACTTGGCTGCATGTTGTCACGGTCCTTGCGCCGTGCGACGGTCCCAGAAGCGAGTCTAGTATGCTCTGTGACTTGGTCCGGCGAAGCCGCCTGTCTGACGACACAGTCCCAGCGGTGCGTACGTCCCCCAACCAGTTCGAGCCCGCTCGAACGTGGGTCCTCATACAGATCACTTTGTTGCATGTTGTCCTTGGAATCGATCGGGACCTTTATTGGACGATACATCAATTACGTTTTGTCATGGTTGCGATAATACGTAAGTACCGAAAGTTGTTCTTGGACACATCTGATTTTTTTTTTTTTTTTAGTTGTGTGATTTTAGATAAGTCTTCTTCAGATCAGTGGAATACAACAAGGGGTCACTGTATTTATACTTGTTCCAACTCAGTTTAATAAAAGATATGCTGTTTTGACATCAACTGGGATTGATCCAGGGCTAACATGCAATAGGCATACATTATCATAATGAGCAAAAGAAATCTACGATTCTTCGGAGTTGACCTGAGAATCCCATGCAGTAAGCTCAAGTAACCTGTGGTTTGTGCTGGTGTCATTTAGTGAGATCTCAGAAAGTTAAATGCTTCAGAAGGTATTTTCATTTTTATGATTACGTGTTACATGTCTGGAAGGTCACCAATTTGATGTCACTCGGGATAAAACCTGGGGTAAACATGTAGTAGGCTGTATATGTGGTAGGCTAGTATTATCATGCTGAGCAAAAGAATTCTCCATGCCATGAGCTTAATTTTACCTTATAAATGTAACTCCATACTGTGGTTAATCATCATTTTCTATGAAAAAGTAGTTCTTTTCATTTAAGAAAGTTTTAGAGATCGCAGATCATAAAAATCAGAATCTTTAATAAAATATTATTGTCTGCAGTCTAATCGTTCAATTTAGAGAAAATATATGTTTTAATTTGAAGTATAGGATTTTTCTGTAACCACTTACTGGCATCTTGTTTTCTGTGACGTAGTCTCAACTTGGCACATTTAATTATGCCATATTTTTTAATGTAGGCTGTCATGGATTGTAAAGAAAGAGATAGGGAGAAAGGAAACATGATGATTGGCATATACAAAGTGAAGGATTAGTGCTCATACTTGCTTTACAGTTGAACAAGATATAGCTATGCAGTTCAATTCTTTTATTCAATTGTTTATTAAATGAGCATTTCAGATACCTATCTGGAAAATCTAAGCAAGTTCTGGAACTACTGTGAATTACAAGCTTCCTTTTCTTCCCCATTTTGTAATTGAATACCTCTCTCTAAGATCCTGGCTAGACCTATAGATCAATTATATCAATGTCGAAGAAGGGGGGGGGGAGTGCATTTAAAGAGCCCCAGAGATGATATTGGTCACCATGTCCCTTTAAAAAAAAGATAGCCAAAGTTAGCTTTAACTACTAATGATCCTTTAAATACTACTGATATTATAAATAATCATCCAAGACTTAATCTTTGGAATACTGGTGTGAGTTTGATACAAGATACTTATTCACAAATCTAACCCAAGGTCAGTTAAGAGTTACAACTTAGCAGCCGCACCTGTTGTGCTGGATTTTTGAGAAAGAGCAGAAATAATTTGCTTTACTGCTAATAAATTAATTTAATCCTATAACTCTTAACTTATTAATACTTCAAACCTAATACATGTACTCTTGGTACTATATAATTTTAAGTGAGCAATAATTTAAAGGTAATTGAATTTAAAAGTAAAATGCTATTCACATATATATGTTAATGATCTTTATCTTAAGGACTTTTAATCTTAATCACTTTTTATTTTAATAAGAACTTTAACTTAATCTTGTGTTTACTTTAAAAGAAATTGAAGCTGAGCAATCAAATTAATAAGTAAATAGTCATAAATTTTGTTTCTAGTAAATTGCTCAGGTCAATAAGATCATTCTAGCTTGGAAAGGTGAGAATAAACTAACTTTAATTTAAATAATTCTTTACCTGCATAACAGGACTTTAAAATAATTTTAAATGCACCTTTTCTGAATTTTTATACTTGGGCAGACTGGAATTTTCCCCCTCCCAAACGTGCAATTTGCTCTGAAAGCAATTGAATGTAACTACGAAGTCATCTGTAAACAATTCCATGTAAAAGAACATCACAGACTATGTATTGCTTTATTGCACCCAGGATTAAGGAGAATTATTTGTTTTTATGTTATAACTGTATATGATGAAATATTAAGTGTATATGTTGATAACAAATCATAAACATCATTTTTTTTCATTTACAAAACATATTTTTACGCCTTCTAGAAAGGTTTTTATAATTTTGGCAAAGTTCCTTTTTATAGATTTTCACGTTTTTTCAATATGGCTGCCCTGACGCTACTAATTTCAAGCGTCCCGGCATTGTAAACAAGCATATTAAGTTACTGATCACTTTTACACATGTGGCGTAGGGTAGATACTTTTGGCGCACTTAGCTTTATAAGAGGATATTTTTAGGCCTAGCATGTGGACGTTTCGTCGGACGCTTGCGGACTCTTGGCGCGTTAGATTCGGATTGGCGCCGCCAAAAGGAGGTTGCCGGTTCGAAACTTCGTGCCAAGTCAGAGAGCGCTCCTCACTCGGGAACGATGCAGCAGTAGCGAAGAGACGTTATTTTCTGGTTCTAGAGAAACTTTTCAACTTTTGTGGGGAGATCCCACCAGGATCGTAAGATGGAGCTATTTTTTTGAGCGAATCCTCATACGTCACCATTATGAGATAAGGAGATTAGTTTTTTCTCTTCCTTCGGAGAGAAATGAGTCACCACCTGCTCCGTAGGCTAATAGCCGGGAATACGATGCCTTAAATTCTTCACTTTTTGAGCTGAAAGCTCTTTCCACTCCAGCCTATGTTTTTGGCCCTCATCGCTCAACTCTATGATACGAAGCTAAAGGCTCCCACCGTTTTCACCTAAATTCTCCGGGAGACCGGGCCCAACGCATCCAGCCTTTCCACCGAATGCCGGCCCCTGGACAGCGGACCACCTCCTTACCAGCCACTGATGACCGGGACCAGGCAACCGGACCATTGTAAATTGGCCATGAAAGCTCCTCTCTGGTAGGCAACAAGCCACTCTCGAACTCAGCATGGGGGTAAGTCCTCTCCATTAAAGTTTACTCAGGAAGATCCATCCGGAGCACCTTCAGTAATCTTCAAGCTCCTGGTCTATTCAATAAAAATGGACTTTAACTCTTCTCGCCTCCTAAACGGAGAAATCTTAAATTAAAGGTGGATTCAAGCCGAAAATATCGCCTAGTAAACAAAATGTTTTTTTTCTTTTTCTTCACCTCTTAAAAGAGGAAACCAAACCTTAATGAAGATTTGTTTCTAAGAGAAACTGATATTTTTCTTATGTCTAGTTGGCTGCCTCAAGGGCTGTTTTTAAATTAGTTTTCTTTATTTTTATTACCTATTTTATATACACTCTACATTTTTCTTTACACACCCTTTTTGGATGTAATTTCATCTAGATCACTAGAATGTCGGTTTTTTTTGTACACCTTTTATTTTGTGCCTCACCATTTAAAGGGGGACTATTGGTATGTCACACCTCCTAAAGGTGGACTTGATTTTTATTAGTTTATTCTGATACCTTTATACACTCCTTTTTTGTCAATTATGTGTATTATCATTCTACTGTTGCCAAACTTAGTTCTCCAACATTTTTGTAACCTGGGTGTAATCGCCTGTAACTGTTTCTCCTTTTTTTTGTTAAGTTTAATAAATATCTTTTTTTTACCCCAGGGAACCCCAGGGTTTCACCCATTTCAGTTTGTAAAATTTATATTTTTTTTGGTGTATCTTTTTAACATGTTTTCATTTGTCCTGCCTCTCCGTCTCCATGTTTTTAGGGTTGTAAGATTTTTGTTTTTCTTTGTGGTCCTGCTTTTCCCTGAAATTTTAAGTTTTACCTTTGCCCTCTCTTAAATGTTTACATTTTAGGCCCTGTTTTATTGAAAAAATAAATAAATAAAAAAAAAAAAAAAAAAAAATTTTATCCCTTTTGGTCCTGTTATTACCTTTAAAAAAAATTTTTTTTCATTTTTTCTTGTGGTCCTATTTTGGGTTTTTTTAAATTTTTCTTTCTGCGAAACAAAAATTTTTAGGTGGTCAGGGAGGTAATATGTTGTGCTGGATTTTTGAGAAAGAGCAGAAATAATTTGCTTTACTGCTAATAAATTAATTTAATCCTATAACTCTTAACTTATTAATACTTCAAACCTAATACATGTACTCTTGGTACTATATAATTTTAAGTGAGCAATAATTTAAAGGTAATTGAATTTAAAAGTAAAATGCTATTCACATATATATGTTAATGATCTTTATCTTAAGGACTTTTAATCTTAATCACTTTTTATTTTAATAAGAACTTTAACTTAATCTTGTGTTTACTTTAAAAGAAATTGAAGCTGAGCAATCAAATTAATAAGTAAATAGTCATAAATTTTGTTTCTAGTAAATTGCTCAGGTCAATAAGATCATTCTAGCTTGGAAAGGTGAGAATAAACTAACTTTAATTTAAATAATTCTTTACCTGCATAACAGGACTTTAAAATAATTTTAAATGCACCTTTTCTGAATTTTTATACTTGGGCAGACTGGAATTTTCCCCCTCCCAAACGTGCAATTTGCTCTGAAAGCAATTGAATGTAACTACGAAGTCATCTGTAAACAATTCCATGTAAAAGAACATCACAGACTATGTATTGCTTTATTGCACCCAGGATTAAGGAGAATTATTTGTTTTTATGTTATAACTGTATATGATGAAATATTAAGTGTATATGTTGATAACAAATCATAAACATCATTTTTTTTCATTTACAAAACATATTTTTACGCCTTCTAGAAAGGTTTTTATAATTTTGGCAAAGTTCCTTTTTATAGATTTTCACGTTTTTTCAATATGGCTGCCCTGACGCTACTAATTTCAAGCGTCCCGGCATTGTAAACAAGCATATTAAGTTACTGATCACTTTTACACATGTGGCGTAGGGTAGATACTTTTGGCGCACTTAGCTTTATAAGAGGATATTTTTAGGCCTAGCATGTGGACGTTTCGTCGGACGCTTGCGGACTCTTGGCGCGTTAGATTCGGATTGGCGCCGCCAAAAGGAGGTTGCCGGTTCGAAACTTCGTGCCAAGTCAGAGAGCGCTCCTCACTCGGGAACGATGCAGCAGTAGCGAAGAGACGTTATTTTCTGGTTCTAGAGAAACTTTTCAACTTTTGTGGGGAGATCCCACCAGGATCGTAAGATGGAGCTATTTTTTTGAGCGAATCCTCATACGTCACCATTATGAGATAAGGAGATTAGTTTTTTCTCTTCCTTCGGAGAGAAATGAGTCACCACCTGCTCCGTAGGCTAATAGCCGGGAATACGATGCCTTAAATTCTTCACTTTTTGAGCTGAAAGCTCTTTCCACTCCAGCCTATGTTTTTGGCCCTCATCGCCCAACTCTATGATACGAAGCTAAAGGCTCCCACCGTTTTCACCTAAATTCTCCGGGAGACCGGGCCCAACGCATCCAGCCTTTCCACCGAATGCCGGCCCCTGGACAGCGGACCACCTCCTTACCAGCCACTGATGACCGGGACCAGGCAACCGGACCATTGTAAATTGGCCATGAAAGCTCCTCTCTGGTAGGCAACAAGCCACTCTCGAACTCAGCATGGGGGTAAGTCCTCTCCATTAAAGTTTACTCAGGAAGATCCATCCGGAGCACCTTCAGTAATCTTCAAGCTCCTGGTCTATTCAATAAAAATGGACTTTAACTCTTCTCGCCTCCTAAACGGAGAAATCTTAAATTAAAGGTGGATTCAAGCCGAAAATATCGCCTAGTAAACAAAATGTTTTTTTTCTTTTTCTTCACCTCTTAAAAGAGGAAACCAAACCTTAATGAAGATTTGTTTCTAAGAGAAACTGATATTTTTCTTATGTCTAGTTGGCTGCCTCAAGGGCTGTTTTTAAATTAGTTTTCTTTATTTTTATTACCTATTTTATATACACTCTACATTTTTCTTTACACACCCTTTTTGGATGTAATTTCATCTAGATCACTAGAATGTCGGTTTTTTTTGTACACCTTTTATTTTGTGCCTCACCATTTAAAGGGGGACTATTGGTATGTCACACCTCCTAAAGGTGGACTTGATTTTTATTAGTTTATTCTGATACCTTTATACACTCCTTTTTTGTCAATTATGTGTATTATCATTCTACTGTTGCCAAACTTAGTTCTCCAACATTTTTGTAACCTGGGTGTAATCGCCTGTAACTGTTTCTCCTTTTTTTTGTTAAGTTTAATAAATATCTTTTTTTTACATTTTTAAATTTTCTCTTTATTTGTGAAGTGGTTGATTTTAATGACTTAATTTTTAGTTTTTCAGCTTAACGATCACGGCCTAACTTTTACTAATCCTTAAAGTTTGTATTTGTAATTTTCACAATATGCTGATGTCGAAAAGGGCACAGCACACCATATGAGATCAAGGAACAAAAGTGATTTAGGCCCTTTTAGAATTAAGCTCTTTGACTATTTCTCAACTAATATGATCTTTGTTGATACCGGTGCTCTGTCTTAATTATCCTGATGAAAATAGCTCTTTATCGATTTTGAGAAACCAGTTGATATTTTTTCCAGCCTTTATAATAGAGTGTTCTGAAGTTTTAATTTTCATATTCATTCTGACAGCAGTTAGAGTGGAATATTTTATATTTAAATTTATTAACCAGTATATTCCTAGTAAAATATATTTGCATTTATCTATTTCTTTACATGGTTAAAATGGTGATTGATCATTCATTCCTAAAAAAAAAAATACAGTCACCTGTTTGTAATATTTTTTCTTAAATCTCTTTCATTCCTCTTTGAAGCCTGAAGAAAAAAATGGACATAAGGAGAATACTACTCCTATTCGTGAAGATTCCATACCTGAAGAAAAAGTAGAATCAACAGTACAAGAACAGCCCAGTTTTCTTACAAAAACAGCATGCCCTAATGCTGAAGTACAGATTGTTCATGATACCCATAAAATTAAAAATGGTAATATTGATTTTATTTCGCTTGAAGTGATAATAGTTTTTAGTTACCTACATTCTTTAAATAATTTATAAAAAATTTTATATAAAACATTATAAGAAATAAATGAGAAGTCTTGGTGTACACAAATGAAATATTTTAGTTTGAGTAAATTCTGCACTTGCTGCAATAATACTTAAAAGTTCTTTTATGTAAAAAGATCACCTTTAAAGTTTTGAAAACTGTCTCTTAATTAGTTTTTTTTTTTATGGATGCTGTTCTTTTCCTCCCAAACAATTTTTCTTAATGACTTACTTTGAGTTTAATTATATATATATATATATATATATATATATATTATTTTATTCATTTTTTCTGAATTGAATTTTAAAGAACTTGTTCACAACACGAAATACAGTGCAAATCAGGATAAATCAGCATACGAATGTTTCGGAAATCATGTGGATTCTTCAGATTTTATTGATTTCTTCTGAAATCCATTTTAATTTGTTTAAGCTAAAATGTATATCTTTAGTACCTTCATTTAAATGTTGTATGAAATACATTTCAATCACATTTAAAAACTGCTGAAACAAAAAGCTATTTGTTATGTAAAAATAGGAAAATATGTTTAATGTTATAAACAATTGAATTGTAATCCACTTCAAAACTGAGTTTTAAGAAATAGTAACAGTAAGATCAATTTCCTTGATAAAAATTAATATTTACAAAAAAAAAATAGGAATAAACTTTAATCTACTGCTAGTAGTTTTCTAGTTTCATAATTCTACTTAGGTCAAGAAATCACAGTACAAAGAGGATAAAGGCTTAACCTTGTTTCTAGTGCTTGTTCACACAAGAAAACCCTTCAAATTAAGGAAGTGGGTAATTTGTATGAAAACAATTTAGGTAAATTGGAAGCATAGTAAGGCAGAGAAACTACAAATGTGGATCACATAGTTGATGTAATGGTCAAAATGTGAACATAATCTTTTATAGTAATTGACTGATGTTTTGAATCAAGGTATCTGAAAGGGTAATGAAATAAGAAAAAATTAACTTATAAAGATATATTTTTAAAAGTTTAGTATTAGCAAATAATTTTTTATGATTATATATATTACATTGTGTTCAGATTACAGATTTGAATTTAACAAATACTGTGCATGATTTTTTTCTTATGCAAACCTCAGTATTTCATTTTTCATGTTTGACTCCAGGTGTGTTGTCAGAAAAATGTAATCATGATAGGATATAATAATGAATTGGTTCACAATGTAAAATGCAGTGCAAATCAGGATAAATCAGCATACGTATGTTTAGAAAATTACATGGATTTCCTTCTTGAATACAAAAAGGAATTTAAACCAGGTCAAAATAAAGGTAAAATGGCAACATTTTAAACATCCAGAATTTATTTAATTTTAAATATTTCATGGTTTTTTAAACACTGAAAAGTATTCATATTAATTCATTCATTTATGCTGAAATTAATTCTAATATATTTAAAGCAGAGTGTATTTTTATATCCTTAGTACCTTCATTTAAATGTTCAATGTAAAAGGGAATTTGAAATTTCCTTTTTTAATGTATTTTTTGCACTGAAGAGGTGTTGGGTTGCTTTAGAATTTAGGTAATTTGGAGGTTTGAAAATTTTCTTTTATTTCTTTTTCCCTGGCTCAATATTCTTAATTTGGTAATATTTAAATAATATTTATTGGCTTTTTCATTTATTCTTTAATTAGAATATTTTTAATCTTCTAAATTAATTTTCTTTATAATATTCTTAGTTAAAAATGTTCCATTCCTTAAATTAATATTACTTTTGATTTGTAAATTTTAAAAAATTATTTATTTATTTGATTCCCCTTAAAATTCCCTTTAATTTGATGTCCCATTTTCCCATTTTGGTTAGAAATTCCGTTTGTTCTACAGTTTCAAGTTATTTCCATGTCTCACTGCAATTCAAAAATTTCAGTTGCGGCCATTTTCGGAATTCTGTTTTGCGGGCTTTTTACTGCGATATATAACGCCACCTAAGCGTTTTCGCGCCTCTTTGGAATTCGTCATTTATTTTAATTGGTTCGCATTTTTACGGATCGTCTGCTCTCGGAATTATGAGTATTATTTTGGCAATTCTAATTTCGGTAAGCGAATTTTAATTGCTGCCGTTTATCTAAACTCCGTGTTTTTGCCGCACATATAAATATGCACGTAGAACTTTTCAGTTTCAGTTTTTTGTTGAAATCCTTCGTCGGTGTTAGCGCGAGAAGCGCGTTGTTTATTTTCGAATGGAACTTATGTTCCACGCCGAGCTTTTCAATGAAACGTTAAGTTCCTCGCGTTATTTTTTTTTACATTAGTTGTTTTAATTTAAATGATGGTTTTTTCGAGCTTTTATCGCGAAAGTCACGAAGTAGCTCTCCGGAAAAGTGTGTATTAAATTTTCTTATGTGCACTACGTGAACGTAGCTTCTGCCGAGGACGGACGTTCTATGAAGATCCGAGTGTACCAGAAGTAGCTGTTAGGTCTGATCTCCTGAGTTTACAATCCTTTTCAAGAAAAATGCTGAATCCTCTCCTGTTTCAAGTTTGGTGATTTCCAGTAAACCAGTCTACAAAATTTGTTTCCTACCAGTGAAGTTCTAATAAATTGGAACTTTTCCCCCCTGTCTGATGACCCATCTGGTGAATATTGCTGTTATATTTAAACTCCTAATTTCTTAAATTCTCAATATTTGAGATGTATTTAATCAAATTTTATTCTGTAAATTTAAAATTCTAAAACTTTATTCTGAGAGCAAATTTCTAAACCTTCATAAATTTATAAGAGCCTGGGAAAATTCTAAAATTCTTTTAAATTTAATATTTTTTGTTAATGATTTTCTGATGGAATTTAATATAGATTGTTTTGAGTAAAGTTTTTATGCTAATTTCTTAATTTTAACTAAGTTGATAAAATTCTAAAATTCTAATGTCTAAAATTCTAATGTTAATTCTCCCTGAGTTGCCTGCCTGTGAGCAGTGTTTTTGTATTTGTTAATTTGAATTAATTTGAAGTACTATTTCATAAACTAATTTTCTTTAAACTAAATATTATGTCTTCATTTATCTTTTTAAACACAGCAGGTTTTATTCTATCTGTCAAACACAACAGAGGGAGATACAGTTGATTTCCGAAATGTCTTGATTTGTGCTGTATTTTATGTTGTGAACCAGTTTATTATTGATTGTGTGCAAAGTCACATAATACTCTACTTATGTATTAGATTTATCATATAGAAATCTATGATGTAAATATCATAGACTGGTGGTGTTTAATCCTTTGGTATGCACATGGTTTTCTAGTCATCATTTGACATTCTTATTTTATTGGCCAGTAATGGAAAAAAGTTTGCTAGTAAAAATGTTATTTATTTCTAGAGTTGGGAAATCTAGTCTTGATCATCATTTTAATTACATTATTTGAATTACATTTACACATGTTTTATTATACTTAACATGTCTATTAATGCACATATTGCTATTTACTACTTTTAAGAAGTAATATTATTAGGTTTGTGTTTTGAATTTTAGATTCTGTGATGCAGAATGAAATCCATGCGCACAATAATGGTTCAAATGAACTAGGAAGGACTTCTTGTAACCATTCATCTATTAATACTCCCATGGAAGCAGGCGACTCGCGGAATTTTAATGGTACTCCTATTTCAGTTCCCATGAAAATGGACAGTGCGAGGCATTTTTCCTTTACATTGGACTTGTGCAACTTCCAGGCCACAAGATTGGCACACAGTATTAATCTCTTTATTAGGTTTGTATAATGATTAATTTCTCTCCTGCTGCAGTTTTTTTTAATATCAGTTTCCTAAATTCTTAGCAATCCATGACATATGAAGTGACAAGGGCATGCGATAGACGTTTTCGGACCCTTCACAAAAATTACCATTATGAAAATAGACCTTTAACCCTTTCGCAACGGTTGACGCGCCCACGCGTCGGCTGCGAACTTGCATTCAAGTACGACGGTCACGTATCCGCGTTCGGAAAAATTTACTCTAAAAGACAGCGGCCACGTGAGTGCGTTTTTATATGGAACGTTTTCATTTGAATTTATTTGTCTACTAAATGGCATTAAATGTCCAAGCCAACAACTCCAATGTATTTTGCAGATACTTGACTTTGGTTAGGGGTGGATCTAATAAATTATTTCTCTATCTGGAGCAGTGAAACATGGTTTTGTAATATAAACAGAGCACTTCTTGCAGCATCTACAGTTTTATAATTGAGTTTCAGGTCTCGTTTTGATTTTAGCTTAATGATTTCTTTGGTGAATTATAGGAATGTAAGAAAGTATTTTTTTTTTAGTTTGGGTTTTAAAGGAATGTGCGGCAGTGAAATTATTACATTATTTCGGATCAGAGAATGGCTGGGCCAGGACGGTTTTTTTTTCTGTGGAAAAATATACTTGTATGATAAACGAACCGGGCAGTAATGAAAGTGATGCAGATATTAAAGATTTGTGGAACTGTGGTATTTCTGAAGATGAATATGAAAATACAAATGATTCTTCAGATTCTGAGCGTACTATTATTACAATGCTGACAACGTCAGTAGCTGTTTCTGTGAATTATGTTTTTGGACAAGAGATTTGAACGATATTAATTCTTTTGAGGTTTTTAGCATACTTGGAATCAATCACAATATTATGCCTCCTAATTTAAATAAGGAAATTAATTTTTTTAGCATATTTTTCGATGATGAATAATAGAATTCATAGTAAAAGCAACTAACGAGTATTTTGCATTGCGATTCGTATGAAAAATATACATCAAATAGAAAATAAGTATTTCTATTATTCCTGAAAAAAGTAGATTTCTGTGTTGAAGAGGTGATTTTTAGTGAATTTATTTCGAGAGTTAGGCTTAGCGCAACAAATTAGCAGTCTTTTGGGAAAAGTTCAGAAGCGAAGAGCTCCGTCCTTTGGGCCACGGTAGTTTCAGAATGCTGCCATCCCGAAAGGGTTAAAAATGTTTCTAATGTCAAAAATGGATTATTCGTAAAATTACAGATGGGAAAAATGAACTAATTTTATGAATTGTGAATTGTTTTCATAAAATTCAAAATTTAAATATTATTCCCTTCACAAAATTAAAAGAAAAGAGTATTTTGTAAAAAATATAAGACATAGTTCAATCAGTGCAGCATATGAATACTAAATTGTTTAATTTATCTGAAAAATTGCAATGTGGAAGTGCTAATTGTCTCACTCAGTCAATTAGCAAGTTGACACATTTTCACTATTTTTCATTGATGGGTCATTTTTTAGATAGTTTATAACAAAATGTTCATTTAAACTGTTTGTTTTGTACATATATTATTATCATTGTCTGTCTTTCAGGTATTCGTATCCATTCTTTGGCACTACATCATCTATGGTCACCCATCCAGATGTTGAAGTTCATCCTAAGTGTGAAGTCAGTATTCCCCATGGCTATTGTGCCTTCAATTTTGCTACCACATTTGCATTGCTAAAATCAACTTTCTGGGAGTGAGTAGTGATAGTTTATTTTTAGTTGAAACAACACTTTTTTTGTGTGCGTCATAAATTGATTGTATATTTATAATTTTTTATTAAAAATATTACATTTCACTGGTAGCTTTATTTATTGAGCAAATCCTATTTGACTAAGACTTATTAATATTAATAATAAAATCAAAATATATTTTTTTCCTTTATTGAACATAAGCTGTAAAAGAATTTTTAATAATCTTATGTCATTTTATACTGTAAAAATAAATTTATTATTATTGAAAATTTTCACATCTGCCCTCCACATTTTAGTAGTATAGTAAAGCACCATAAAGTTTATATACTTCTCAAAGTATCAGTAAAAAAATTTAATAACTGCAAAAGTGTATTATCAAAATCTACATTGAGATTTGCTGAAGGTGGCAGCACTGGATGTTAAGATGATGCTGTTGCATTGCATGCCTTTTCAGATTATTATGATTTCTTATTTTATTGTTTAAGCATTTATTAGAAAAGAGTAATATGCATTTTTGTAAAATACATAATTTGATAGATATTTTAACATATATATTTATAGTATATGTTGTTTTTATTCTTGTTAAAAAGGCATTGATTGCTGTTTAATCATGACACTTATACCTGAATTACAATCAAATCACTTCAAAAATTATTTAACTGATAAAATGTTTTTATATCTGTTTGAGGAAAGATTAAAAAAAAAAAAAATCTGAGAGTTTTAACATATATCACTGCTTGGTGTAATACTGGTTGAGAAAATTTCTCTCTTTTATCTTCCCTGTTGAAAATGATTTTAGAATTCATTCCATAAATTCTGGAGACTGTGCTGATTGATTGATCACTTTAAACACCAGATTCTTGGTTGCTTCATCCTCCTAGCCAGTCCTTCCACAAAAATTTTCAATCAATGGAAGTATGTAAAATACTAAGTACATTTCTCCAATCAAGTTTCCTGAAACTCAATTAGAGAAAATATTCTTAGGTTTGACTGTGTTTTTGAATCAAAACAAAAACTATGTGTAAATGAAACTCTTCAATAAGTTCAAGTATATAAATGAAATATTTTTATCATTTTAAGATATAGAAATGTCTAGCAGCTATTGAAAAATAATGTATAAATGAGGAGTGTGAACAATTATTTATTGTAGTAAGTTTTCCTTACTGCTCAGTATGACTATACAGCTTTCTCTTTGTTACTTTCTCATACATAGAAAAAGGTCGTTTTCTCAAAACTTTTTGAACTCGAGATTTTGATTAAAAAAACCCTACATTTTAAGACACTGTGAATATGTTTAAACACTTCTGGAAGAATGTACATGTGTGTGTATGTCTGTGAGATGTAGATATATCTCAAGAATACACATCACTATAATTTTATATGTGGATATATTATGTAGAAAACGAACTAGGAAGATTTTTTTTTTATTCATATGATTTAAATACAAATTTTTTTTATATTTAAAATTGTCATAGCATTTCTTATGCAGAGCAATGATAATTCCCAAAACAATAATAGTGTTAATCTCGAAAACTGGAAACTCAAACTCTATAAAACTCAATGAAAAATAGTAGAAAATACTATTAGCAGGAGAGATTATAATTGCATTTTTTGAAAAAAAAAAAAATCCTGACTTGGACAGTAGTTAGAATAATAATTTTAGTACACCAATCAATAGAAATTACATATTTGCATTTTGGAATAAAACAACTGATTTTCAGAATCTTATTAAAAACAATTCATTACAATTTACATTTTCTAAACTATTAAATAAAATATAAAAACTTCAAAACCTAATTTAAATTTCTCTGTTACAGTCCTGACTTGCAAAAAGAAAGAGTAAATTAAATGAAAGGGAAAACTTTTATATATTCTTTCATGCTTTAGGGGTGACACTCCCACAAGTTAGAAGTGCTGACGTCAAGTTTGATGATAAAGAATTATTGAAAAAAAAAAATGATGCACCCTGAAAAATCCTGTGATAACGTGAAAATTAAGAAATCTTGTTACATATACCTAACCAAAGCCATACCAGGGGGATGCAAAGCCTCTCAAGAAATTTAACTGGACAGAAGCCACGATAGCAACCCCCACTTGGCTAGGAAAAAGGCACATCTTCACACCTGGTGTCAACTCATGGTAAAAGAGTCCACAGATCTGATGGCTATCGACCAGTAACTAAGCCAAAACTTTAATTTGTGCCTCTTTTTTTTTTTAACAGAAGCCAAAATATAGACAGAGAGCTAAGACCATAATTTTTTTCAAATGTCTGGGTGGGTCACATTCATGATTTGTTTTCTCACTAGAAGACACCTCTTATATATTTTTTCCATTTTATTTATTTATTTTTATTTATTTATTTAATTTTTTTGCATTTTTTTATGGAGACATACTACTGCATTTCAATAGCATTACATATCATGGAAACTGCCTTAAAACCTGACACACACAGCACATTAGTCACCTATAGTATTTCTGCCACTCTCTCCACCCAGATCACCTCCTTAACCTTGTCCTTTCTAAAAAGTAGACCAGAATTCTATCCTCTTGTGGTATATAACCATAATCAGTTCTCTTTTTAAGTTTACTTATCTCAATATGCTTTACGAGGCATGTTTTATCTGAATTGCTATGCTCTTCATTAAATTTTTTAGTAAACTTTAAGTTGTATTCTTTACAGTTTATGCAGCTTTTAATATTACTATCATAGTCTGTAACCATATGTTCTATTTTTCTGCATCTATTACAACTATCCTCTTTGTACTTTCAGTTTAACTTTAAATGATCATATCTTATGCACCTAAAGCATTTTCTTGGTTGGGGGAATTTTGATATATTATACTTTTCTCCATAATATATTGATTTTGTTCCCTTTTATGATCCCATCATAACTTTTTAGGGACAATATTACTGCCCAATGATCCATGTTTGCATTTACATTTATAGGAATGGTTAAATTTATCTATTTCATCATCTACTTCAGTGAGGAGGCCACTGCTACCCACTTTTCTTATTTCTTTGATCCCTACTTGCATTTTTTACACATTTATACTACCATAATCACCTGTTTGTTTCATTTGAATTCACTGTGTTTGTTTTATCCTTAGTAAATATTGCTATAGTATGCATTTAACTATTTAGCAATTTTTGTTTAACATTAACTTTTTCTACATAGGTTTTAAATTTCTGCACTGCGTATTAATTTTAATTTATTTTTTCCATTATTTTATCCAGTGTTCCACCGTTTTCACATTTCTCCGTTTTACTCAAACTATCCAAAATTTTATCTAGTTTTTCATTATCATCCAAGATTTTATCTGTTTTGCTCAATTTATCTAGGATTTTATCTAGTTTTTCATTATACTCTGTATATTGGTTTATTATTGCCTCTTTTTCTTCTAGCCATTTTGTTAGATCTTTAATTTTATACTTCATTTTAGAGATGACAATATTGCTCTTTTCCTCATAGATACTATTTTCAACCATAGATCGCTCATAAACTTCTCCTAAAAAGTCTCACTCATAAAATGTTTTTTCCTTTCATCATATCAATTCACTATGATACCTACTAAGCATTTATCACAACTTTTAAGGCTTTCGGGGTTACTTTTACTTGACCAATCTTTAGATTCCAGAAGAGAATAGAACTTAGACAACTTCGTTTCCACCATTTTCTTGGATTTTGATGCCAGTAAAGAGGAGCCAACCGATTTTGCCAACTCAGATTTTTCTGTCATAACTTAGCCTAAAAGTTTTACTACCATTTGCTACTTGAATTTCGAGCCCCAGAGTGTACCGTGAGAAGGTGGTAGTCAACCACTTGAGAAAACTTAGTAAAGAGAACACAAGTTTGGGAGTTTCACCAAAACAAAAATTTCTGGGATATACTTTGAGCCGTTGTCCGGGGATGCAGCTCACAACAATCATAACTTCCTAAACACAAAAGAGTTGGTTTTCTCTCTTCCCCAACTTGAAAATTAGGGTAAATGTAAACAGAGAAGTGGGTTAAAGTGGGAAATTTTATGTAATATGAAAAACCATCAATTTTTCTGGGTGGTGGTGGTGGAGAGGGGGGTTCCAAATTCTATGGTAAGAACATTTTTATTAGAAATACCAAGAACTTTTTCAGACAAAAGTTCTTAAAAGGATAAATGTTTTGCTGTCTGATACAGATAATGATACACATTCTGTCTGATATGGATGTAAAAGTATAGCATATGAATGTATGAAAAATCAAGTGAAACCTTAAACTCCAAATATATTTAAACTGTTTAATTGAATTAAAAATATTTTCTTCCATGTCAATACCATTATATTATGGTGCATCTTTCTGTATCATACTTTATTGTTGTGTAATTTAGGGAAAATTATTAAAACTAAAAGGACAACTTTGTGATTTTTTTAGGACACCCCTTATTTTAGAAGTTCTTCATAGGAAAAAAGGGGGTCAGGAGCAAATTGTAGGGACAGCTCGCATCAATCTTTTCCAAGTGTTAGATGCTCCTTCAATTAATCACATAGTAAGTATGTTTATACTTCTCCATATAGCAATCTTTATGCACAATGTGACCTTATAAGACACAACTTTTCCATGTTTCATTGTATAGGTACCTTTATTTTAGAAAGTAATAAATGTATCACTCTAAATGATGTTTCACAGGTACTTTATACAGGGTGTCCCAAAAAGATTGAAACACGCTTTTATTCTTTACCTGTTGGAGATAAGTGGGCAATGTAAATTGCAAAAATGTTGAAAGTAAGATAGGAAATAAGACTATGTTAAAGAAATAGTCCTCCCATTAATTTTCTAAAAGTTGCACATTTTAATTTTTATGCGACCCCCTTAGACAAATTTGGTCAATCAGAAAATTTTTATTTTTAATATAACAAGATCATTTAAAAAAAATGCATATCTGTATCTTTAAAATCAACTGAATTATGATAAAGGAAAAAATCTGACTTATGCCACTTTTCTGTACCATATGAAAGGCTGTTTCATCAGTGAAAATAGGGATCATAAACATATTAACAATGGAAATTGTTTAAATCAAAAATACATTAATATGTTTCAAAAATTTTTATCACAAATGCATCTAAAGAGAGCATTGCACAGACAGAGATCATATAAAGCAGTGGTACTCACTATGCAGTTGGGTATGCTATGTATTATCATTCAGTTTTATCTTTTTTGTGATATGTCACAAATTTACATTTCTAATTTAATATATGGTCCTCATTCACAATGTTCAATTTTCAATTAAATATAACTTTCTCAATTTTAAAGATACAGATATGCGGGGTTTTTTAATGATTTTGTTGCATTAAAAATAAAAATTTTCTGATTGACCAAATTTGTCTAAGGGGGTCGTATAAAAATTAAGAGTGTAACTTTTTGAAAATTAATGGGAGGTCTATTTCATTAACATAGTCTTATTTCCCACCTTATTTTCAATATTTTTACAATTTACATTGCTCACTTATCTCCAACAGGTAAAGAATTAAAGCGTGTTTTAATCTTTTTGGGACACCCTGTATATTGGTGAGAATTGGGAACATAAGTAAAAATATACTTAAGTGGTCATTCTTTCACTACCCATAGACTCCGTTTCTTACCCAAGAATGGTGAAGGTATGACCAAGTGAGTTATAGGGCATAAGTTTATTGACTGTTATACTGAGCATCAAGAGTTTGACTGTTATACTGAGCATCCAGAGTTTTACCATTATCAGACTAGACTAAAATAATGCTCCTCTTGACTGTTACTGGTTGGAATTAAATATTTTGAAATTTTCTACCAGAAAATTTCTAGAATCTATTTTAAAAAGGTTTTGTGATTTTTAGTTATCTCATTCACCTATCCCTGGCTGCTAGTGATTGAAACTTTGAGTATGGTCAAAGTTTTTGTCACTAGCAGTCATAAAGGAAATCAAAATTTAGCTATAAAATACATAAGTTTTAAAAATTTTTAATTATCTATTTTAGAAAATGCATAGTTCCCATTACTCAAAATATACTCATTATATATATATATATACACACACACACACACACATATATATATATATATATATATATATAGAGAGAGAGAGAGAGAGAGAGAAATAAATTGTAAGTACTTGCAGACAGAAATATGTACTTAAAGCATAAAACACATATTTTAAGAAATATACATAGTTAAATATTGTGCCTGCATTAACAAGTTACTTTGGTTAAAATAACATATTATCACTCTTGTTCTAGCGTAATGTGCTATAATATCATTTCTTTTTCAGAATTGGTTGTACTTTTTAAGCTAGAAATTTAAAGTGACTTGTAAAAAATTGCTTGCATTCAATGCTTTCTTTACTGTTTGTTCTATTCTAGAACCAAACAGATTCCCATGCCTTGTAACATATATAACTATATTTCCATTATTTTTTTATTAATCAAAAATTTACTGCTCAAAAAATTTTGGGCACTCTTTACCCAGTTCTAAAGGGCCTTGTTTTAAAGATGATCGTGCTTGTCTTCTTAATTCATATCAAATATTGGTTCCATGTTTATAACAATTTCATAGATTTAAGCTAAATAAGTTTTAATAAAAAGTTTTTTCATACTCTTCAAATTATCATCATTATTATTTCAAAATGTGGTTCTTATTTTTAGGTTGATAAAAAGCGTGGCATGCGCCAAATGAGCTCTTGCAAAGTTGTTGTTACATCACCTGAAGGGTAAGTGGTTGTTACATTTCCCCAGTAAATGTTTCTTATATTTTAAAAAAGGTTTAAATAGTTGTTCTAGATATATATATGAATTAAGTTATTTTTATATTTGTTATTTTGGTAATCATTACGAGCATCAATATCACTTCCCAGCTTAAATTGCATGGCTCACTTATATGGACTCTAACTTTTGAATACATACTTCAATCAACACCAATCTTTCCAAATCGATTCATTTATACAAAGTATTGGTTGATATTAATTTTCAGTTGAAATAAAATGGGTGGGACAGCCCAGTGGTTAAGGCACAAGTATCAGAGGACCCGAGTTTGATTCCCAGATCTGCCTAAACTGTCCCTGTGTTCACAATGAAAATGGACATATTAAATATGTGGGTCTGTAAATCCTTTCAAGAGGTTGGTGGTAGGGGAAGGCTGGTACGGTCCCTGTAGATATCACCCCCACTTAGTTCCAGTCTACATTGGGTGGCACTGTCCCAACCGATATCTTACACCTTTGGATAGGTCAAACAGTCTGGGTTGAAAGAAAGAAAATTGAAATGAAATGGTAAAAAAATAACACTCAATAATCTGCAAAGAAAAAGCATGATATTTCCTTTTGTGTAGATAATAAATATTGGTGATCTTTATTGTTTCATTTTATTTTCGCATTTGCAAATGCCACTATTCAGCTCAATGACTTGACTCATTTGTATGGGCTCTAACTTTATATGCAGATGGATTGCATTCCTCTATTGCTTATAGTTGATTGCCTGTTTATGCTCTTTTGCTTATGAATATTCTTTTAAGATTGATATATTTTATCCATTTTAAAAGAATGAGCATATGTCAATTATATCTGAATTAATCAATAAAATATGAATCATCAAAATAGGATGTAATGTAATAAAATGACAGAGTAAAGTTTAAGCCTCTAAAGTATCTAATGCCTTAAATAAAAACATTCGGAGTAACTGAGGTTGGATAATAGTGAATCTGACAATATATTTTGATTCCGTTATATTTTTTTCATTTCATTTTGATTTGTAATGAGTCAGTGTAACTGTGTTTCTTAAATTATGTTCATTGATAAAATTTATTTTATTTTCTACTTAAAAAAATGTATTTTTATTATACTATTTCTGTTTTTTCTGATTGGAAATACTCTAGGTACGAAATTGGTGAAATCTATGCAGTTCTGACTTTAATAGACTTTGGTCGTACTTCAGCTCTTTGTGATCGCCATTCTAGCCAATCAAGTATCACTTGTTTTCCTCAGGTATGTTATATTTGTAATGGAAAAAAATTATATCAAATACTTCTGTTGTTGCCATTTATATTACAGGATTTTATTTCTTTCTGCATTTATGTTGATACATTTGCACTGTTCATTAAGTTACTTTTTACTAAAATTGAAAAATGAAATTTTATTAGTACTACAATGAATTGATAAAAAGTATCAACCCATTTTGAATGCATAAACAATGACCTTCTTTAAGATAAAATGACAAAAGAGCCACCTTAGCTAAAGCAATAAAAGGGTTCTGAGACTCAGAAGTTTGATCGTATTTTTTTATATTTTTATGTTTTTAATATTTTAAAATCTTACTAACAAACAGTAATTGTATTTCATAATTACATTGCTCTGTATATTGAAGACTTTCAATTTTTTATTGTAATTTAGTACTTGACATATTTAAGATATATAATAGACATTTAATTGCAGGTTCGCAACTTCATTCCCAATTTTGATATATCTCTCTTGAGGCAGAATGGTTTGACCCAAGATGAATTGCTTCAAGCTGCCTTAGAGCTTGAACTTTGGCAGGAGCGTCAACGTGAAATATTTCGTGCTCAGGTAATCCATATAGAGATTTTTATAAATTTTATAGTCGAACCTGCAGTACACCATTTGCCATACTTTAAAAAATGATGGTATAAATTTATGGGTCAATTGAAACTCAGTATCAAAATACTTAGTGTTCTCTGATTGAACTAATATGAATTTGACTTTCAGTTTAGCTTCAATGTCTAAAGTCGTTTGTAAACTTGATGTTTATAACTTGATGTTTACACTTGGCATTTGTAAATTTAATGCTACATAGCTCTTTTATGTTGTTGCTCTTTAGTTGCTTGTAATAATTAGAAAGTTTAAATACCTAATCACATTTATTTAAAAGAAAATTATTTTTTGACCTAAAATATGAAGTTTCAAACATAAACAGATCTGAGGATATTATTATACTCATTTCCAGGTCAACAGACTTATATTTAAAATTTATTGCATTTGAGCAACCAATTTCAGAAAGAATCTGAAAATTAAAAGCTTCATTAGAACACAGCATATAAAAGTTGAAACAAGTTATCAACTGGAAGATAATAAAGATCTTGCTAATTCAAGATAAGTGAGACAAAGCACCAATACCAACAAACCAGGATCATGTCTATGAAAAAACATACCTGTTTTTTATTATTATTATTATCATGTGAGTTGAAAAATGGATGCAGTTCATTCGATTGTAACTGTTTTTCAATAAATGATATCTTGTCTTGTTGGTAGTGGACTCCTATTTCATTTATTCTGGTAAAAAAGGATCTTGCTTATCTTTGAAATGGGTTCATACCTTTTCCAAACTTTTTATACTGTATTCTTATAAAGTTTAAATCTACACGGTTTTAGTGTTCTAAGGGTGTTTAAAATTATCTGTTACAATTTAGAGATTGCAATATATGTGAAAATTCTTTCATGGATCTGATCACTAAATTTACATATTATTTGTGAAATCTGGTCTTACAAACTATAAGTTATGAAGTTTACTTTAGCATGAACTGCTTTCTTAGTACAATATTGGACCGATTATCAATCAGTCTTAAGACTGCATAATTCTTGATTTGGAATTTTCCAGATTTCAGATCTCCCAAATCCAATCCATTATTTTTCAAAGTTATCAGGGTTTGTGCGCACTCTGGAAATCGGGAAAACCGGGAATTTACAGAGAATTTGAAAGTGAACTAAAATGTCAGGGAAATTGCAGGGAAAAGCGATTTTTTATTCAAAATACTGGAAACAGGGAATTTTTAACTTTCCGACACAACCTGCTTACAGAGATACCAATTACTATGAATTCGCCATAGTTTCTACGGAAAACTTCCTAATATTGCGGATTACGGAATTTGCACGGTTTCCTATGAAATATTATCTTCTGTGAAAGCCAATGTAAATTTACAGCCGTGTGTACAGTAATGTCAACGTAACAATGGGAATTTATGGCCGTATGGGCGTTATTGCCAATCAAATTAACATGACAATTGGGATTTATGGATGCGTGCATGTTAATGCCAATCAAATTAACGTAACAACGGGGATTTACAGCCACATGCACGGTAATGCCAGTCAAATCATCGCAACAGTGATATACTGCTACGTGGAATGTAAAAGATCGGTTTCTTTTTTTCATGGAAGTAATAAATGTCATCTTAAAAGTTGTTAAATTTCGTATAAATTGCTGAACGGTTAATTTTAATTATTTCTGCATAAACAGTGCAATTGCTCAATTCAGTTTATGTTCTCGTGAATCGCAAAGAGTCAATTAGTATCTTTTTCCATCTATCTCTATCTTCAAAATATTGCATATTAGATTAACTAAACTAGCTTATTTTTGTATTCTGATTTATTATTAAGGTTAATTTTTTAATTATTTTCTCATAAACAGCGTGATTGAGCAATCCACTTTGTTCTTGTGAATCGCTGAGAATCCATTAGTATCTTTTCCATTCATCCCCATCTTCTAAATGTTGCATATCAGATTGACTGAACTAGCTTTTTTTTATACTTTGGCTATTATTAAGGGTTGATTCTATAACTATTTTCGAATATGTTCATGTGAATTGTCGAGAGTCCTGGAATATAACACCTTTAACTTTGGGCAAGTCTAATTTAGTGTTAAACTTTCAAGCGTGTAGCAGAGTACCAATAGAGTAAAATACATACAGAGTTCTTTTAGTTGAAAAACAAAATCAGCATTTTATTCAAAACGACAGAGTCTTGCCTTGTGGTACAGGCTAGCTGCGATACTAAGCATGCAGCTGATAATATATATATAGGCTTTGAAATTGATAACATATGGCAAGGAAGAAGGTTTGGAAAAATACCAGTAAACTGTATGTTGTTCAACTTCCACCCATTCGAAGATCACATACTGGAACATGATTTCAATTTGCACATTTGTAGATGACTAGAACGATACATTAACGATTAAACCTGTAAAACACCTGGTAAAAGGTCCAATCATGATTAACATTATCACTAACGTTGAGGAGATATTAATTACCACTGTAAATGTCTTTTAACTAAGACATTCATCTTTACACATTTTAATTTAACAAGTTATCTCGAACTATAACTTTCTCTAGTACATCGGCAAAAGAACAGACTATATTGTCATGACCAACATGATCAATGACAGATCAAGCATAATTACGATACTAATGCATTACATGCATAGACCTACTGATGTTTCCAAAACACCTAACACCTACTGTTTCTTCCAAACCAAACTTCCTATATATACCAGAATCGGTACCTTCCAGAACGAATTCCGAAGTCTGCCCCTAAATATGCAAATGAGTTTGTGTACGCGTCGGACATTCAAATTTGTATGAAGACTTCTGCTGAAAGAACACCGTGAGTCACTCTCGAGAACGAGGTAAGTCAAAAATAAATTTGTGTTTTTGAACATCATTCAGGATAATAAAGAATCACTATCGTTTGTTTATGTTCTTCCAGCAGAGTCCATTAGTATCTTTTCCCATCCATCTTCTAAATGTTGCATATTAGATTGACTAGGCTAGCTTATTTGTATATTCTGGTTACTTATTAAAGTTAATTTTTTAATTATTTTTGTATAATACATATTTTTCTATTTTGAAAAATGGGTATGAACCTCTTTTGAAGGGATATTTTCTCCAAAATAGTATTAAAATAATGATTTAGGCAAATAAAAAAGCAACCAGTTTGGCAAGGATATACAGTACAACCATGAAAATCTGGAAACCTCCAAAATCTGGACGTTTTTCAAATTTTCAAGTTTTTTTTTTTTTTTTTTCCAACTATCAGACTAACGAAGTCGAGCATTTAAAACAGCAGGATAAGATTATTTATATGGAGTTATATTTTATAAACAATTACCGTATTTTCCTGTCGACTTTCTGAACCCTGAAATGAGATGAAAGTTTAGACCGGATGTAAATATGAACAGCCGTAGATTGGCTCGTGGTTGAAGCGTGAATTACGTTATCATTAACCCTCCCTCCCCTTTATGCAAGTCATAATTCCCGATGAATTATTTCGCGTAAAACATACATAGTTATTTAAATACTGACTTTTTATTATCAAAATTTCTTTTTCTCATTATTGAAAAACACATTTTTCTGAAACAATGTAATTTTTAATATTAGACACTTTAAAACATTATCATAATATTTTGTCACAGATTGTTCAATTAAATCTTAAAATTCCGAGAATTCATATTAATTCTCATGGAAACTTATTTTATTCACTTCGTAGTACGAATCTCATTCTTCAATATATTCTGTTTTGTCTCTAGAATCCCCGCCCAATATCTGACAAGTTTTTCATTCTCATCAAATCTCCTGTCAGCTTGAAATCGACTGTATAGTTTGCCTATTTTGTTCTAAAGAATATCGTAGGTCATTAACACACTGACCTCTTAAAGGGGTCAGCTGCGTTTACGATTACGAACCAAGCAAATTCCTTTCGTTTTCCCTGCCCCACCACATCCCGGTGCTGCGGCAACTTTGTAATGACTCTTCGTATTTTAGAAAAATCATTGAGAGGAGAGATGTTTCTCTTTTTCAGAAAAGATATTTATTTTATCTACTATGATATTTTTTGCTTATTTGATTATTACTAATAAAGTTTTTCCTTCTTTCAGTCATCAGCCTTTTTAAACATAACATTATATAGATGCTAGAAAATAAATAAAACTTTTGAGTTCTTATTTTTTGTTTTTTGTATTGTTAATAGCGAAGACAGTTTAAACACATTTACATCTTTAAATATATTGGCAAAAGTGCTAATCCTCATGCTTTGTTAAATCTTGGTGCTTCATTAAATCTTCCTGCGCTTGCTTCATTAAATCTCGGCAAAGCCGATATCGCGGAAGTCCTGCACTGTGATGATGCGCCAATCATAAATAAATTGAGTGATGGTGAAATTCGCGATATGATATTAAATAAAAAAAGAGCAAAGTAGCAACGATAAATGTGGAGAAGAAAAAATACATGCAAACAATCAATCATACAATTAAAGGTCTTGAACAAAGAAGCTTCATAACCAAGCAGAAATAATGTCCATCTACAGGATAAAAAAAAACTGCTTTCCCATAAACCAAAATTAATGAAACAACAAACGTTAATTCAAATATTTAAGCGAAATAATAAAATGTAATTTTATCATTTCGTTTCGTTCACACATTATAGATTATTAATGTGAATATTTTTTCTTAGAAATTTCTTTTGACCCATTTTTTGTATTAAACAATATGTTTTAATTGATTAACTTAACTTTTGTCATTATTTTTACTAAAAAAGTGCTTTATAATGTATTTAGTTAATATTAAGTTTGAATTTTATTCAAACTCTAGAATCCGAAAAAATCGAAAACCTTGAAAATCCGGACGAGTCCGGATTTTCAAGGGTGTACTGTATTAAAATTGATATATTCACATCTATAAATACATGGCTATATTTCATTTTTTATTAAAGATTAATATTTATTATCATTAGTGAAAACTTGTGCTTTATCAAATGGAAATATTTGTTTTTAATATAAAGTATTTTTAACTGGATAATAACTAATAAATATATAAATACATAATTATATATATATGCTTAAATAATATTTTGTACATGCATTTTTGTATTATATGAACATATATATATTTCATTTCTTAACCTGATTACTGAAAAAGTCTTAAAACTACTGAAATTTTCTTTTTTCACTACTGAAATTTTCAGCAGCTGAGTGGCATCACTATAATGATTGAAGCTGTTAAGTTTCATGACCATTGAGTCATAAATAATCTCTTTTATGCATGATTATGCAAACTTTTGTCTTTGCCATATGAAATTTCACTTGAATTTCAAAAACCTCTATCTAGTTCTAGATTTTTCGATAACAAAGCAGAATATGAAGTTTCGTAAAAATCCATCAGTATTTATGGCAAGCTATCATGTACACTAGCAATCGACTATAGATGGACATTACTCTAAAATAGTCAAAATGTGTTCAGCAGGTCCTAAAACATGTATTGGCATCAAAATCTCAAAATAGAAAATATTCATGAAAAGAATACTGTCTTTATTCTATAGTATAACAAAATAAAAATATGGAGACATTTCACCAACGAATTAAGATGTGTGTGTGTGTGTGTGGGGGGGGGGGGGGTCAACTGAAAAAATACCTATTGATATACCTATATATACAAACAGTTGATCATCCAGTTAAAGGTCTTGATAAAAGAAGCTTCATAACCAAACAGGAAATCATGCCTATCTACCTACAGGGTAAAATAAAAATTGATTTCCCACAAACCAAAATTAATAAAACAACAAACAATAGTTCAAATGTTTAAACAAAATAATAAAACATAAACTTTCTTTTATTTCTTGTATATATATACTTTTTCTTAAAATTTCTTTTTTTCCTTTTTCCTTTTTTTTTTAATAATATTGTTTAATGGGTTAACTTGACTTTGTGTCATTATTTTTGCTAAAAATAATGTTTTATAGCCTATTTAGTTGATATAAAGTTTGAATTTTATTCAAACTCTATAATCCGGAAAATTCTAAAATCTGAAATTGGCAAATTCCAGATTTTTTAGGTTGTACTGTATATGCAGATAAAATTATATACAAAGATAGAAAATGTTGAGTTATTTTGTATGTTTTTTTTTCTCACTGTCATGTATTCACGGTAAATAACAGTTAAATCTAAAATTATTTATTTATTTTTTAATTGCCATTAAAATAGTAGTACGCAGTACTTGGAGTTTTGATAAAGACAACAGGGAAAACTCGGGGGAATTTTATTTTGAAAAATGGGCATGAACCCTGAGTTATAAATCACTAGAGACATCTAAATTTAAAATTCAATTTTGCCTTGAAGCATAACACATGGATAAACTCAACATGGTACAGTTACCTCCCCCCTCCCCTCCGCTCATACAAATATAAAAAAATAAACACCAACTTTTTCATCTGCAGATTTTAAAAAAAGTAAAGTTTGGTGCTAAAAAAAATAAGGAAAAATCTGTAGTTCTTTCACATAGCAATTTATTTGCACCTAAATTTATTTATATCAATTCTTATACTGGTATTAATACTGGAATAAGTCACTGAGTATTTTTTAGTTTTTTAAAGTTATTGTTTCTTTTTAAAAATTAATATCATTTCTAGATTGTGCCTCTCAAGTGGATTAAAAGGGGGGGGGGGAAATTTCCTCCCGATGTAAACACCTTCGAAATAGGTTTTATCATCTGTGCCAACCAACTTTTCTTTTATATTGAGCCGTGGAATCATTGAATCAAGTGAATCTGGATTCTTTTATAATGAAAACATTATTTTCCAATTTTCAGTTGCCAGGTCATCAGGGTTATGTAAGCATACATAGATTAGTATGCCATATACAGATGCTTTCCAAATTTTAACTTTAATTTTGCAAATACCTTTCAGACAAAATATGAATCTAGCCCTTTGATTGCTGATGTTATTCATTCATAACATACTTATTCATATTTGATACCTATAAAGCTCAATTACTTGCTTTAGTAATATTTCTATTATTTATCTTATTTTATTATTATCATATATTCCGAAAGTTTGTAGAGAATTTTATCTTAGCATTTATTTATGCAGATACTTTTTAATTTTAGATAACTTCAGATTGTTCTGGTTCATGGAATATCAGATCAAAATACCCTATATTGTACTTATTTGTCTGTATTTGCTCCATTATTATTCATCAGAAAGAATTTGTTATAGTTTAAAATAATTCCTTTTAGACCAGTGATTGTCTCTAATTTTTTTTTTCTTTTCAGTTAAAAGATAAAGAAATGCAGCATTTATCTGTTCTTACTTCAGAGTGGAAACAACGAGATATGGAACGAGAATTGCTATTACAAAGACAAGTAAATATTAACTATTTTTTATCTACATAACTATTTAATAATATTTATAAATATTTATGTTCATAGTCTGATTTTTAATTTTGATTTTATAAAGATACTAGAAAGTTGCCCTCAGGATTTAAGACTCTGATTAAAATCACATGAGAACTTAAGATAATTTGAAAATCTAAGAATGCTTTAACAACATGCCTGCTTATAACAACCATAAAAAGGGGGGGGGGAGGAATGTTATGTCAATGGTCTTAAGATAAAAACTTTGCAAGAATATCTCAGAGTTTTGCAATTTTATGTCTTCAACACATGAAAAATATATATTTTTCTTAAATGTATGAAAATTTGTCTATTAATCATTCGATTCCATTCAAAGTTTGTTTGAAAGAAAAATTTTTATCTTTCTATTGGTGTTCAGATGATAACTCGGAGATATTTTCGGCCACTAAGTTACTAATTTATGTGAAAATCACTTAACATTGTGCTAAAACATAAATAACTAAAAGTCTAACTCGAATTTTAATAAAATCTCTGCAAATCATATCGTTCCGGGTCTCAAAGTACCCCTATACCGAATTTCATGCCTGTAAGATACTTAGATTTTTCACTGCAGATGACACGCAAACATCTTCCTTTATTATTATAGATAAATTCCATCTTTAACATTAAAAAAGTATATAATTTTTTTAAATTTACCAAAATTCATCTATTAAACATATAGATTCCATTCAAAGTATGTTTGAAAGAGAATTTTTCAATCTTTCCGATGGTGTTAAGATGGAAACCCTACTATAATTTTTTCGTTCTCTAAGGAACCGATATATGTGAAAATCAATCAACGAATCAAAGTAAAACATAAAATAACTACAACTCTGCAATATTTTTTTTCATTCGCAAAGGAACTGATTTGTGTGAAAATCACTGAGAATCTGACTAAAACATAAACCAATAAACTAAATTTCTTTTTTAATTTTATCAAGGTGTATCATCTCAAGTCATGAAATACCCCTGTACTGTATTTCATGTCGATACAATGCTTAGATTTTTCGTAAAATCATTCTAAAACATAAAATAACTTGGCTATTAACTCGAATTTTAAAAAAAGATATCTCACTGCTGTGTATCATCCCAAATCCTGAAGTATTCCTGTTTTAAATTTCATGGCTGTTTGATACTTAAATTTTTCAGTGCAAAAACAAGTATACAAAATTTCAAAAACAAGTATATAAAATTTTACTATGGTCTTTCAGAATAAAAGTTGCATTACAATATGTATAAGAATTACATGAATTAAACCCCTTTGTTCATAGGAATCCTGAAGTACTCCTGTATCAAATTTCATGGCCGTACGATGCTTAGATTTTTCACTACTGCTGACATAAACAGACAGACACATGCCTTAGAATGCCTTAATTTTCAAAATAATCAAATCAGAGAAAAAAAGTGTCATATATAAATATTATCGTGAATAATTTTGCTTTATGTACTTTTTTCTACTTTTATTTAGATACAATGAATAAAATTTATTTGTGTGTGTGTGTCAGTGTGTATCTTTGATAAGTCTAAGATTTTTTTAGATGCAATTCCTTTTTTTTTAATGTTTTGTAATGATTTTAGGAGTCAAGGAAATTTTGTATGCATTTTAAACAGTCAGAGGCTGCTGAGTAAAATATTTTTGGTATAGTGGGGTTCTTAAAAAGTATTTCATTTTCAGTATAAAAAATAAATGGAAACCTTGTCTACTATTCCAAACATCATCTTAGAAATAGAGGATTTGTTTTGGGACTAAGGACACAGAGCCAATTTTTGTTGGTAGTAAAGCTTCACACTGGTGTCCCCAAATATTGTAGATCTTTTTACATGATTGGAAAAATAGAAAATATCAGGGTGCCAGAACAAATTTGAATTGTTTGAGATTTAGTATAAACCTTAGCCTTAAAATACTAGGAGGAAAATGTATGAGTCCTAAATTCTATCTCTAATCTACCTTGACTTGTTTTTTTAGTAAGATTCATAAGTTAAGGTAGATTAGAGGTATAGAATGTGTCATATGAGAACAGGTTGCAGATTTGATTTCTATTGGTAGCAGATCTTCATAACCCGAATGTTTGAATAATATTAAATACTACACAGATGTAAATGTACTTTAGCACGGACTATTTATTGCACAAGTATCTGGTGTTCTAGTCCTTATTAAATAGATATGGTTGCAACACAATTATTTAAAACTAAAACATGGTCTTTGTATATAGATCTGTTATCTCATATTATATTAAAAGCAAATTAAATCTTTAGGAAATACATAAGCATGATACTTTTGACTCTGGCCATTGTTCTACTACAGGGGCCACCAATTATTTTTTATGGAGTTCTGTTTTAAAAATTTGCCAGACTTCCACAGTCCAACAAACTTTAACAGTAACTCAAGATCAATCTCTACATGCTTATATTAATTTTAAAATGTAATTTCTTTCCTTTTAGCTATCTTGCTTATTTACTAACAAAAACTAAACAATGTATTTCTGATAAATAAAACGTGAAATTATTAAAACAAATCTGTTTATTCTGTGCCAAATCATGCTATTTTTCACCAATTGCTTAGTACTTAAGTTGGGAAAAAAGAGAGTTTCTTAGACTGGGCATTGTTGCCAAAGTCATGTATGTCCATGTGGCATCCCAGTGTCTGATCGACCCTGGCCGGGGGGTTTGCCTATGAAGGCTCTTAGCAACTATTTCCCCAGCCAGGAAAGACTCAACTCAATCCCCCCCCCCCTTCCCCCTTAGCCATTTATTTTTTAAGGATCGCACCGGCCAGTGCAAGGTACATACGACCTACAGGTACATCCGCATATTTTGCGGGGAAGGATCTTGTCAAGAATTAACAGTTTACATTATACATTATTATGCACATAGTATTTATACACAGTACAGACAGTAATACATCGTATTATAATACACCTAACAGTATATATTAAACAATACTAAAAATTCAATTAGAATGGCAGCCCATTAAAAGCAACATAAATGTATTTCTATTATTATTATAATACATAGTTATATACATAAAGCTCACATTAATATACATTATTCAATATTAAAATTCAAGTTAGTATGACAATCCATTAAAAACAACATTGGAATGTATCACACTCCACTGTAGGAGCCTGTGATATACTTAATATACATAATATACATGATACACACATTAATTCACATTGTTACTATTCACATAAAAACATACATTTTCAATATTAAAATTCAATTTGTATGACAACCCATAAAAACACCACCAGAAAGTATCACACTCTACAAAACAGTCAGTACCATCAATATATAAAATATATAAAATCTGAAATTCTCTTAATACCTGAAGTAGTGAGTAAATCACTCACAGGAATCCGCTACCCTGGCTGCCACCCGAACACAAGAACGAATTCTCATGATGGACCCCGTATTAGCTACCACCCTATCAAACCAGATTGGTCTGTTCTCATCCAGAGGTCAAGAGAGGTGGAACCCGCAAGTCAAAGGGCAAGTGAAAACATAATGATCCATATATCCCTCCGACCCGCAGGAGCAAAGTGGGGAATCCCTTACTTTAAACCGAGACAGGTAGGCCATGACCAGAGAAAGAAATAGAAAAGGTCTCTTAGTAAAGTTGGAAACCTACATTGAGACCCTGATGGAAGGAACAGGCATGAGAGCCACCGTCCCACGACCCACCGAGAACCTGCCATCTCCTCACCACCTCCGTCCGAACAAAGCTGGACAGAAGGGAGTAAGTAGCAGGGACCCCCAATGGCTCACCGAACACAGCCGCGAGCTTTGAATACTTGTCAGTGACCTCATTCCCGTGGAAACCCACGTGGGCCCTAACCCATTTCAAAGAAATAAAAAGAGCAACCTGTCTCTGGACCCTCTTAACGTCGTTTGCGAGCCTAGAATTCACCTTAGAAGAGACCAGAGCGGCAATTGATAAAGAGTTGTCAGTAAAAATCAAGCTGGTTTTACCAAAATCCCTGATCCATTGACCAGCAAACTTGATTGCCATTAATTTGGCCTGAAAAACCTTGTTATACTTTTTTAACTTAGATTACGCAGTATGTATCAATGTTGAATCTTTGAAAACACAAAATGCGAAACCAACCTCTCCATTAATTTTTGACCCATCTGTATAAACCTAAAAAAACGGGAAGCATTTGCCAAGACCAGGATCCAATCTTCAAGAGGCAGGGAGTTCTTAGGTTCCCGCTCATCAAAATCCCAATGGTGGAAGGGAGGTAGGGAAAGTTAAATTCTGTCTCTTTTTCCAAAACCAGTATTTATGGAAATTGCTCTCAAGTGTCTGTAGATGGTAGGTTAAAACTTGCCTCCAAGTCTACAGCCCATTCACCAAATGACATTATTTATTTTTTATTGCTATCTTGTCGAGGCCCGTAAAAAATGTGTCTGTAGTCTGCCATGTTCTATAGACTATTAATGCAGTGTATGTGTTATATATGACTTTTTTTATTAATTATTGCTAAAAGAAATTTTTACCAATTTATATGATTTAATTCTTAAATTTTCACTATGGTTTAGAATTTATTTCAAAAATTAAGCACAAGTAGCATAAATTTAACTTAAATACCAGTCTTGTAATACTTGTAAAAAAAAATCCACATTCATTCAATTTAGGTATTGAAATGTCATCAATATATCATTTTAGATTATTTTAATTTTTCAATTCATTAAGTGTCGAAAACCCAGAACGACCGACTCGTCCGAAGACATGAGCAGCAAAGTGGACGTCCGGAATTCATTAAGTGTGTAATTTTTACTATTCCCTCATTATAATCAGTCTTTCTATGATCAAACAAGGCTCAAAGTCGCAGCAACCATGGCAAATGCTATGAGCTTCCTTAAAATTGTCGCAATGTTCATTGATTCTCACGGCAGGCTTTGCTGCAAATATTTAAATATTATTATGAGTATTTAATGAATTTGTGTGTGTGTGTGGGGGGGGAATCTTCAGATGTAAACAAATGCAATTTCATCTAATTTATCCATGCATTCATGAATTTGATAATAAAAATATAAATATGTGTACATACAATACATAAAGTGTTTCTTTTATCTGAGATGTATTATTTTAGTGTTTCATATATATATATATATTTGTAGAGAGTCTGCAAATAATTAAAACAAGATTTTTTTTTATTACATTATTCACTCAATTTTTTAAAAGTGAAAAATTTACAGAAATTTAGAAATCATGTTTGATGGTTGAGATTGTCATGAGTTGAATAAATTTCGACACCAGCTTACGAAAGCTCATAGCAGTATTTACTGCCAGTTTTAAAATCCCATTTCGGGCCCTGTGACCAAGATGATTAGAAATATAAAATGAAATATCTTCTTGAATTGTGCCTTAAATGTAAAAGTGGTTCATAAAAATTTTCTGAGAAATTGGTTGTTAAAATCTGAGAACTGAGTTGCTACAATTCAAAAGCTGATTGATCAATTTTATTGGGGGTTCATGTTTGTAGCTCATTGTTCTGAACAGTATGTTGTGAAATTACAAAATTGTAAAACAGAGCCACATTTATAGTTATATAGACCCTAAGCCATACTATAGATGCTCCTAAAAAAAAATAAATGTTACAAATTTTAACTGAAATTAACTAATAAAGGGGTCCAATTAAATAGTTTTATAATATTGGAACATGGCGTGTGATTTAAAATTAAAGTATGATTAAAAATTACAAAATAAATCAAACTTAAAGTATAATATATTATTTATATGTCATGTTCAATTTCTTTGATCCGTTAGATTTTTACCTTAAAATATGAGAAACCTACCTGCAAATCCTGTAGAGTCAGTAAATTTTATTGTGGTGTTTGGTTGTTAACCTGTTGGAGTATTGTTGTGCAATATTCATTATCTATCCTTATCAACCTATTTAATGATCTTTTTCCTGAGCAGTTAGATATTAACAGTATAACAGAATGAATATTTAGTGAAAAGAAGCTGTGTGAGGTTCTTTGGTATATGATGCTCCCTAAGCTGTAGGTTATTTAGCTTATGCATAAATCTGACCCTGCTAATGAAATATAGGTATATGATGTAAACGATAGAAGTACTTTCCAAATTTTAGCTAATTTTGCAGACATTTTTCAGAAAACAATATTCATGTAGCCCTTTTATTGCTGCACATATAATCACAACATGCATATTTTGCCATATTTCATCTTGTAATGTGCAAATAATTAATTACTTTTGAATTTTTACTGTTAATTATTTTATTGTTATTGTTCATTGTTATTGTTTACTATTAATTATTTTATTGTTATAGTTTGTAGAAAATTTTATTTTCATATTTATCTATGTAAATACGTTTTACTTTTATTTTTCTCTGCTTCATATTTTACATGACTTAAACACAGATTTATTTCTCAGCTTCAAGAATGCCAAAAACTGGAAGATAAACTCAAAGCTACTCTGAAAGATGCTGAAATGAAGGAAAAGCAACTTTCATCTCAAGAAGTCGAGGTAAAGTATAGTAATTTTAAATTTTATTCACTAAACAAAGACCCCAGCCGTCCAAACACACTCCTCATGTCTTAGGATGAGTCAGACGGTCTAGGTTTTTGACTAAACAAAGGCCGTGATTGTTGAAAATCTGATGTGAATTCAGATATTAAAAATTGGAAAAAATTGTATTTATCTAAAAATTGCCTTTTATTTATATCATAATGGTATAATTAAATGAAAATGTTAATATATTTTCTTTTAAAATCAGCTTTCTAGAAGACTTCAAAATATTGATAAACAAAGAGAGCAACAACAAAAGGAAGCAAAGAACCGCATAGAGTCAATCAAACTAGAATACAATGAAATGCTTGCTCTAGAAAGGTAAAGTAAAAATATATATCCTACCTTAAATGTAATATGCAGTTCAGTTAATTTTGGTAATAATTTTTATATGCTATAATCCTTACTTTATATGAAATGTTCTATAAAAGTTGCATTTAGTGTTTTTACCTCTAACTGTTTGTATAACACATAGCAAAACAATAACTCTATTTATCAGAAATATTTAGACTCTCAAGATCATTGGTACAGATTTTAATAGTTTAGTTTTGTGACATTCTATGTGTGTTTGATTCTTGGCCATCTGCCAAGAGTGATGTAGAGTGCGTCACATATGCGTTCTTGTTCTGGCTCGGAAAGAACATTAGTTCTTCGCTGTCATTTGCCCTTGTAAGTTTAAGTGTTGTAAGTAGAATGTGTTTTGGAATAAAGAAGTGATCAAGAATTTAGCAGTCTTGTGATTACTGGTACGAAATCACTACAGTTTTATATTTTTCAGTGAAATAGAGATTAAAGACTAAATGTTCATGGAAGATTAGGCTGATGAAATTGTTTTAAATGAATCATAATATGTCCTGCTATTTGGTTTGTAGGAATAAATGCCTTTTATTATTTATGACTGTTCTGACACATGAATGTTTTTGTTAATATTTAGGCTTAAAGGACGAGATTTAGAACAAAAGAATAATTCAATCCTGCAACAGGTAATTATTATTTCAGGATATTGTTATTCATCAAGATCATTTTATATATGAATTATTATATTGAATAATTTAAAAGAATTGAAAGCATATTTATGATACATGATATTAAGAGAATAGCATATCATTTTATTTTGGATTGATGTATTGCATTTTTTTATGGGTTTTGCTTTCTCTTTATTAAATATATATTTATATAAATTCATGAAATTGCTGTATTTATAATTTTATATTTTACTGTAAATTTCACTTGTCTAACTAGTCTTATATGAAAGAGTTACCCTGGGTTGCTTTTTCAAATGTTTCAGAGTATGCAAGATATACATATACCCAGCATACTTTTAATTTATCTTTTGAACTGTTTAGAGTCTTGGTCCACATTAATTTTTGATGTTGAAGACCCAGACCGCACGGCCAACCCTAGGGTTTACGGTAGCAAAATGTGCGGCCAGATTAATTTTTGATGTGGTGAAATATCTTTACTAATTCCCTGCTAAATCTTAGTATGGAATAAGGTCATTCTCTCGCAACATGAACGTTATAAACATTTTTTCAGAAACCATTTGGAACTTAACTTAATACCTAAGACCAATTGGCTGTTGATTTCTGTACTAAAACCACTTTTCACTTACAGTGAGCAAAATACACTTTATGCAAAGAATAAGGAAAACTTGAGCAACATATTTTAACATATTATTATATTTGTATTTTAATATGTTGCTCAAGTTGTCCTTATTTTCAATTTTATTAGGTGATTGTGCAATTATAAAGGTCTCTCTACTATGCTAATGTATTTTCTCTATATTGGTTGATAGCATTGGTCATGCCTTTTTGCATGAACAATGAAGGATTCTGTAAGAGAAATGTAATTGTTCCAATGCGAAAGCCGGACTGAGGGAATGAGAAATTAAAAATATATTGATTATACAAAAATTACATTCTACTTGGGATGTTTCACATACAATATTGTTTGTGTATGCCCAGCACACGAATAATGTTTATTTCATATGTTGGTTACAAATTTGTAATAAATTTTCAATATTTTTGCTCTTTTGCTGATTTTTCCAATTTCCTTGTTTCTTGTGGATCCATGTTATAGATAATATTAAAAATATATTTTGAAAAATTAATACTGAAAATGTTATCATTATCAGATCAAAGAACTGGAGAGAGATGTACAAGAACAAAAGAACACCATTGATTCTTTGAAGAGTCAGCTCAACAAAGGTCCAGATGTTCATTTGAGAACAGAAGTCAACATCTTAAACATGGAAAAAGTATTTATGACTCTTTATATTTCCATCATTTAAAGTCTGTTAAACTGTTTTATTTCATAAAGTCTGACAGAAGTTTTTCTAGTATAAGAGTACATAGGCAACAAGAAAACCTCACATCATTTTTTTAGTATGCAACTAAGATAGATTCATGTGCTTACCTCTCAAATTACCTTTATCCTTATTTTACATTAAAAAATATTTTATACAAACAAATTATTCCTGTTTTATCATTTCATGGATTAAACGAGTAAGGAATATAAAATATATTTTGTCATAATCCGAAGCATTTTATTGTTTGACTGTTTAATAAAATAATATATGTGTGTGTATATGCGTGCATGTATGTCCACCTTGGCTCTCCATCTCCTTCGAAGTTTCAGAGAAGTTTTATATTACATGCAAAGTTACACATTTTCTTTCAAGAGTGGTTTATGTTATATCAGGTTATAATTGCTGGGGCATGACAGCCCAGTGGTTAAGTATGCTGGGATTGCACTCGGACGACCCGAATTCGATTCCCACCTTTGCCCAAACTGTTGCCGTATTCACACGGAGTACAATCACATTAAACATATGGGTTCATAAGTCCTACCAAGAGAGTCCTACCTAGGGGAAGGAGGGTACAGTCTCTGTGGATGCCCCCCCCCCCCCACTGGGTTTCAGTCTAAACTGAGTGGCACTTCCCGGCCATTAAAACAGTTACCTTACACCTTCGGGTAGGTGGAACAGTCTGGGTCGGAGAAAATGAAGGTTATAATTGCTGACTGTGGGTTATAGGCTGTGAGTTTGCTGACTGAAGGTTATAAACAGCTAGTTCTTCCCAGGGTATGGGGAATATGCTATCTTACTGTTTCTATGTTACCAAAATATGTTGTGGATGCAGTTACAGATGAGAGAGTTTATATTAAAACCATATATATCTTCATCATATAGTTATGATTATAGTTATTCAAGGAGGGGAACATAGATAAATTAGAATGAGAGAGTTTATGTTGTGGACGAGAGTGGGTACCAAGAACATAGATATCGACAAGAAAAGATGATTTAGTCCTGAGTTTGGTTTCAGACCTGCACATTCTAATATTTCTTCTTTATTTAACCGTATTCTGTCTGACAAACTGGGTGATACAGATGACTTTAAAAGCTTTGCTGGGGTGTATGTTGTTCTCCTGTTGTCCACCGATGGTAATTTTAAATTTTATATTGGAAGTACTAAATGCACCATTGGCGTCCGTTTAGCAGAACTTGCTCGGGATGTCAGGGATAGTAAACTTTCTACGGCTCTTGCTCAATTTGTTGTTAAAGATAATTTTCAGCCTCTTTTTGAAAAGACTTTCCTTTTGATGCGTTGTAATAACCCTCATGATATTCTCCTTTTTGAATCCCTTTTTATTTGTATTTACCATGAGTCCATTTATAATTTTGACCCTGTTATGAAATTGAGTTACGCTTGGCCACTCATTCTTGACTCCATGCAATTCAAGTCTCTGCAAAGTTATCTTTGACGTCTTCATCTTTGGGATTATGCTTGATTGCCACCCCCTCCTCTTTTTTCGATTTCTGTATTTAAATTGTAATTTAATATGCTGTTCTTTTGTTGTAGAAATTTTTGAAACTCTAAAAATAGTTTACGGTTTATCCTTGTCTAAACGTAGATTCTTTTGTAAATTGTATTTATGCAAATTTTGTCGCTATATCTGGTCTATATATGAACGATTCAAATTTTATTTCTGTGTAGCCATTGATGAAGAGCGTACTTATGCTTGAAAGTGCTCTGGCCTTTTTTAAACTTTTGTACGTTTTATAGGAAGTAAAATAAAGACCTTCTGTTGTAGATGTGTGCTTAATTTTTGCTGTGATTTAGTCTTTGATAAGATTAATGGTGTGGGATAAAATCTAATATGGTCACAATAAGTGTGTGACATGAGATAAGAATTATGAAAGGAAAGGAAAGGGTATTTTAATGTAAGAAGTTTAAAATTTCTATATCATATATATTCTGTATCATTCATTCATATATATTCTTTATCGACCGATTATCCAGGTAATCAAAATCTAGAAACACCCAAAATCCAATGTTTTTTCAAAACCCAGTAAAAATGAATAAATATATTGAAATTTATTTTTCAATCTTTACAATGAAAGTTCCCCCCCCCCCCCCCCCCTCCTCCTGATCGTGCAACCACTTCCATAAACGTGACCAAATAGGGTTGTTCCTAATTGCACCTCAGTAATCCAATCTATGGATCAGGACATACATTCTTCAATAAAATTCTTGTACAAGGCTATGTTTCCGAAGAAAATCTTAGACGCTTGCAACAGTGAGAAAAGATGCAATCATTTAAGAAAGGATTTAACAAATCAAGGATGAAGTGTAAAATGTCACAAGAGCATGAGAAGATTGTGTACCCTTCCAAACTCGTGACACAACTTATTGCCATTTGCACATTTACTTGGAAATGACGACAGCAGCAAAACCCCTTTAAAAGAGCTCAGAATCAGTAAATAGAAGCATCTGATTCAAAAACGCCTAAAACGTAAACTATAGCATGCAATTTCTATCTAAATTGACACCAAATGGAAACACCATCCAGGAATGCTAAGTAATAATATAATGACATTAGCTTTCATTAGTTAATGAATGAATATATTGAAAAGATGACTGATGAGGGTTGGAAATGGAAATATTTTGAAAAATTTTTTAAATAATAATGAATTAATGAAAAACAGTGATAATTATATCTGTTAGAAACATTGTCAGGGTTACATTCTAGCAGATGTATTGAATTCTATTTTTTCTATGATTGCATATGCCACAGAGTAAAAATTATGCAACCTGTGCCCAACAACGGAAGAACCAGGTTTAAAAAAAAAATAAGACCAGAAGAAAATTATCAATATAATATCAAAAATAAATATATAAATAAACATTTCTGCATTAATATGCAGTAAAACGAATATGTACATATCGTGCAAAACGAACCAGAATGCTACTGTGCCGCACGTTGAAGTACAAATGTGCTAAATGGTGGGTGGAGTTGAGGAATAAGGAAAGGGGAAACTAATGAGTTTTGGGTGAGAAGCAGTACACCTAAACAAATTCAAAAAGTGAGAGAAATTCAGGACAGGGAGATTTTTACACAGATTCAGGTGTCCAAAAATAATTTTTGGTAAAGATACCCCTACTCATTGTTGACCTACCCCTACTCATTAGCCTACTGTTTTTGTGTGGATATAATACAACAATGTACAAAAGTGTACAAAGAGCATAATATTTTTAGATGACCAATTTGTGATTGTAGATACTGTTTGCTTATCAGATGTTTGATTCTGAGCATATAGTTAGAATTTAGTTTTTTAAACACTTGGTTACTTAGGTAAGAAAAGTAGATAAGACGGAATTTGACATTACCTTTAAATTGGTGTCACTTGCCATAAGTAGTGGTTTTTATTAAGTAACCTTGTATGTAATTAGTAATATCTGGAAAATAACTATTAATCACGGTTTGCATAATATGCTCATGTATAGATATTTAGATGATATATTATGTGTATCCCATAATAATCATCCTATTGTATTTAATTTTTATCCTAATAATTTACAATTAAATGCAAGTAACAATGATTCTAATGTTGCAAACTTTTTAGATTTAAATTTAAATTTACAAAAATATCATCTGACTATAAACTTCTGACTATATATGATAAAAGTCTAGATTTTAATTTTAATACTTCTAAAATTCAACATTTTAAATCTTGTTTGCATATATCAATGTTTAGAAACATTATATTAAACCAGGTGCTTAGGATAAATAAAATTTCTGATGACAATTATAAATTAGCACCTTTTATGGAATTATTAAATATTGCAACTAATAATGCATATCCTCCCAAATTCGTAATTAATATTATCAACTCAGTGTATCAACTACCACTTGATATCATCCAAGGCAACATTCCCAATTATGGTGGCTATTAATTTATTTTTAAAAAATTAATTATTATTATTATGTGATTATATAAAAATGAAAAATAATAAAATAAATAAAAAAATGAAAAGATAAAAAATAGAAAATACGGTTCATAAATATTTAATATTCTGAAAAATCGCAAAATATATAACTTTAGTCAGTTCGTAGCAACAATTTGAGCCCCCTTTTTAATGATGTTAGCGACATACTTGTTTATTCATTTCTCCTGTGCCTCTCTTTTATAGTAAGATTTTTTATCTATGATTCCTGTTCATCCTGTTTACCTTATTTTATTTATGGTTGTTCTGTCTCCAACTCTAATTCCCTAGATGGGTTTCAGTGGAGGTCCCTTCAACTATTTATTCCCCACTGATTCTATGGTTTATTTTTTTCTTCTCCTTCTCCTGGACGTATCTCAACTTTCTTTCATTCAGTCTCAACTGCTTACCTGCACAGCACGTGCATACAGGATTCCTGCCTCATGGTTCATGGTAATACTTGATTTCTTAATAATTATTCAAATTTTTTTTCCTCTATTAATGCTTGTAGTCTGCGCTATGGTATTTATAGTAACTTACTATTGCCATATCTGAAACAAGCATTTGTTTGGGTTAATTAGGGTTAAATGATCAGACCTGATGAAGAGTCTAGTCTAATTAACCTCCAAATTAAGCCAGTGCTGTTCAGGTCTTTTTTCGGCATGGTATCCATGGCTTAACTATTTTGGTGATTTTACTGTTTTAATGTTTTGTAATTACTTTGTATTGGTTATTATTCCATCTTTCTAATATATATATACATACACACTACTCGCCGGCCACACATTAAACTGCCGTAAGCCTCAGGGTTGGCTGTGTGGTCTGGGTCTTCAACACACACGACTCATCACAGAAAATGCAACTCCATGAAAGAGCAAGTAGAGTGTGATGATAAAGGACACGCAGGGATGACATATATAAATAAGTTATGTTAATTCCAGAAAGATAATGCAATACAGTAATGGCATAGACAGGGTGATCAGTAGGCAGTAGGACCACCTCTTGTGGCAATACAAACAGCAACCCTTCGGGGAACAGATAAAATGAACATGGGGATAATTTCTTGAGGGAAGAATGACCTTCAACCATTCTCCACAGGTCGTTCTCTGCTTTAGGAGGGGGCAGAGCAGTCACGTCCCACACATGCTCGATGGATGAGACATCTGGAGACAGCAGAGGCCAAGGGAGCACCGGGATATCTTGCGAGGCTTGTCTGCTGATGGTTGCTGTGTGCATTTGCACCTTATCTTGCAGGAACACAGCATTTTGCAACCGTTGAAGGTAGGGCAGTGCAACTGACCGTGGCACCTTATCCTCCTTATTGTCGTGCCATCATTGTGCCTCTAATACGAACCAGAGGTGATCAGCTATCGAAGCCGATGCTACCCCAAACCATGATGCCACATTGTCGAGCAACATGGTATTCAACAGTTCTAGCAGGATTGGATCTGTTTCCACGTCACTTCCAGACTCTCACATGATGACTGTAATTCGACAAACAGAACAGAGACTCATCACTGAATATCATCCTGTTTCATTCAGTCAGGCAAGAGGCTCAGGTTTGACATCATTGCAATCTATCATGTCAGTGTCTTGTCCATAATGACAGTCTTCGTCCAAGTGCAAGCCACTTTCAGCCAATCATTGAGAAACTGTTCTTGCTGATATTGGAACATCCAATGTAACCTGCAAATTCTGCAGAATGTCGACAGTTTTTGTTTGTGGGGCTGCCACCACATGCATTCAAATGCATTGATCAACACGTGCTGATGTATGTCTGGATGGACCTGTACCACTGCAATGATTTACATGCCCTTCTTCAATCCATGTTCTTCATATCCTTTGCACAGTGGACGCATCTACATGTGTTTCAGCTGCGATATGCCGGAATGAGCACCCAGTCATACGTAGACCTAAAATTAATCCCTAGCACGATTGCCCAAATGCTGAAACAGATTTTGGTGGCATCGGCCAGGCATCTCTTCCAACAACACATCTCTTCTGAAACAACAAACAGCTCGGAAAATGGGTTTCCATAGGTGACAGACAGTAACAACTGTTGGCTCATCTGCCGTTTCCATCCATTTCGTGCTCTAATCATGTGACCTACTTGCATTTCAGATCATTTGCATACATCGGCCAGTTGCTTTTGTCTCACAATTTGCATAATTATATGGCCAAAGCTTCATGGTGTTGCATTTTCTATGTCGGTTAGTGTATATGCATAAGCATATATATATATATATATATATATATATATATATATATATATATATATATATATAAAGTAAAATATACTCACAGAACTCATGTAATAGGATAATTTTTAACACTTTACAACATAGTTGAAAAGTGTTTATAACTTTGTTCATTCTGTCTGTCTATCTGTTAGCACGATATCTGCCGTAAAAATGACCTTATCAAAATGAAATTTTAGTATGTTGTTCAGACAGTCTGTGGGACATAGGGAAATATAAATGAATAATCTCACCCAATTAATTTTGGATTGAACACGGATTGAAAAAATGAAATACATTGAACCCTATGGGACTTTTCAATCATTTTTTAACAATTTGCTTCGAAAGTTTTAGGAAATATTAAAATTGTCCCATAAAAAATATGAAAAAAATTTCAGCAAAATATATTCGGTAGTTTTTTAAATAAAAATTAAAATAATAATTACACCCATATTATATGTTGAGATCATGTGACCCACTTCAAAATAAAATATGACATCCATCTTGTGTCAAAATAGTTATTTTTAAAGTTGTTTTTAATTTATATTTAGTGTTGTATCCGTCCTAAAACCACTTTATTTTTGCTTAATTTCTGTGCATCTATATTTTGAAACAACGCAATTTTAATATATTTGAGTTTAAATGATCATCAAACTTTGATTATTAAGTCACTTAAGTAAACACATCAAGTTGTAAGATGAGTTATATAAAAATTGCTGAATTTCTTTAAAGCAAAATTATTTAGCTCTGGAGTCTGCAATATAGCTGATATGAATGAAACATTCATTGATTTTACATAGAGAAGCAGATGATTTTATAGCAGACTTTTTCGAATAATATTGTTGTTTTTAATGAAGTAATAAAATATAATATAAAGTAATTTAAACATAGAGTTAAATTACTTTACCTCCATGGTTTAAGTTTTTAAGTAAAATATATTAGTGTAGTATTGTGATGAATGAAAGGAATGGAATAAAAGTGTATGAAGGAAATATTTACAGCTTCTACATAGAGAGCCAGGTGATTTATATTTCAATGGCATTATTTGAATAAAGTTCATTTGTTTACAATGAAGTTTTCAAATATAATAAATTATTGTAGTACTGTGATAATTTTTAAAATATTACCGCTGTATGTATCTCATTTTAGAGATGTTTAAATAAAATTGTATTACAGTTGGAAAGTGTTTCATAATCAGTGTTTTATGTATGATTGATCTGTCTTGTAATGAAATTAAATTGCGTAAAATGCATTAGAGTTAAAGTTTTAGATAGCATTAAAAAGTAAAATTATGCATGCCTGATGATGTATAAAAGTATTAATCGAAATATTTAGTCATCCCACGGCCTTAAGTTTTCCACAGTATCTTTAAATTAAAATAATTATATATAGTTTTTCATTAAATTATAGAATGCCCTATTATAATCTAGATGTCACCAGATGTAGGTAGCTGCAAGTTGATGTTCTTGTACTTTTTAACACTTTATAACATAGTAGTTGAAAAATGTTTATGGCTTTGTTCATTCTGTCTGTCCGTCCATTCGCATGTTAACTGTCATAAAAATGATTTTATCAAAATGAAATTTTATTATGTTGTTGAGACAGCCTGTGAGACATATAGGAATGTAAATGAATAATATCACCCAATTAGTTTTGGATTGGACCTAGGTTGAAAAAATGAAATACATTAAACCTTATGGTACTTAATTTTTCAAACACTTTTAGGCGAAAATTCATAAATTGCTTTGAAAATTTTAGAAAATATTTAAATTATCCCATAAAAAATATAAAAAAATTTCAGCAAAATATGTTTGGTAGTTTTTTAAATAAAAATTAAAATAATAGTTACACCCATCTAATATGAAAAGATCACTTGTCACACTTCAAAATAAAATATGGCATCCATCTTTTTTTCTCTCAGAGTAAAAATCGTGATTTTTACTCTGAGAAAAGAACTTTAAAAGAACTTTAGTTCTTTTAAATTTATATTTAGTATTGCATCCATTCTAAAACAGCTTTATTTTTACTTATTTTCTGTGCACCTATATTCTGCGCCAATGCACTTACAATATTTTGGAGTTTAAATGATCATCAAATTTTGATTATTTCTACAATGAAACCTAATTTTAAGGAATGCAGAATGTAAACAAACGATTGTAAGATGAGTTGTATAAGAATTGCAGAACTTTTTTCAAGTAAAATTATTTAACTCTGGAGTCTGTAATAAAAGTTTACGTATAAAATATTCACTGCTTTTACATAGAGAGCCAGATGATTTATATTTCGATGACGTCATTTGAATAAAGTTAAATTTTTTCAATGGAGTTTTGAGTTTTCAAGTAAAATAAATTATTGTAGTTCTGTGATAATTAAAAAAATATCACCTCTGAATGTATCACATTTTAGAGATGTTTAAATAAAATTGCATTTCAGTTGGAAAGTATTTCACAATCAATGCTTTATGCATGATTGATCTTTCTTGCTTTTTTTTTACTGCCATTGTAGGTATTGGCTATTCTATGCTGAACAGCACATAAAAAGTGGTACATAGATGCTATTATCTGGAAAGGAAGTGCAATCATATAATAAACTATTAATAAAATTCTTAACTGGCCATAGTGTCATATTGTAGTGTGTTTACCTAAATATTTTAATTGTAGGCTGAATTGCAACAAAAACTGGAAGTTGCTCTATCTTCAAAACAAAAGTATAAGATACAGTGGGGTCAAGCTGTTCGCCAAATTTCTATACTCCAGCAAAAGATTCTTGAGATGACTAGAAAAGATGAAGAATTATCTTCTATGCAGCAGCACATTTTAGCTTTTGAAGATAAGAATGCCATGCAAACCAAAGAAGAAATCCTAGAAATGGTTAAAGGTAAAGTTGAAAGGTAATTTGAACATATTTCATCTCTCCTCTGTGTTTTGTAATTTGTAGTGACATTAGCATTCATGTGCTTCATATGTTTTTTTAAAGTTTGGGAATGATGTATATTATTTAATATGATTAGTTGCCATTAAAGGGACTACAGGTTAAGGTATTGGCACAAATCATGTTAACTTATTTAACTTATTTTGTTCGGCCTATCATACCAAAAAGAAAACAATTATCTCAAAAGAACTCAACTTATCATTATGACAACAATTACCTAAAAGCATCTAAAACTTTAAAAACTTAAAATTTGAAAGGTTGCCATTTGACCAGAATCTCAAATGTAAATGCAATCACGTAAAAATAGAATTGAAACCCAAAATAGAACACCAATAAATATGCAGAGTAATTTTCAAGTGACTAACATTTTACTTTAAGGTCCTATTACACATAGAAATCTTTCAGCAACACCATTCATTTCAATGGGAAGAATACTCGCTCCCAAATTGTCTCACTGTTTACATGCACAGCAAGAAAAATTTATCAACTCCTGAGCATGATTCAATCAGAAGATAACAAAATTTGGCATCACATCGCTCCACCTTTAAAGATGGCAGCTATGAATGCAGCTCTACAGTGGACAGCAGATGTGAAATGACAATTTCTGAACTTTTATCTAATTATATGAATATACAGCACATTAAAGATCACAATTATACTTTGCGGGTAGTTTCTTTTTCACAAAAATATCGAAATTAGAACCACTATATTTTGAAATAAACAAAGAACCAAATTTGAAATAAAGTTATATATCCCTATAAGATTTTCAAAGGGCTACAAATTACTCACAAATAGTTCATAGCTTTTTGTTTTTGCTCCAATTTCAGCTGGATTCCCTGACCTTGAACTTCACATCAAAATATCAAATTATTTTATGAACTTGCTTTGTGGCATATAAACTAAACTTATTACAATTTCTCTAGTGAGATTTAAAATTCGGATGAATTTATAAACTTGTCTGGCAGGACATAAATACTTTCTTGAATTTCATACTTCCATTTCTTCACTTCAAACCTCATCAATCCTTGAACATATTTAGAATCTCTCACTTCCTAATTTATTCCAAATAAAACTAAATATTTCATATTTGTGCATTAATATTTAGCAAGGAGGAAACATATTGAGCTGCAATACTCATGACATTTTAAATGTTTCAGTTTTCCCTCCCATTGGAAAACTTTAACAGGTCAAAATATTAAAATATCGAAATTATAACCATAGCTCGAAAACTAAGAACTCAATTCTCAAATTATGTATTCTTGTAAAACTTTCAAAGAGCTGCAAGTTACTTCTTATAGTTCATAGCTAGCATTTTCAACTCTTGAAATTTAAACCTTACAATCTTGAATAACAGAAAATTTTCAATCTTCTTCAAATTGACAAGACAATTTCTCAAAAACTGTAAGAACTTCGTAAAAACGAATTATAGATCTAAAAGCTGGATTTCCTACTGAACATTTGTGTCACTTACTACTTCTATCTATCTTTTAGAGTTTCAAAGATATTTTGTTGTTTACATTTTTATCTATTAGCTTTGTGGATATAAATGTCCAAAGTGTTTACATTTTTTGTAACATTCCAATTTCAGCCAGAAATACCCCAACCATAGTTGTTATTCGCATAAAAAACACTTTAAAATGTTTTGTGAATTGAAATTGGTGAGATTTTAGCATTTGTATGGCCTAATACTAAATTTGCTAATTACGAACAAGTGGTGAAGTACTGGCAACCCTACAATCAACTACTCAAGATGAAAGTCCTAAATCAGGATTAACAGGTGGAATTTCCAAAGTTCTGACAGAATTTGCTCTGTGTAATAAGGACTTTGGAAACACAATTTTTAGTTTTTACATCTCATTAAATAGAATCAATTACAAGAATTCTCAACATAAAAAAATATTCCAAACTGCAAGCTGAATTTAGAATAGAAAGATTAAATTTAGCCAAAACAAGAATTTGGAATAAAATAGTTAAAATTAAACTGATCTTAGAATTTTATTAAAATCACCCAGATTCAAAAGACTTAAAATGTAAATCTCAAAGGGAACATTATTCTTACTAATAATTAACAAAAATATAACAATTAATACATACTAAGCTAACCATTATCAATTTTAGAATAAATTTTTAAATGACTGAAATGATGAACTGTCCATCACCCAATGGTAGGAAAAATGATTATTAGACAAAACCCAACTTTATTGGAATAAAGATGCTACTTTCACGTAGGCACCATTGAACATCAAAACTGTGATGTGATGCTAATATAAACACACAGCTGGAAACTTCATCAATAAGGATATTTGGAATCTGCCGACAATAAGATTCTTTAAAAAATTCTGAAAATGAACTGGACACTGATATGAAACTTAATAAAATTGCAAGACAGAACATGTGCTGAATGGCACATAAACAACTTACAAGTTCGCATATTTGATCTCTAATCAATAAAAAACACAGGACACTAAGCTTTCATACCAAAAAGCCATTGCTAACTACAAAAAAAAAAAACTTTTGCAACCCAGAAAATGTTCAGTCAAAGAAGCAAACAATTTTAAGATTACTGGTGTCAAATAACAAAATGTTAAAAAATTTTAATCTAAGAAGAAAACAATTCATGAAGCAAAAATAAAAATAAAAAAATATGAAAAAGATTTGAAATATTAAACTACTGCATGAATTTTATTTAAAAAGATGGTTGAAACGGAAATTTCAGGATATTTGGAATTTATTGAAAAATTGTGATAAATTAATTAATTCTCAACCTAAAAGCACAAATTTAGTATTAAATAGGGAAATAAAAAACATTACAATTTAAATTACTAGAATGTACATTCACCATTTTTAATCACACCTACTATGGAATGTCTACATAAAGAATAGAATTTTGGAATCTTAAATAAATGTAAAATGGGTAAATACTTAAAAATAAGAAAAAGGGGACGCTTAATAAATAAGCCTCCTGAACTTATTTAAATAAAAAAAAAACTTTCCAAAATTACAAATTTTAAAAATTGACCTGACATATAGTGATATTAATGTAGAAGCTTTAAACCTGTATTGTACCCACATATATTTTTTGTGGTGAGATACTATAGAAGTGTTACCCATATACACAAGTAAAATTGTACATTCCTCAGTACAAACAATTATAAGCAAAAAATGTTTTTTTTTTAAGTACACCCTTTTATTTTTTGCATGTATTGTTAAAATGTATGAAGATGTATTGTTAAAATGTATGACATACCAAATTTGGACTTTCTAGCAACTTCGGTTCTCGAATTATTCCCCCCAAAAAACAAGTACATTCCTATAGCAGGCTCAGGATGGACTAACCCGATAAGGTTGTAATAATAATAAAAGAGGCCAAGATTTAACTTCACTATTATTATCAAATTTTAAATGTTTCTCTTTTATATAGGATATATAGAAGCAGAGCTGAATATTGAACTCTTTTTTAACTATCTTACAATGGTTATTCTTATCACCATTGTTCTAAACAAATGGTCACACAACTAAATGGGCTTGCAGAAATTTGAAAAATTAGTGTGTTCTATAGCGGGCCCAGGACAGACTGGCACAGTAAGGTTGAAAATCTGAGAAATGAAAATATACCACAAAAGACCAAATTTGAGCTTCCTAAATTCTCCGGTTCTTGAACTATTGCCAAAAAATGTGTATGTTGCTATGGCAAGCCGAAGACGGCCTGGTCCAATAAGATTCAAAATTAAAAAATTTACCACAAAAGAGCACAACATACCAGATTTTATGTTGCTATGATTAGTAGAACATGGTTAGTTAGGACCTCAGAGATTTCAAATGTGACAAATATACATATATACTCTGTGTGAAATTAAATAAAAGGTTATAAAAATGTATTACTTTCTTCTCAACCCAATGGTTCATTTTATTTTCATCCTATTATGTTTTTAATGCTCTATTCTACTTATAACTACAAAATTTCTTTTAATTATTTTTCAGCTTAAAATCTGTAGTGTCTCCAGAAAGTGCCAAGCTATTAGAGAGGCAAATGTCACTGAATATTGATAATTCTCACACAGTTCCAACTTCCAGTAGTTGCATGAATCCTCACTCAGATCCTAATTCTCACAACAAATCAAATCCTGCTATTTCTCACTCAAACTCTGGTGCCAACCGTACCTCTGAAAGTATTATACATAAGCCAAATACGAATGTTCTTATTAGTGTCTGTTCTTCCGACAATATTAAGCATCACATAAAATCTTCCCTCATACCTCAGGCAGTGAAGCACCTGCCTGATTTGAATGGCAACACTAATCCTTCCGAAGGCAATTTACACCTTCAGCACTTGTTGACGAAGAAAGAAGCGCTCTTAACTGCTGGTGGTTATTCAGAACAGGATCATTTGATCAAGGAACTAAATGTTCATATTGAGAAGGCCAAACTTGCTTCCAAATGATTATTTTTTAACACTGATTGTCCATGTTGATTGTGATAACTGAGAGCTCAATGTTTGCAGTTTGAATTTGACAACACTTATAGAAAGATTGCACTACATGCATGTATATCACAAATCTTATATATGTATACGAGTATAATACAAATCTGAAGATTTCTAAATGGAGCAAAACATTTAAACTTTGTCGTATACAGCTCATGACAAAATATCTTAAATTTGTCATACACAGATTATTTTTATACATCTATGGGATTTGTATGTATCTCATACATGTATCGGGTGTAAACACTTTATTACAGAACCATTTACATCATTATGTATTTTCTAATTTCTCATATATACTACTATATGTTTATTTAGGGCATGTCTACCTACATTTTTTCCAAGGGAGTTTGAACTATTGAAATGAATAAATTAATAGTTCAACTAATTCATTGCTGATAATTGATATAGAAGCATCAAAAATTGAAAGGGAGAATATAATAAGGATTAATAGAATGAAGGAAAGACCTACAAAAATTATTGACTTATGTGACACTTAATCATGAATCTTATCACTAGGACAATCATGACCACTGTTAATAGTTTGTCTTGAGATAGTGAAAACTATTTATATGTTATTAAATAAATTTATGATAAATATAATGATAAGTAACATTTATCATACTATGCATATCTTTCCAATATTATCAGCTCTATCAGAATTATGTGAAGCCAGGAATCACATTCTCTCCTCCTTCCTTTCTTTGCAGGTGCCTGTATTTATGAACACATAATTTTATTTTATACAGAAATAGATCTTTTACCATACTGTTAAATCTATTTTTACTAAGTATTTCAATTTGCGAAACTAAAAAGATTCTGTATTAAATAAAAAAGGCTTTTGCATTTAAAAACTGCACACAATGTTAATCTGTTACATCAACATTTTTATAATTGGCTGATAAACAGCTTACAAATCTATAAGATTTTTGCAAATTTTAACATCTTGCATAAAAATTTAATAAATATAGACAAAAAATAAGTTCGGAAAACTAGTACATGCGTATAAGGGTGCAATGTTAGTAGGAAAGTCCCTAAAAGTTAATTATAGTGGCAGTAGCTCCTAACTTTTATTGACTTGTAAACTACTTTCAGCAATAATTGTCGTACAAAACCTTATCAGGATATTTTTATCATTGGCTTCTTAGTATACATTTAAATTATTACATAATATAATCAGTGATACATTATGACCCCATTATAATGAGCAGCTTAGAACCTAGAAATATGCTCGCTAAATCCATTCAGCAAATAAAGCTGTATATTTAGCTATGTATTCAGTATCCAACTTCGCAAGATCTTAAAATTTTAAATAAATTGATGTAAAAAGAAATTATTTAACTGTATTTTGCTAATTAGCATTAAAGTAGTAGATATATTTACATAAAATTTGATAATTAATAGCAAAGCAGAATTATTTTTTGATAATCAGTCTTTAGCAGGTTGATTTTGTTTTTTTCCTGCATAAAAACTTTTTGCACTAAATATACCCATCAGTATTATCTGCTACTTCAAAAATCTATAGGAGATTATCCACTGATTCAATCATAAAATATAACAATGATGATTTTCTTTTCTTCTTTTAGTCTTTCAGTTAAAAGTTCATAACTTCTTCATTAAAACAGAAATTGCCCTAAATGCAGCTTGTTATAAATGGGTTTAACTGTATTTTAAAATTATTAAATCCATCATATGACAGGATGCATAAAGCTTTCTTGAAGATTCCCTGCCATCCACCCAAAGGGCTTATTCTTATATGGCATATGACCCCTATTGAAACATAATTACTATACATAACCCTACTACACTATACATTACTATACATTACCCTAATAAAATACAATTAATTTACGACTTCTTGGAACCCCTAAAAAAACTTATCTGTCCCACTAACAGTACTTATCTGTCCCACTTCACTATATTTCAAATTTAAAATATTAAAAAATTCCCCAAAAGTTACTAGGATTGCACCTGTCAACATAAGAAATATTATGAAATCTAAACTATCACCCAATCTTATCAAATTTTAAGGGTCTGAATGCGAAAATGACATTTAAAATTGCTAGTTAGCACTTATTTTTTATATAACACTCATGGTCTCAAATTATGTGTGCTTCACGTAATTAGCTACACCTTTTGATAAAACTAAAACAAAAGTTCAATTTGACTGTTAAAAAGTGAATACTCAGAAGCTAAATACAAGCTAAAGAAAAAAAAAAAAAAATCTATATTTAAGACAGGTCAGTTTGTATATATGTATCTTAATGTCATGTAAATTACAGATACCTTATTTGAATATAGGAAATTGCATTTTCTTTTAAAAATAAGAGTCAGTATATCAATTTAATTATTATTTTCATGAACAGTGGCCCAAAATGCATAAAGAAATAATAATTTGGTAGCCAAAACTAAAAGAAAATAACTTTCCTATATTCAAATACTATTTAAATACAGAAAAATGCAATTTTTTTTTTCTTTCAAAAATAAGAGCCAATATGTCAGTTTAATCATCAATTCCATGATCAGCAACCAAAAATATATAAAAAAATAAAAATAAAGTGATAACCATAACAACAAAAAAATTGTTGGCCAGTGTTATTGGAGAAATTAAACTTAATTTTCTGAAATATTGAATTTTCATCGATTTTGTGACATTTTTTTCTTATTGGCATCATTTTTTTCTTTTTTCTTCCAATTTGGCGACATTTTCCAAATGTTGTCAAGATCACCAAATTTGTTTTTAAATTGACAGACAGTCTGAGAAAAGAACTTTCCTTATATAGTTTTGGAAGTGGTGGAGTGTAATTGCGTACCTGAGTAAAAGTTTGTTTTTATTAAAGTATGTATACTCAATTTCTCTTACACTTTAAAGAATTCTTGTACTACTTATAAAGCTGTATTAATGCAATATACCAAAGTCAGGATTTTACCCTTTCGAATTGCAATATAAAAATAAAATATGAAGAGTAAAAAACATGGATAGTCAGTGATGTACTGTAAATTGTTATGACTTGTTTAGATTTTTATTAATCAGTTGGCTTTTTATATATAATGTGTGTTGTGATGTTTTTCTTTTTTATAAAATGGAATGTGTTCAGTGCTTGCTTTTAAAATATTTACATTTTGTTTTTTAAATATTGCTCTATTTATTGTTAATGTGCTTTGTAATATTTGTACAGAATATTATAGATCTGATACTGTTTCATCCTTCATCCATTCATATTTCATCATTTCTATTCACCCTATATATATAAATTTTAAATGCAATGCATAGTTTCTTTACGAGCAATTTATATGTGTACAGAATACACAACAAAAGTTTGTTAAAAACTTTGAAAATGATGCTCAACCTCTATCAAAATTTGCATATTTTTTTACATTTTGCAATTTATGTTAAAATTACTTGCTATTTACTGCAGTTTCAGTAAGTCTTTATTTATCTTTCAGCATATAGAGTATATAATCTGACTGTTGGTAGTCAGGTTCAATATTACCTTCAACCTAGTTTTTGAACAAAAATATGTGATTTTTTATCCTAGGCAACAATTTAATTGAACCGTATAAACTCATGCAATGATATTACAGTTTGATTGTTTGAGAAATATCCATTACAACTTTTATTATATGCATCTAGTAAAATTTTATTATTGCATATAATATGGCGAAGTAGGCGGAATTGGATGGACTTGTACATAGAGTCAGAAGTTGCCAAACCAGGGGTTCAATCTCTGAATGGTTTGACTTAAAAGGCAATTTGCAAATCTAAAAACATGTATAATTCCCCCCCCCCCTTTTATATTAAGGTCAAAAAGACGTTATAAAAAGTTTTAGGCTTTAGACAGAATTACCAGCATTTAATTTACAGCTTTCTATTTGTTCTGCTATATAAAACATTCTGTATCTAAAACGAGCATTGTGACACAAAGTAAAGTAAAATAAATTCATTCCTTGATCGATACACATTGAATATCTCAGAACATAAATCAAATATTTTTAAAGTGATATCTATGTGAGTGAATGAACAATGTACAGGAAGAGATTGAGTTATTAAAATGAAACTTTATGAAATTATCTATAGCAGTCCTATTATTTTTAAATGAGATTAAACTATAAAAGAATTTGTTGCTTTTTTCATATATAAATAAATATTGATATGCAAAATCTCAGTAAATAATAATTTAATGTAAAAAGTGGATACATTTAAAAATGAAATTATAATTCTTGAAATCACATTCTACAAACTAATTTGCAAGGAAACTTATGAAATATTATAACTAAGTAGTCTTCAGTTGCAATTTTAGATGTGAAATTTAATAACACCATTTCTGGAGAGCTAGCACATATTGTCCTAAGCATGGTATGGCTTTTGAATTGGTATTTATTATATAATAGCCTTGAAAAGGCCGTTGAAAGTGTCAAATTTGTGTGCATGACATTTTCCTATATGGATTTTGCATGTATGAGATATTTTCCAAGTTGTTTTATAGAACTCTAAAAGATAGAGATAGGGGAAAGGGTAGTATGTAGGGAAAGTCGTGCAAACCTGCATTTAATGCTTTTCTTTTTTATAATTCTTCTTTAAATAATATTTTATTATACAGTGGTGGAACAAAATTTAAGGACTGAAAAATCACCAGTTCTAGAAAACTCATGTATAGAAAATTATGCTAATCATATGACAGTGACTTAAGATAGAAACAAACAATTTTTAATAGAATACAACTTAAAAAATTATATAGATAACCATTTTTTTCTGACGTCACATCAAAAATTTACAGCTTCTATTTTCTTTATATGGTAGCTTCAAGAATCTTTTATGCACTTTTATACAGTAGTCTTTGACATTTTTTTAATCTTCAAAATGCCAGAAAGCACACAATTTTCTGAAATTGAAAGAGGCATAATACTTGCTTTTATAAATTGTAAATTAACTGGACATAAAATTTGGACATATCTAAAACTTTAGATCTGAGAATTTTTTACAGATCTAAGATTATGTAGTTTATATTTATATGAAGAATACTGAAAAATAGGACCCACAAAGGCACATAGATATGCCAGCTTCTCTTACCACTCTTAAACAGAGTGACTATCTGCAGAGTTTGTTCTGAAAGAAAAATTTCTAATCAAATTAAAAGAGAATTAAAATTACTTTGCACTAATCAAACAATACACAATGTTTAAAAAAAAAAAAAATCTAAATGTGTGGTATGCAAAATCAATATCACATGCTCCTCTTACAAAACAGCATAAGAGACACAGAGTAGAATTTGCCTAGAAACACATTGTTATTACTTTTGGACCTAAGTGGGAGAATATTGTGTTTTCGGATAAAGATAAGTTCAGTTTTGATGGACCTAGTAGTTTGTTACTATTTGTATGGCAAAAAAACAAGCTGGTTTTTTGAAGCATCATTTCAGAGATAGATCTGTGATGCTGTAGGGTGGTTTTGCAGCAAAAGGAACTGTTCAAATTGTTTACACACAATGTAGAACCAATTCAGAAGCATATTAAGATATGCTACCTGAAAACTTACTGCCTGAGATCACACTTATCACCTCTGAAGGGTATTTCTTCCAGGAGGACAATGTCTCAATTTATGTCTCTGTGGCATCAAAATTGTGGTTTCAAATATGGAATAGCTGAACCAGCTTGCCAAAATTCCTAATTTGAACCCTGTGTCACATCCCGGCCTGTTAAGTATATAAAAATAACACACAGTATGAACATAAACATGATTGGATGTCAGCCACCAAACTTGGTTGGGAGAAAATCCCCAAACAAACTATAACTGGACTTTCTCAATCCATGACAGCACAAATCATTAAGATCAATGAAGAAAAGGCCGATTTTATTGATTATTAACATGTTTGTTAACATTAATGTAATTGATGTTGTCTTTATCATTTTTCAAAGTTTTATACCATACAATTGTTTTTGAAATGGAATTGTAGGGGTTCATGTTGCTATAATTTTGTATTAAATTTTTCTAATGTTTTTAACCTTATATTTTTTTTTATGTATGAATTTGACCTGAATTGATTAAAACCTTCATGTAATTTTATGCATATATAATTTGACCTTAAACTTTTTTCTACCACTGTATAATACTTTGTAGTACGATAATAAGCTTTAGTTTGTTTAGGATAAGTTGAAACCTACATTTTCAGCTAAGAAAATGGAATGTCAAATCTTTAAAGTTGAATGCTTATTCATGTAATTAATCTTATAACCGACCTGGATCCACCGTTAAACTTGGTTAATGGTTCCCAATCTTTTGGAATTCATGAACCTCTTGGAGATTTTTATTTCAACCCCTTTCACTATAAGTGCAAATCTCCTTTATCTTGAACTCGTATATCACTTGTTTTTTATACTTAATGCTTCAGTACCAGTATTTTATAACTATTGCCTATGATGACAATATTATTCATAGGTATTATAAAAAAAAATAATTCCCTCTATGTATGTATTTTTATTGTTTACAAAATGTATTAGAGACTTATATGCCATAACAGAATTTTTCATGTGAATTCACGATGGAAGATATGTAAACCTCCAGGAAGTTTGGGGACCACTGAACTAGGTCAATAAGGAATAAATATTGATATGGGAAAAAATGTAAAGCATTAGAAAGGGAATATGTATCTTACTAAATGTATTTAATTATTTGCTTATCTCTATTTTTTATGAAGGATCTGTATATATATATATATATATATATATATATATATATATATATTCTTTGAATTTTCTGCTTTTTTATTATTTAACATCAAAGCAGTATTATATGGATCAGGAAAAGCTGTATTTTACCTTACTTTTATTATAAATACATTGTAAGCAAAATTGCATCACCTTCTAGCATATCAAACTTGTTCTATATGCTGAAAAGTTACATAAGTTTATGCAACTTGTTATGTAAACTTGTTTGTTGCAAAAAACTCTAGTGGTAGTTTTTATACACCTTTTTCTCCTTTTCAAATGTAATCTATCAGCATTTCTTGGCATAAAGCTAATCAAAATGTATAAAAATTCTTGCATTTTTAAGCTTGTACATCCTCCAAATCATTTAACTTTGTTAAAATGTTTCTCAATCATGAAGAAGCTTTATGCTAAAAAATGTGAAACAAATGTTGAAAAATATGTGATTTAATATTTATTTAAACCATCATGTGTTAAAAGGTATCCTTCAATGTATAAGATAGTTTTTCAAGTGTGTCAAGTAGAAATAATTGCTGTAGATATTAGATTACTTGAAATATTTGTTGACGGGGATGCTTAAAATTTTGTTTTTTATTTTTGCAATTTTATTTTATTTTATTTAAAGATTATTTGAAATATTGTTTTTCTATAATTAGTAGTGTAGAACTACCTTAGTAATTGTTAGTACTGATACATGTAGTTTTTGCTGTTAAAACAAAGTTGCAATTAGATTTTTCCCGGTGGACTTTGAAAATCCAAATCGTAACTGCAATATATAATTTTATTAGCATGATTATTTTGTTATCTTATTTGTGATATACAGTAATATCCCTATTTATCCAAATTTCTAAAATTATCTTACGTGTATTCTTTATTGAGTTACCATTAGACTATAGGCTTTAAACAAATACACATTTATGGATTTTCACAGTGTATTATAAATATTTATACTTACATGTCATTGTTAACATAAAATTTTATAATACACTATAAAAAATTTATAAATTACTAGAGCAAATACCCAACATTGCCTGGGATTTAAGATGGAAACCAAAAAATGCTTTAATAATGCACCCACTTAGAACAAAATATAATAAACTTACTCATATTATGTTAACCAAGCGTATTTATGTGGTTAACGTAGTGCTTCTGAATAGCAAACAGTAACCCAGCTGAACTGCACACTGAGAATATGAAATCCTTCTGTAATGTCAAAAGAGTATATAAGGAAATTAAATCTTAATTCCCTTCTCAGTAACTTGTTATTCAGAATTTAGAAAAGTTAACTAGGGTTAAAAATATTTTTCAGATATCTATGAAAAAGTATAGAAGTCCCTTACTATTAAATGATTGTCATCTATGATGAAACATAAAATTATCCTTATTAAAATCTAACATAAAAGTTAAATTTAATATTTAGATTTGAGAAATTTTCAAAATAACACTGAATCTACCATAGTGGTCAGAAGCCATGTTATAACATCATGACTTGGGAGATGTATTTCTCTTTTCCACGCATCATGTCCAAAATTCATACGAAACAGACAAAAAGAAAAACCCCATTCAAGAATGAAAATTGAAAAATTGAAGGTATGCTAACTCTGCTATGAGGATATTTGAAAATTTGAGAATATTCACTGCAAATTTAATTAAAATTCAACAAATAACCTCACTGCAATATTTTTTCTCATTTTTCAAATGCAAAGATATCACTTTGTATTCATGAGAAAAATCATGTGAATCTTCAATTCCCTGATATGAAAGGTAAAAATGAAATTGATTAAATTACACATATTTTGATGAATTTTTAAAGAAAAATTGAAATATGAAGAAATTGTCTCATAGATTCAGTTCAAAGCCTGCTGAAAAGATCATTCCTCAATCTTTCCGATAGTGTCAAGGCAGAAACTCTGTGATAATATTTTTAATTGCTAAGAAGCCGATTTGTGCAAAAATTGCTCATAATTACGTTTCAACATGAAATAACTACAAAATTAATTTGAATTTTTTAAAAATTGCCCCAAGGTGTCTTGGGATCTGATCTGAACTATCACTATGCCAAATTTCTTAGCTGTGAGTCACTTAAATTTTCCACTATGTGACCAACAGATAAACATGCAGATATCTCCTTTTATTATGTTAGATATTTTGTAAAATGTTTCTGTCTGATTGATGATGAATAAATAGTATGCATCTTTTACTATTAACAATCTGAATTTGGACTAAAGACATGTAGTCCAGACTCGAAGTTTGGAGTTCTCCACAGACTATTCATGAGAGAAAATTTTGTTTAGATGAGTGTCTCTTATGGCAGAGGCACGCTAACTGGTTTGATTTCACTGACTTATAACTACTCGAATATTCACACAAACCTTTAGAGCTTATTAAAAATTTACACACACCCATTCAAAGGAACAAAACACAATATCCATAATATTATAATAGTAGAAACAATATATTTTTCTGGAAATAAATAATAAAATCTAAAACAAACATACATTTTTAATAAGGTGCATAAACTTGAAATTGATCAAATTATTATGTATTAAAAAGTGCTTAATGGAGCATTAATGCAAAAAATTTTAAATATGTACATATTCTGTGCTGCAAGTGCTAATAGGAAAGCTTAACATCTACATTAATATCAGCTTATTTTCTGAAGACAATTAATACTTAAAAGGAATTAATGAGTGTAATTTTGTTTAAATTGAAAGAATTCTCTGCCTTTCTTGAGTATTTTTCTACATCCCTTCAGGGATGTGTCTCCAGTTCCTCACCCTATGTCTTGAGGTGATGGTAACAATACTAGATGGAAAGAGGAAATTTTTTAGGGAGCTACTAGAAATTGAAGTTTTGACAACCAAATTACTAAAGCATAGAAAAACGTTCTAAACTGACAAAAATACACAACTAACTATATTTTATGCATAATGAAATAAAAGATTTATAAAAATTGTAATCGCTACATCATGAAGAGTCGAGATGCAAAGTATGAGTTCAATTCTCCACCCAGCTAGTATTGACAGGATTGTATATGCCAGATTTGCACAATTTTCTTAACATGTAGTATAAGTACAGTACTGTTATAATGCACTGTAGTAATGTTTATGAATACCCTTCATTTCTTTTTTAATACTGAACATATACAAGGTGTTTTCAAAACTAAATCAACAAACCTTCAGAGATGATAGAACACACCGAAACAAACACTTTTCATTATTGAATGCATGGTTGCATGTGAAGCGGTTACACTCTAGAGGGCACTTTCAGGCATGCACATAAAAGTGGTGGTTTTCACATGTGAGGTCATTAGTAACTTTGAATGGATTGGTATACCAATGTGAAGAAGGTAGACATGCATTTTCTCTATGGTCTCGCCAAGGTAATGGTAGGGAATAGCAAAAGCTTTACCAACAGGTGTTACTTCCCCAAAAGGTGTGTTTCCGATCACGTAATGCTTTCTTGCTTGCACAGCCAACTGTCTGAAAAGGGATCCTTCAGTGCTGCCATGCATTTGTTTTGTCTTACATAAAGCTTTGTTTTGATGTTTTGTGCCAGTCCTGTTTTTACGTTGCACAAGACTGTATGCATGGAGAAATGGAAAGCACCCTCTAGCGTGTAACCGCTTCACTTGTGACCATGCATTCTATGATGAAAAGTGTTTATTTCGGTGTGTTCTATCACCCCTAAAAGTTTGTTGCATTAGGTTTGAAACACTGTATACATATACAAACTTGTAAGATTATATAACTTTTATATTTTCCTTAGCACTTTTGTTTTCAAAGAAACTTGTGGCCATATTTGAACTGGATATTCAGGATCTTGCTGTATGTTAAATTTTGATTTACCAACTTATTACTATTAAAAACATACAATTATTTGAAATGAGTGAAAATTAAAATGTAAGTAACATTTCAGAATATAAGTCTTCTGTCCCAGAAAATAAGAGGCAGCAAATAATATTTTGAGAGAACAACTTTAAAATGTTTGCATCTAAAATATATATATATATATATATATAATTTTTATTACTTTGCATATGTATATGTTCAAGGTAAGAAATTTCAGCTTAGTTTATTAACCAAAAAATATTTTCACTTGGCAGTACCGTATAAATATAATAACATTGCATACCGTTTTCATAATTTCTTCTCGAAAAAAAATAATTGCAGTAAAATTTACTGGCAATTTATCATTATGTAAAAAAATTAATATAAATATATGCTTAACATATGACCGATTAATATTGCACATGCATACTTCCCATGGCCACATACATGGCTGGTTACCATTTTGTGAGTTTATATTAGTAGCGGCCACGTTAAGTGCACATGCGGTGAAGCTTCTTGACATAATTAAACCATTAACAATAAAATGTCCAGTACTGCTGTTACATTATGCTGAACAAAGAGATGAATCACATTGGAAGGTGTTTCAAAACAGTGAGTGGGCGAGTCATTAACACTAGAACAACGGTAGCAATCATTTTGACTGCATAACTACTTTGAGAAACGATTCCTCCAAAACGGCTAATCCCAACCCATTGAAATTTTGTGACTTTTCTTATTTTCTTAAAGTTATTGAAAACACAGAGGAAAATTATTCTAGGTTTTATAATAAAATAACAAATCGATGATCTTCATAGAATGATGGCAGCTGTCAAAGTAGTTATGCGGTCAAAATGACCACTTCTGTCATTCTAGTGTTAAAGATTTTGATTTTCACAAATGTTGTAGCATTTCTTTAGACCAAGAAAATACTTCAACATAAAAGCCCATATAATATGCAGATTTTTGTACTGGTTAGATGAAAAAATTTACTAGCCATTGGCGAGTAGAAATTTCGTACCCTGATATGTTAATATTTATGCACATAAATTTAAGCACATTGAGCTTGCAATATTTCAACTCAAAGAATATTCTCTTCTATATTGTTCACAATTGTTCATATTTATATTTGAACATAATTTACTCATGTCTGTACTAATAATATAATTTTTTTTTTGTGTGGAAAGTAATCACTCAATCAAAAGATTGCTATGAATTTTCTGATAAATAATAAATCCGAGTGAACTTTTATTCTTGTTCATTATCTTACAAAGTTTATTTTATATTAAAATATTCAATATTGAAAATAATAATTTTAAAAAATAAAAGTCAGTTTACATTATCATATTGTTATCTCTTATTTTTAGTTATTGTATATTTTGTTGGTAATCCTTTAACCTCTATGTTAGTTGATATTATTATCATGTCAGTTGTAATTTTGGCACCAATATTTGAAGATATTGAATATATTTTTTCCATGGTTTTAAACTGTGACACCCAGAGCCATTTTATAACATTCCTTAGATAAACCAAAGCATGTTTACTTTTAGAAGCCATTTTTTTTTAAATGAAATAGTTTTACATGGGTCCTGAAAACTTAAGGTTCTTAGGTCCTGATCTAATAAAATATTTTACATGTCAAAAACGGTTTTTTTTTTTTTTACATGTAAAATACTTTATTAGATCCTTAAAAGTTCACAAGTCCCATACATTATATCTACTCAACTTTATAGATAAAACAGCCCTGTTTACATATATCCATCAATGGCAGATATTCAACATGCTTTGTACATGACATGATTTTTTTTTTTTTTTTTTTTTGTTGTAAGTTCTCATCAGATTTTTCAATCTTGAGCTAGGTGGTTAGAATCTACCCCCAATAGCTAACAACTAATGAATGAGGTGTAGAAAAGAGTCTGCATATCAAGAACTAAAGAATTCCATTGTAAAATATAGTTTACATATTACAATGTAGTCCCCCCCCCCTAAAAAAAAAAAAGAATAGGCTTAAAGTAAAATGTAATTAGTTAAGATTTAAACTGAGGATTTGTAAAAGTTGGCATTTCTTAAATCACAAGGAAGAAGCATAATTTTTTTTAGATAGGGGAAAAAATAATAATGAAATGGATGACATTACTGGGATGTTGTGAATGACCAGCACTGTTCTAATAGTCTGGCAGCACCCCTCTCACTTTTCTAATAGTGACGTGTGTATATACCTATATAGGGTGTATTCCAAAAATACCCTATAAGTTTCTCTAATTATAGAACTAATCTTTTCACAATGACTCAAAATAGTCATTGAATCAAACCTTTTCTGTTTAATGGCCATTTATTCATACTTTTTATATGTTATAAAGAATTTTTTATGTTATTGATTAATCATATAGTAGATATAGGTTTGTTTGCTTATGAACTATGTGATTGGTTATCTTCTCAGCTTTGATGTCCACCATTGGATGTTAAATAACTTTCCATCATAGAGTGACAGGAGAATATAAATTAAGTTGCATACTGAGTAGTATCTATGTTAGAAGTTATGTCACATAGAAACAATATATATGTAATGCTAACTGGGTTCTATTCACACTTTTCACTTCTGCATGTAATCACATTATATATACTCGGTGGCGTAGCCAGAACTTTTAAAAAGGATATGTGTGGATTTTTTTTTTTTTCTAAAAAGAAGGGGGGGGGGTACAAGTAATCAGGCCATGTGATATTTTGCTAAATTTGTTGTCAAGGTTGCCAACCTACGGACAGATTTATCATTGAGTATGGCAGAAAAATATTTTTTATACAGTATTTTAAGAAAATTGTTTAGCTCTGAATTATTTTTTAGAAGTTCTTCCATCTTTGTAGCCATTGATTTATTAAAACGTATAAAACACTTTTAAAAATGGTGTTAGATTGCATTTTTCATCCCTATGCTTTCCATAATGAATATTTAAAGAGAAAAAGCTTCATTTTATAACACTTTTAAAAGAACTGCTATAAAAACTTTGAAGTTTAATTACTCATTTATAAAAACAAGATATATTTTATTTGTTTGGCACATATCCTCAAAATTGTTCTTTGTTTATAATTGATTTCAATATTAGTGTTGATGATAAGAATTAATTTATTTCACTAAAATAAATAATTTGGTATCACGTCTGTTTTCAACTAAATAAGATCAAGGACACGACTTCAGGCAGAAGGTCTTTTATTAAAACTTCTTATAAGACGTACAAAGTATTAAAAATGCCAGAGTGCTTTCGGGCGTTAATACGCTCTTCATCAGTGGCTAATTTCACTAAGATTAGAAAATTTAAATATACTTATTTTTTCTCCTGTCATGTTATACCTAAAATTCACAGCTAAAGTGAAAATAAAAAAAGAATTTCAAAGCAGGTGTGTTTACACCCATGCCCCCTGCCCTAACTATGCCAGTGTGCATGCTTATAATAACTGTCAAATACGGCAAAACTTTGCACGCATAAACTCGCCATGTTTCCAATAAATGAAACTTATGCCTATGAAAATAGAACTTTCTAATACTTCAATAAAGCCTAATTTAAAGTAAATTAGTCACCTAATTCTTTTATGCCTGCTTTCTTTAAAGAAAAATTAAAAAATTGTATTCTCCATGCTTTATTTGGACATAACAATATATCAAAATATTATACTTAGTCATACTTAGTATGAATTGGAAAATTAACTGCACAAAAGTTTAAAATGATAAAATATACAGTAATGTTTACAATTGAAGACCTACTACAGTGATGTCACTTAAAATTTTTACTTTTCTTTATGGAAAATCAGGCTCTCTGAGCAGGTTTACATTTAGGAGGATGGAATTTAGGGAATCGACATGTAGGGGGGGGGGGGGGGGATTAAAGATCTAAATTTCTGTGTGTGTGATTAGTATCCATATTGGGAGTCCCACAAAATAGAGTAATGCTCGTAGTTTTGTTAGGGTTCTCAGGCAGACTGCTCAAGGCGGCTGTAGGAAAATAAAATTATGTGTAATTAGAATGAATTTAAAGAGTGTTATTTCCACCCCCAAAAAAAGTATTTAAACAATTTTTCAAGACTGGGAAGGAAATATATTTTTTAAATAATACAAAATACTTTCGAAATAAAATATTGGAAAAAATGCAAAATGCATAACTTTTATAGAAAATAAAATATGAAATACATACAATATATTTATTGAAAAATTAACAGGGTCTTAAAATTACAATGCATGTAACACGGTGACTTACAAAAATTTCTTGGGGAAAGCAATGTTATTTAGGTGACGGCAATTGTTTCGAAGGCGTTATAAGCCCTCTTCTTCAGGTTAAAAGCACAGGTAGAACATTGTGCTTGAACACACAATGTTCTAGAACAAGTATTAAAACTTGTTCTAGAACATTGTGCGCCCTTAACAAGCGAATAATATGTAACCCTAAGAGCGAACTGTTTATTTTCTGACCGAACAGTTCCTAACTGTGCTTATTTAGGGCGTATCAAAGACGTTTCTGTATTATTAAGGTAGCGGGTATTTATTTAGGATTCAGGTACCGGATAATTCATTCTAGTATTTATTAATTCTAGGTAGTCCGAGTTATTATCACATGACGTATTTACAATGCAGTACATAAGTTTTATATATCTCTATGCTAGTATTAAAACTTGTTAAAAACAGAAAAGCTAGGAAGAAACTTAAAATACCTTTTAGGGAAAAAAACTCATTTTCTCCACCCTCGGAGTTGAGTCAAAAGTCCGGCTGTATTAGGTTCTAAACTGTAGTCGATATTATAAATTTGCTAAGATTCAGGCTTCTTGGTCAAAGGAGGGAGCTTCTGGAGAATCTGAAAGTACTTTTAACCCCTCCCCCATTTTTTCAACCTCCGGGGGATGAATCGAAAGTCCAACTTCGCTAGGTTCTGTACCGTAGTTGATGATAAGTTTGCTAAGATTCAGCTTTCTAGGTCAAAGGAGGGACTTCTGCAGAATTTAAAAGTACATTTTATCTCTCCCGATTCTTCACCCCGGGGAGGGGTATAAATCTAAAACCTGGCTCCATTAGATTCTGTATCGTAGTCAATACTACAAGCTTGCTAAGATTCAGGCCTCTAGGTCAAAGGAGAGGCTTCTGAAAATCTAGCAGTACTTTTAATCTCCATCCCGCATTTTTACTTTCCTTATATACATAATGTATAAGGAAAGTATTGTGACGGGGTCGAAAATTCGAATTCGAGTTTTCGACGGGAGAGCACGTTTCAAGTATCCCTGATCACGAATCAAACATTTTTGAAGTGATGTCTGTGCGAAAGTGTGTGTGTGTGTGTCAGTGAGTTTGTGGAGACGATAACTGACGAACAAAAGGACCGATTCGAACCAAATTTGGTACAAAAATCACAATTCGTAAATACTGGAAGCCTATTGTTTTTATACGCAATCGAATGCTCAGAACCCCTAAATTTTCGAATGAAATTTTGAAAAAATCATCAAAAAATCAAAATCACTAATAAAGTTACGCAAATAGACATTTCTTATGTAATTTTTCATTAGAAAACGTTTGACATAAATTTTAGAACGCTAACATGAACCGTTCTCGAGATATTGCACATTTTTCAAAAAATTATCAAAAAGTCAAAATATTTTCTATTGAGAAACATGTTTTTTTTTTCATATGTAATACCATACGATAAATTGGGTGACATCATTCTCGTGGATTTAGCTTGTTCCATTCATAAAAAAAGATACTTTGAGGAATACTTTTGCATTTGAACGACAATAGTAATTTATCGGCTGTAAGAATAACTTATTTCTTCGTCCATAACGCTTGGCGAGATTTTGGCGACGAATTTGGCGGAATGTCGCCAACTTGACGACTTTTTGAAATGTTACCAAATTAACGAAAATCTCGCCAAATGGATAAATATGACGCTAAATCAATGAAAATGATGACCAATTGTCGAAAATTCAATATATTGGAAAGAATATTAGTATCTACTATAAGAAAAACCTATTTTATTTTACTGTAAAAGTAGTAACTTCATTACATTATATAAGGAAAGTCATGTGTTGCCCACATCAGATTTTTTACAACGCCGGGGGATAAATTAAAATTCTTTTGTATCGCAGTCGATACTGTAGGTTTGCTTCAAGGAGGGAGTTTTTTGAAAACCTGAAAGTACTTTGATCTCCTCCTGCGTTTTTTCCAACGCTGGGAGGTAAATCTAAAGTCCGGTTCCCTTTAGGTTGTATACCATAGTCGATATTGTATAAGTTTACTAAGATTCAGTTTTCTAGATCAAAGGAAGGGCTTCTAGAAAATCTGACAGTACTGATCTAAAGCCCGGCTGAGCTAGGTTCTGTACCATAGTCTATTGCGTTGCGCAGAGTTTTATAAAGTGGCGGCTTTTTGGAGAAGTGGTGCTTTTATGATCGCTGCCCGGATGTACATGAATTGTGCATGCAATTTCCAATCTTATGTAGGTATTACGTAGAAAACTGGCCAAAGGTAGGTCAAATGTGCTTTTTGGTTACCTTGCATCCGAGTTTTTTTTATTATTTGCTCAAAGAAATGACCGTTAGATATAGTGTCGCAGTTAATATTTGTTAGGTACGGCGCAACCTCTAAGATGGCTGCATATAAACCGTTGCTAGGCGAGAGTGATGGTTATACAACCGTTCAGATGATCCGACCGGACGTAAGTTCTGAGTTTGGTTTTTGTTATAAATTATTATTAACTGTAACCAATAATTTTGAAAAATATTCTCTTTTTTAGGGAAATTTGACGTAAAATTGAGGGGAAAATAGAATTTAATACCGAAAATTTTGTCTAAGCACTACCAAAATTAAAAAAGACTAAAAATTGCTTGATTACGCATTGTATGCGATAAGATAAGAATGAAAACTGACCGAAAATCTGACAGTTTTTGGTGTATATTGTAAAAACAGCACTTTTCTTTAGTATCGGCAATATATTAAAAAATGATGTACCTAATTGAGGGAAATTCTACTTTATACCGTATGACTGTATTTACATTTCTTAAGGTGGGGATTTTAAATAACCAAAGCAAAAATATTTTTTAAACGCTTGTTAATGCTTAATAAATAAAATTTAAAACGTATGATGTTTATTTACAGATAAATCTTAATGAATGGAGTTAATGCCGTTTTAATTCCTTACAAACCCATCATTATAAAATGCACAAATAATAAAGAAGGTAATCATTGTTCCACGATATTTGATAATACTTCAGTGATTTTATTCGATTGCATTACTATATAACTTACACTTAAAAATAACTCGTGACTTTTAAATATATATTGTGACGACATTTAAATGTAAAGAACAGATAGTTCTTAATTTTCATGCTATGTGTTTGTTCAAATTTGGGTTGACCCTTTTGTGAGACAACGGTTAAAATATCACATTTATAACATGATTGGTATTGTATGGTCATTCAACAGTGCAACATAAAAAATACTAGTTAATATGATATTTTCCAAAAATTGTCAAGTTCGCAATATTTCTCAAAATTTGTCGTTGAGTGAGGATAGATAAATAGAAATAATGACTTTTCTTATATAACAGTTTATTAAAATATTGAATAATATGGCAATTTTTATTTATAAAATGTGATTTTATACGTACAGATCACAGTCCCCCAGTAAGTGACTGTTGAACTTGAAACTTTCTTTACGTGTACCTTATAGTGAAACTTGTATATAGTGGCCATTTACAGGACCTTGAAAATACAGTCTTGGACAGGTGGTTGTTAAATACATTTATTCCATGAAGAATGTTTTACCTTATGCAAGAATACACAGAATAGATTGCTAGTATATAGATAATAGATACTACTACTACTTAACCCTTATTAAAAATGACCTTTTTCTACCAAAGTGTTCGTTTAGTAGAATGTTTCACTGTATGATTTTATCGATAAAACTCATTTATCTTTCTTTTGATGCTTTAATGCTCTATTTCTTATCATATAAAAAATAAATTTGCATTATAAAAATTCTATAAAAAAAATGCCTTTTTGAATTATGTATTACTATACTCATATTACAGTATAGGGAAAATGTTATTTTTCTGAAAATTACTCACTTTTCATTGTAAAATGTTGCAGAAAGTTAGTTTGAATCAAAGATTTCATTAATTTTTTAATTAAAAAAATTAGCTAATTTATTTCTCAGGTTTACTAAATTTTTGTTAGCTTTATCAATTTTAAGAATTAAACCTTTAAAATATCCCTTTCATGCAACCTGTAGCCTCAATTGTCTGTCATGGCATAAGAAGAAAATCATTTACACTTCCTTTAGAACTATCATTTTTATATATATATTTCAATGTCTGGTCATTAGAAACCACTGAGTTATATAGAGTACTGATTAAGCGGACTACCATTTATTGTCACAGATGACCATATCACTCCCTTTTTCTTACAGTGTATAGCCTGCAAGCAATGTACTTCATTGCATAATTTTAAATACTACTGTTGACTACCTCTTAAATTTAATTTTTTTACTTGCTTCCAACTTCCAACAATTTGTTGCAACTATGTGCTGCATATAGTACAACCAAAAGAACATAATTAAATATTAAGTATTAAAATAAAACTAATCTTATAACATTAGAGTCAGTTGACTATATACCATATTCAATTCAAAAATAAATATATACTGTATTTTTCCACATAGACCATAAACCTTCCGAGAGGTTGGTGGTAGGGGAAGGAGGGTACGGTCCCTGTGGATGCCTCCCCCACTGGGTTCCGGTCTAAATTGGGTGGCACTTCCCGGCCGTCCAAACAGTTACCTTACACCTTTCTGGTAGGTCGGACGGTCTGGGTCTCAACATAGACCATAAAGTGTAATGGTAGAGAATAAAGAGTACACTCTCCTTATAATTTATAGCTGGGTATTAGAAACTGGTGTTCAACAGTAGGAAAGCAACTGAATGTTTGCAATGAGATTAGCAAATGGTCACTTAAAGAAGAGATATTTAATATAAAATTAATATCCTGTTCTGTGCCCTATCCAATGCACATTTTTAACAGGTTTTTTTTTTAATTTGGTATGGTTATTGTTTACTTCACTGCAGATAACCTTATCCATATTTTAAGTTTTTACTCTTGGGGAGGTGGTTGAGATATTAATAAAAAGAAAATGCTTTTACCATTGTGCAGACAATAGTTTTTGGAAATTTTATTTAAAGAAAATTATATCATGTTGCTTAGCAATGAAAATACATCAAACGTGTACACAGCAGGTAACTTTCATTCAATTTATTCAGTTTAAAAAATGATGAAATTGATATAAAAATAAATTTAATAAATGAGTGGTATTATATATTTTATTGACCTTGGAATATATAAGATTATGGGAATTATTGATATTTTCATTTTTCAAGTCATCTGCTTTATTTTGGCAAAGAATTTTCAATTACACATTATTTTCTATGTTACCTTACACCCTTCTGGTAGGTCGGACGGTCTGGGTCTCAACAATAACAACATTATTTTCTATGAGTTTAGTCAATTGTAATAGGATAAAAATGGTATAGGCAAAAGATATAATAGTATATCTTTTGCTACCATTTTTGTATATTTATTTTGGCATATGTTGACCAAACTTCATATTTTTTGTAAATTTGTTTATAAACAGCACCAGAATGTTTTATTTTGAAAAATATGTACTTGTGTAGGGAATTTTTATAGCAAGAACAGAGATTCTTATACTTTTCTAAAGGCATTAAATATTGTAATATAATTTTGAACAGTAACATTTTACTATTAAAATTTGTACATATTTTATTTAAATTGCAAGCAACACCAGTATATTTGCTAGTCATGCATAATGGAAAATTTTCTGTTTTTAGAATAATTAGTCAGTAATACAGGAGGTCTCTTAAGCAGGTTTCACCACTGTATTTCCAGTATCAGGGGATTACCATATTTCGTAATGGATTTAGAATTGAATAATATTTTATTGTGCACTCACTCCTTGAATTGCGTGTTTATGCAATTTCATTTAAATCTCCTTAAGTTGATGGTTGGTATCTGATTCTTTGTATCAATTTTCAATTTCTAGTTATTCAATATCGGAGAAATAGAACTAAAGTTATTTTTGTAGTACACATAAAAATTTAGATGTATTTTACTAAAATAATTTATTTTTCTTATAAATAATGTGCTTTCATAATTGATTTTATATTTTTGTGCAATCAGGAGTTATTTTTTTTATCCATATTCATTTTCCAGTTATTGAATGTTGGATAAACCAAATTGTTCTATTTTCATATTTTGGTTAAATTGTAAATAATATTTCTGCAAAAAAGTTAACTATTACTGAAACAAATGATAGTATTCTTATACCTTACATTTGAAGGCATTTTTCTCTTTAAATGTTTCAGGTTTTCAAATAATAAATTTGTAATCAAATTGGCATCATGTCTGTTTCAACTAAATAAATTAAGGTTACAACATCGTTAGACAGAAGGTCATTTAATAAAATCCTAAAGATGTACAAAGGTAGCCCATTATCTGGTATTTTGGACGAGGCTGTTTTGCAGGAGCTCAAGAGTAAGGTGTTGCCTTTTTTAACTATTAAACCTATTCTTTAGTGCCGTTGTGTGAATGATATTTTTATTATTTGGGATTGTGATTTAAATAATCTCCTTCATCTTTTGAATAAAGTTAATGATTTTTACCCTTCGATTAATTTTACCGTTCAGCATGAATCCAATTGTTCTTCACATTTTCTTGATGTTCTAGTTACTTGCTCCTACTTTGGTTTTCAAACTTCGGTTTTCCGTAAACCCACTTTTACCAATTCTTGTATCCCTGCTAATTTTTTTCATCCTATTTCCTCTAAAAAAGCCTCTTTTAATGCTTATTTTAATCACGCATTTAATGTTTGCTGTTCTATCCCTGCCTTAACTGATGAAATTAATTTTATTTTTAATTTTGGTCATGAGGCTGCTTATTCCTTTGAGTTTATTTATAAGATTTTTGCCCATGTTCGCCATAAATTTACTCAACTTGATACTAAACTTGTTGCTATTAATTATCGTTTAGCTTATAGGTCTAGTTTTCCATACCATCCTAAGATTTTCCGTCCCTTCATTCAATTCTGTCATGATTTTGGTTTTAAACCGGCCCACTCTAATGTTATTACTTTATTCAATCGTATTCGTTCCGATAAATTTGGGGATATTGATGACTTTAAGAGCTATGCTGGAGTGTATATTATTCCCCTGTTGACTCCAGAAGCTGACTATAAATTTCACATCGACAGCACTAAATGTAATGTCGGCATCCGTTTAGCGGAACACGCTCGGGATGTCAGGAATGGTAAATTTTCTACTGCTCTTGCTCAATGTGTGACTAGTGATAATTTCCTGCCCATCTATGAAAAAACTTTCCTCTTAATTCATTGTAATAACCCTCGTAATATTCTCCTTTATGAATCTCTTTTTATTTATATTTGCCGTTTGTCGATTTGTAATTTTGATCCCGTTCAAATTCTGATCCAAAAGTTATGCTTGGTGACTCGTTCTCGACTATGCAATTTAAGTCTCTTCATAGTTATCTATGACGTCATCTTTGTGAAATGTATGCTTGACTGTTTTTTTGAATTTGTACTTTTCTGGTAATGTTCTTAACATATGTATTTTAAAGAATTTTGTACCTATTTTTTAGGTTTATTTGTATTAATTATTAGCCTATTCAACTTAACTAAGTTCAGATTATATTTTATATTTATTTATGCAAATTTGCTACGTATGTAGTCTATATATGAATGATCCATGTTTGCTTTTCATGTAGCCACTGATGAAGGGTGTACCAACGCTCGAAAGCACTCTGGCCTTGTTTTTAAAATTTTGTATGTCTTTAGGATTTTATTAAATGACCTTCTGTCTAACGATGTTGTATCCTTAATTTATTTAATAAATTTGTATTTATTATGTTAAAATTTATTCAAGGGCAGGGATAGAAAAATCTTTTGAAATGTAAGGAGCTTGGCTATAAAACTTGGGAACCAGAAAAAACAACATAATGTATTTAAAAAAAAATATTAGTATTAACAAGATCATACTAAGTGGGTAAAATATAAAATTTATATACACTTTATACACTGTGTTTTTGTCCATTGACATGCCTCACAACTTTTATTTTAAAATAACAATGGTCAACAGCTTTATCAGGGTTAAAGTTTTATAATAGATCAGTTTCATTCAAATTTATCATTAATAAATTTTGTAAACTGTCTACTTCTATACTGTTTCTTAATTTGTTTTATATCAGGTTCATGTGAGAAAATCCCCTCTAACATAAAGCTGTGGAAACTGATATAACAGTTTAATCAGAGAACTCAAATTTTGAAATCTATCTTTCATTGCTTCAGTTTTTTCCAATAATTGCTGAATATTAAAATTTAGATAAAACCACTGTTAAAAAATCATCAAGAAACTCTTCTGTCTCATCTTTGAACTAACCCGACTCCCATCAAGGGAGGGAGAAACTAGTTCCCTCACTGTTTTCCTTTCTTCGCTGCGGCACCGGTCAGTGATATCACAAATCCATGCTCCATGGACTATGTGGCTGATGTTACCATGGTTACTACAGTGCAGGGTAAGGGGAGTGTGTGACCATGATCGGCTGTGTAAAGGGTCTGTTTAATTTTTTTTTTCTTTATTTAGGTATTTATTTGTATAGTATTGGCAACAGTAGTCTGTTCTAGGGCAGCCCGTTTAATCTCTAATTTATTAATCAATAATGAAATACAATAATTAATGTTTTTTGTATTTTAAGCATATAATATTAAATTAATATTGTATAAAATGTGCCTATTAAAAGAACATTAATTCTTACATTTTTCAAGTTTATTTCACAATTTTTTAACACTATTGCAAGATTTTTCAGAGTATCATTTATATATTCAAAAGTAACTTTAATTTATTTTTCAACATATTTAATTTTTGCTGTATCATTAAGTTATTACTTGTCCAACACTATAAGTAATGTGCCAATTACCAATACTATATTTCATATATGGCTTCGGAGTATCCAATAAAAATTATTAATGTGTGAAATATTTTTTAGGTAAAATGGTTTATTATAAGTTGTTATGCTGTTTTCGAATAATTTTGGTTTTTATGCCTCAAACTGGTTATATTCATCCAGATGAACATTTTCAAGGTCCTGAAATCACTTATGGTATGTTTTATTTAAGTATAATGTTTGTCATACTAATTTAATATATATTTATATATATATCACTATCATTCAACTCAAGATTGTATCCAGAATTTCTTTTTCCGGTGGGCGCACAAGAGCAATCAAGGCAAAATAATACTTTATATATGCAAAAGATCCCATATAATCAAAAAATCCTTTTCTTTTGAGGATTTCGTAGAGGAACCAGACCTTCAAGTCTCCCCCCTGGATATGTCTTCTTCTGAACGACAGTGAATTCTCAATTAAACAAATGCTGCAGGGCTCCTACATGCTCTCTTCTTCAAACCTTTCCTCATTATTTTAAGAATTTACTCACATTTTTAAAATTTATTTTCATTTTAATGTATATATTACAATTTTCTTTAATGTTTGATAATATTAATTTAAAAAAAAATCCTTTTAAAAATAAAACATGCAAAATTCTTAAAGTAGCTGATATAAAGCAAAATTTAGAGATAAAATAATAAGTTTTTTAAGATAAAATCAGTATTGTTTAAAACAGTGTTTTCAAACTTTTTTGGTCACGAAATCCATTTGAAATTCAATTTGATAGTGGAATCCCAATATAAGAAAAAGTTTATTGTGATTTCAATTATGCATTCAAATTATTACTTTTTTTTGTTTTGAGAACATTTACATGAAATTATCATGTTGCCGAACTCTTAGAATATTGTCTTGTGGAACCCTTGGTGTTCCGTGGAATACATGTTGAAAAATGCTGGCTTAAAAAAAGGGAAAATGTTTATAATTCAAGTAACTTAGGATAAGAAATTTTCCTAAAATCTTTCTGAATTTAAGGACTTTACAAAAATGTTCTGTTAGAGGATATATTAGACACATGTTTAAGTAGGGTCAACTATGAAAATTATGGGATCACTAACAAACTGTCATTCTGAGTCCTCCTCCCTTTCTTACCCAAATCAGTTATTTTTTTTTTTGAACAGGTCTTCATCTACCACTAGCACTCTGGCATTTGTCATACCTATCGCCCTGATAGGTATGATAAATGTAGGTGGCTCTGTGCAAGCCGAAATGAAAAAGTCGTAGAATTATTTAGTAGCTTCTTTGAAATACAACTAGAAACTATAGCTTCTTTAAGCTATAATAGTTACTAGTCATTGTACAATGATTACTACATTAATTTATTTTCAATAATTTATTTAATTCATTCAAAGAATATATTTTATTTAAAGGATTGTTAAATTGAACGAAACGTTAATATATTAATGAAACTTATGAATTTTTTAAAAATGAGAGGTGTTTTTATTTGTGTTTTGTCATTTTATGTAAATTTATTGTTCACTAGCAGCATACCCGTTCTTCGTACGGAGTATATAATATAAAGAAACTTGAAATTCATAATCATGCCCAAATTCTTATAGTATACTAAATGACATGTTTAATCAAAATATTCTGTTAAAATATTTAATATAATGCTCCTAAAAAGAAGTTTAAGAATCTCTGTTCTCGCTATATAAAATTATCTTCATGGACATATCTGAAGAATAAAACATCTTGGACCCCTTATGTAAGAAAATATAAAAAAAAATATGGAATTGAATCAATATATGCAAAATAAAAGCGTTAAAATTGTATGGGACGCGTACTAATTATATACGCGAATATTAGAAAATATAACCTGTATTAGTAGATTACATGTATAAATTGAAAATACCAATAAACCCGTAATCTTTAAATCTGAAGACAGTCATTTATTCCAATATATGTCAAAATTAAAGTGCTAAAATTATATGGGAAGATATACACGTACTACTTATAATGTCCGATTATTAGTAGAAGATTACCCACATATTGCAATATGAGTCTCAAATGTTTTTTGGTAAAATACAACAGACGACGTAATAAATTGAATATATAGTTAATCCCCTTAATCTTCATACCAGAAGACTGTACTTGATTCCAATATATATGCCAATATATGTCAAAATATATGCCAATATACCTGTACTACTTATATTCTCGTAGGTTAGAAGATATACCCGTGCATTCCTAGAAGATTACTCGTACAACGTACAATATGCGTGTATCAGCAATTTTTGCCGCAATAAAACAATGGCGTAATAACTTAAAAATATCAATAATCCCTGAATCAATAATTCCGGAAAATATCAATAATAATAATGTTTAAACCTGAAGAGTATAATTGATATTATCCAGTCCAAAATGAAATGGCAATGAAATTTATTTTATATACATATCTTCATTATTCAAATCGGAAAGGATTTAATAAAAATCGTCTGCCGCATAAACACATTGGATTTAAATCCGTTGCTAAGCGACATGATATCATTTGCTTCAAATAAATTGGTAGAAAAAATATCGTCTAAATAGTTATATTTCTATGGAACATTTGGCGACAGTTTCGTCAAATTAGCGACATTTTAAAAAATCGCCAAATTTATCGCCAAGTGGGACTGTAGAACTGACAGTTCCACTTTGCGACAAATTGACGAAATATCATCACAATACTATCCCCTAACAAAAAACAATTAATATCATTTATGTAGCGCAATTTTATCAATTTCAAGATATTTTTATAGATTTGAAAACATTTTTATCAATTTGGTGACATTTTAAAAATTCGCTAAATGTATTACTAAGTAGGATGGTTGGTCTGACAGATAAATGCTAACCAAACATCATTTCAGTACTCTCTTCTAACAAAACAAAAAAAAATTTCATTGATATGTAGAAGACCCAAGCCACACGACCAACCCGAAGGTTTATGGCAGCTGTTTGTGTGTCGTTTATATCAATTTGTCGTTTATATCAACATTTCCGTCAATTTGGCAAAGTTTAAGAAAAGTTGTCAAATTAGCGATATCCCTCCAAATTCGTAGCTTTGAATTTGCAGATCTGAATGAAACATTCTTATCCCGTTTCAATATACTAAATGAAAACACTACAATTGTATTAGAAGATATACCCGCTCTACTCTTTTTCTGTTTCAACAATCGGCTATATGAATTTATTGGCTAAACACAATATATGAGTTTAGTAGCTAAATACGATATAAGCTTGAAAACTCTTTGCCAAAATAAATGAAATTGATGTACGCAGTCAGCAATTAATATAATTAAAAGAAAAATCAAACCGTCCATTCATAAGATATACTTTTATATCCATTTATCCATTTATTTATTATTTAAATCGAAAAAAAAATAATAAAAACATTAACAAACACATTTAATTTAATTGCGATGCCGAGCAACATGATATATCCTCCTAAAATGTTAAAATTTATTAACCACTAACAGCACACCCGTTATTCGTACGGAGTGTATAATTTAAAGAAACTTAAAGTTCGCAATCATGTGCAAATTCTGTTAAAATATTAAATTTATTGCTCCTAAAGAGAAGTTTAAGAATATATGTTCTCACTATGCAAAATTATCTTCACGATCAGATCTGAAGAATAAAACATCCTGCCCCCTTTTGTAAGCAAATTTACAGAAGAAAAAATAGGAATTGAATGAATATATGCAACCCCGTACTAATTATATTGTCGCAGATCAGAAAATATGCCAATGTGTTAGTAGAAGATTACCCGTATTACAATATGCGTCTCAAAAATATTTGCCAAAATAAAAGAGATGACGTAATAAATTGAAAACATCAATAATATCCGTACTCTTTATACCAGAAGGTCGTAATTGATTCCAATATATGCCGATATATATCAAAACATATGTCAATATACCTGTACTACTTATATTCTCGTAGATTAAAAGATATACACGTGTATTTGTAGAAGATTCGTACAACATACAATATATGAGTTTAAACAATTTTTGTCATAATAAAATAATTGCATAATAACTTGAAAATATCAATAATCCTTGAATCAATAATCCCCGAAAATATAAATAATAATAATTTTTAAACCTGAAGACCGTAATTGATATTATCCAGTCAAAAATGCTATAAGAAAAATCAAATCGTTCTTTTCTAAAATATATTTTTATATCCATTTATTTATTATTCAAATCGAAAAAATAATTATTAAAATTAACAGACAGATTTAATTTAATTGCGTTTCTGAGTAACATGATATAAGATAGAATCTTATAACATGTTAAATATGTCATGTCTTATAACATAAACTGCGAAATTAAATAACGATTTTGATTTCTCTATACTTCTCATTGTTCCGTAAAAGCGTGTTTTAAATAAACCATGAACCATGGAGATAGATTTCCCCTTTAAATCATGTTTCAAACAATTCATGTTTTCAGAAAGTGACTAATTAACGCAAAAAATCTCCCATCAAACTCAGAGATTAAATTTTAATTCACTTTCAAACGATTTTCAAGCTTTTCGTTTGGATAAACCACGGAGTTAGGGAGTAGAACTCCTAGGAAAAAGTTCCGTTTTTCATTAATATCTCGACAACCCCAGGTCTTAGAAACTCGAAACTTGGACAAAATTTATGGGGGGATATTTCAAGGCTATTCACCAAATTTCATTAAATTCGGTTCAGCCGTTTTTTCGTGATGATGAGACAAACGAAAATTTCGTTTTTTACTAATATCTCTAGAACCACTGGTCGTAGAAACTCAAAACACGGATATAATTTTAACTGGGGCTATTTCTGGGCTACCCACAAAATTTCATCAAATTCGATTCAGCCGTTCTCCCGTGATGGTGTGACAAACAGACAGACAGACAGACAGACAGACAGATTTTCATTTTTATTTATATAGATTTGTATCTGTTTCAAGTAAAATTTTTTAAAAATGAATGGAACTTCTTAAAGCTATAAATTACATTGAAGTAATTTTATATAATAGTGACTGACCCCATCCCCTTCTGTTTAAGACAATTGTGCATTTGGAATGTATATCCAAATGTTATTGTATACTAGAACAATTTGACTGTCACCTACCCCCCCCCCCCCCCCATCAAACAGCCCTATTCTTCTGCCCCTAGAGCGCAGGTACAAAAGTCATAAAGCAACAAAATTAGGTCAAAATTTAGTGTGAGCAGGTGGAGTGGATCCATTGCAGAGTTGAAAATACAACATGAAAATTAGATCAAATAGCAGCAAGCATTGCCTAACAATTAACTGTTTAAAAACAAAGATTTTGCCCCTTTCTTTTGCTTGGCCCACTTACTCTCTCATTGCTCCCTTCTTGCATGTGTGCAAAAGTAGTAAAGAAATGAAATTGGGTCCACATTTAGCATGAACAGATGAATTGGGTCCATTGTAGAGTAGAAAATACAATGTGAAAATTGCATCAAAATCAGAGTAAGCATTCTTAATAATTAACGAAGATTTTGCCCCCTGGTTGCACGTCTTACAGCACCATTCTTTTGCCCACCCTGCTCCTCTCCTCTCATGCAGGTGCAAAAGTCTAAAGTAATAAAATTCGGTTGAAGTTTAGCATGAGCAGGTCAAGTGTGTCTATTGCAGAGTAGAAAATATAATGTGAAAATTGCATCAAAACTGGAACAAGCATCGTCTAATAATTAACTTTTTAGAAACAAAGATTTTACTTCTTCAGCTCCCTTCTTTTGCCTACCCTACTGCTCTCTCACTTCCTACATCTTGCAAAGGCACAAAAGTTGTAAAGCAAGAAAATTGGGTTTAAGTTTAGCATGAGCAGATCGAGTAGATCCAAAGTAGAAGATATGTGAAAATTGCATCAAAATCGGAGCAAGCATCATTTAACAAGTAATTTTTAAAGACTACGATCTTTAAAAGGCCTTCACCCCTTTCACAGCCCTCTTATTTTGGCCGCCCTGGCCCCTTCTACCACGATTGTTCCCCTTCATCGAGTAAAAATAGCATGAAAATATTAAAAGGAAATTCCAGTGATAGAAAGATGCATCCTTTCTCAGATAGAGACTTTCTAGATGAAAGTTATTAAATCATGAATTTATTGTAAAAAAATTAATAAATGAAGTGATAACAAAAAATGTTGAAGTTTTATAAAGTTAAGACATAAGACATGACAAAATTAGAAAACCGTATCTAGAACAGTTTTTTTGAACGAAATTTAAATCTTGAACATTATGTTGCTTTTAAATGAAAGTTATTGAATCCTTAATTGAATTGTAAAAGAATAACAAATAAAGATAAGATAAAAAGAGTGGAAGTTTTCTAGAGCTAAAATTTGAGATTTCACAATGACAAATGTTGAATAAAAATATTGAAAACTTTTTTGTGTCTGAAATTTAAATTTTGAGTGATATATTAAATAAGCATTAAAATCGAATTTTTCACCGAAACATCCTGATTTTTTCAGGGAATGTTTATAATACTGTTGTAATCTTACATTTTAAAATTCAAATCTGTATCTGTAAACTCATGATTTTGGATTTCTGATTTTAGAGTCCTACTACTATCGTCAGCAGCTATCTGGAGATAATTATGTTTTCGAATTCTCACCTATGCTCATCAGATATTTTGTTTCATATAAAAAACCCTTTGTTCTAAATTTTGTGATTTTTAAAAATCTGTAAAAAAAGGATTCTGTCAACTTTATCAAAATTCTGGCTTCTAGAGTGTCTTTAAAATTTATCTGTCTCCTATTCAAACCGAAGAATGAGATTCTAACTCTTTTTTATATGAAGTTTCTGGCCCATCTCCGGTTTGATATTTACACTTAAAAAAAAAAAGCCTCTAGATCGAGTTGGGGTTTCAGAATAGTGGCTGGCTACATAAATACATATACAGGTTTCAATGGGAAAAAAGAGGTTTTTACAAATATATAAGAATCTATTTTTGAATTTTCAAAAGTAGGGGGCACATATCTGGTTTAATAGCTATATTTAAAAAATACCACAAGCTTTTAAGCCCAGCAGGGCCTTTGGAATAGCATTTACATGCATTCATACATACACAATCATGTTTTAATAGTATAGATGTTATCCATGGGATGTAAGAATCATTTCAACAACATATAATCATGAAGCTTCTTAAACCTTTTCTAGTAAAGGTGAGTGATTAACGCTGTTTATTAAAAATTTTAAAGGGAAGTTTTTATAAACATGCAGCAAGTGTATAAATGTACATACAACCAGTGTCTTCTCTTGAAAACTGGTTCAGCAGCATACATTAGAAGGTTGTGTCTCTTTCTCTGTGTGACATTTTTACAATCAACTGGTATCTCTGCAAAATTACTGATCTTTCAAAATTGGGCTTTAAAACTAGCTCTTTTTACAACTTTTTATTTAACTTCAAACGGAGTATATATGTATATTTGTTGCATTTCAAATCTTTGATTCCATAATTAACCAGGTTCCATTCATCATGTTGACATAAAATTCGGTATGGCATTGTATATTGGTACATTTTAATTCTTTAGAATTTCAATCTTATTGAGCAAGTCCATCCTGGCCCCGCCCCCTAAAATGATATTCATTTTTCAAATGTCTGCAAGCCCTTTTAGTTAGGGACAGTTTGTTTACAGCAATAGTGATATGAATAAATAAATAACCATTGTTGTAAGATAGTTAGGAAAGAGTCCAATATTCAGCTTCACTTCTCCCTCTCTCTCTCTCTATATATATATACATATATATATAATTTCTTTGGATTATCTATAACTATTTTTATTATATATATGAAAGAGAAAATTTTTAACTTGATAATAATAGTGAAGCTGAATATTGGACATATAAAATTTTATCAAATCCTTTATTTGATAATTTGTCCCCCCCCCCTTTTATTGAAACAACTGTTGGAGAATACTAATGTGGATTTAGAAGTGGAAGGTCCACCACAAAACAAATCTTTACTCTCTGTCCGATTCTGGAAAATTGTAAAGAATTTAGTATTGAAACGTATCACCAAGCTGCCTATGATAGTATTGGCAGAGCTGGTTTTTACAGGCCATCAAAAAATTTGAAATACCTGAAAAATTAATTAGACGTGTGGATTTTACATTGATTGAAACTCGTTTCATTATACAGATCCAAAGGGGAATTTCAAAACCTTTTGATATTAAAAATGGAGTTAGGACAGGGAGATGCACTTGTTTGTCTACTTTTCAACTTAGCCCTGGAGAAAGTAGTTTGAGATTTTAATAACACTAAAGGAAATATCTACCAGAAATCTATTTAAATTCTTGCATACGCTAATGACATCGATATTAAAGCCGAAACCATTAAAGATCTTAAAGGGGCCTTTCTTGCCTGGGCAAGCACTGCTGATAAAATGCATTTGAAAATTAACCAAGACAAAATGAAATACATGGCTTTTACCAGAAGTGGGTCTTCCCCTCGTATTTAAGGCTGGTTTGTACAAATTTGAATCTGTTGAATATTTTAATTACCTGGGATCTCAAATAAACTATAAAAATATTATAGAAATCCCAAACCAAATTGTAGCTGCAAATCGCTGCTTTCATGAATTAAGAAATTTTTTCTGATAACACCTGATTGGAAGAACAAAATTACAGTTTTATAAATACTTATTAGACATACCTTAATTTATTCTCCAGAAACCTGGACTCTTATAGAGCATGATGAAAAAGCTCTTTGTATCTTTGAGTGGAAAATTTTCTGCAGTATTTTTGGTGGAATTCAGGAAAATGATATTTGGAAAAGAAGATACAATTTTAAACTATTCAAATTATACAAAGATTCTGACATAATTAAATACATTAAAATTAACAATGCAATGGGCAGGACATTTGATAAGAATGGATAACAATAGAATTGCAAAGAATATTTTTATGTCTACACCAATTGGGAAAAGACCTAGAGGATGACCAAAGTTGAGATGTATCGGTTGTGTGCACAAGGACTTTGAGGTGTTAAATATTAAAAATTGGAAAGGCATTGCTCCCACGTGGATAGCTTGGAAGAATCTTCTGAGGAAAGCCAAGACTCACAGTAAGCTGTTGAGCCATTGATGATGATGAGGATGTATATATTGGACTCTTTTTTAAAAATATTTAAGTTACATGCAAATAATAAAATGGTTTACTTTAAAAAATAACGTTTATTTGCTTTTACTTGTGCAATATAACTTAATATTTTTTCATACAGGTGATATTGCTGGATATGATGTTCTTAGAACATGGGAGTTCATATCGTCTAAACCAATTAGAAGTGTTGTATTTCCATATACAGTAACTGGAATACCAGCATTTATCATGTGTTTACTTGCATATCTGCAATATAAACCTGCTACATATTTGTTAGTGACACTACCAAGATTAATAATGTGCATGTTATCATTTCTTCAAGATTTTTGCATCTATAACATTTGTGTCACCATGAAGAACAACCACAGACCTTGCTTAACTTTGTTTGCTTCATCATATGTTACTTTAGTACATCTAACAAGAACATTTTCCAACTCCATAGAGAGTTTATTTTTTGCATTTATGATTTTGCTTTTATCAAACATGTTGCAGTGTCAAAATGCATTGTATGACAAAGAAGCACCTATATTATTTCGAAGATACATGCTTTACAGTTATATGTTTGGTGTAGTTTTAGCTTTAGGTTGTTTTAATAGACCAACATTTATATGTTTTGCTACTCCTTCGTTGATTATTTTGTCTTGCATGTTACTTAAAATGGATATGTGTAAAAAAATTAATATTTCTATAGCATTGATTTTAGGATTTCTCTCTATAACTATATGTTTGACTGTTGTTGATAGTTTTTATTATAACAAAGTTAACTATTCATCAACTTATCTTTGTAGCAATATTGTATGTACACCATTAAATTTTGTATTGTATAATTTGAATACTAAAAATTTAAGTAGTCATGGCTTACATTCAAGGTGGCTTCATATGTTTATTAATATTCCATTATTGTTTTCAATTTATGGCATTGTTTTATTGCTTTATTTAAGAAAATCTTTTAGTTTTCTAAGGAATTTTCATCTTAATTCGAAAATGATTTTGCTTTTGTGTTTTTTTATTCCTTTGTTTATATTGTCATTGATTCCCCATCAAGAACCAAGATTTATCATTCCGCTCATAGTTCCTTTATGCTTGTTATTTGGGGATAGAGATTTGAAAAGTTATTTATCTAAGAAATCTTTTACATATATTTGGACAATTAGTAATATTTTGTGTGTGATTTTTTATGGATTTATACACCAAGCTGGTGTTTATATATCCCTGCAATATATAAATAGCCAAACTGTCAACAATAGTGCTCTTATATTTTATAAAACGTATATGCCTCCCCGATACCTGTTATCGCTTGCAAGTGGTCAGAATATCAGTGTTTTTGACTTCGCTGGATGTGAGGAAGTAGAATTTGAATCAAGAATCCAAGATATTACTATTAAATACATGCCTTCAAAAATATTTATTGTCCTTCCATGTGAAGTGGTTTCTTCAAGCATATCATTTAGAACATTATCTAAACAAAGATATAAAGTTGTGAACAGAATACATCTTTTCCCCCATTTAAGCACTGAAAATTTGCCTAAATTTACAGATATATTGTATATATTAAGAAATAAATCATCTTATTTTAGAAAGCTATATGATCTAAAAGAATTATTTAGTATTCACATTTTTATATTTGAAAAATCATAAATACTCACCTTTGTATTTAAGTCATTTTTTTTAAAAAGCAGACACTTTGTACAGAGTGGTGGAAGTTGACATCTTGGATTTTGCGGAAATTTTCAGTGTATGTTCTTTTAGTGATGATAAGAAGAAAAAAAATTTTTTTTAATTTTTTTCCAAGGTTGTGACCTTCAGACAAGGTCAAAGTTCAAGGTCAAACGACATGTGCTGCAGCTTGTGGTGAATTCTGCTTGTAACGCAAACAGTGTGCCATGGGAAACTCTTTCATTTTGTATACTTCATAAAGTAACATAGTTTTCTCCACAAATACTTGGGTGGCACACTCTTCGCGCAAGGGTCAAAGGTCATCCAAAGTATAGGTAAAATTGTCATTTTTCATACTTTTGACCCTCCATATCTTGGAACACGAAGAGTGTGCCGTAACAATAACAATGGGGGCTTTTACTACCAAGTAGGTATTTCTCATTTGTGAAAAATTTAGTATGGCACACTCTTCGGATTGACAGATATTTAGGGTTAAAGTTTGAAAATTTGGGTCAAATGTCAAGGTCAAGTGCTCGATGTGCACAGAGTGAATTCATATGAAACTAAGTCACATCATGACCTTAACATCAGTATATTGTGAATCAGTCAACAGATTCATGGCACATTAGCAGGTTTTATTTTTACAGGCATGTATATTCATTCAAAACAATCCGATTAGGCCTTTAGGACAACATACTGTTTTCTATAATGGTTTACAATCAGACTTAAAAAAAAAAAATAACTGCAAGTTAGGAAAACATAACATAAAATAAGAAAATACAGGCTATTCAGCATCAACCCTTTCACTAGAGCAGTAATGACCTCTGTGGTTCACAATGTGAGAGGGTAATTGTTTATCCAAGACCTGTGACACTGAAACATTGCTATCTTGATCATTGTCCTTGAAGTGAAAAATTTTTTTGGTTTCGTCGAGGGCATACATGTATTTTACGTGATACACTGGTGCGTTCCCATCACCTCCGTGTAAAACATACATAATTTTGCCCATATATATGCCATCAAAGGATGTATGAACATATTTAACCAAAATGATTGAACCAGGTTTTAGGGTGTCATAATTGCTGCTGAGGTGACTTGTAGCGACTTGGACCAGGCTCTTGGGTGGATGCATTATGAATGTCTAAAAGCATTGCTGATATTTCACTGTGATCTTCATCCTATAAAAAAAAATTTAAAAATCCTCATATATCTACATATGTACCGAATAATAACACAGTGTGTAGTCAATATTTCAATCGCTATCCATAATTTTTATCTAGGGAAATTATTCTTCAATTTCTTCTCCCTTTTTTTGCCTCCATAACTGCATAATTTCCTCAAATGTGGATTACAGATGTTTTAAATTTATTGGCCACATCTTGTGTCATAATTCAGTATATATTCAAATATAAAAATAATGTATTATATCATTCCAAACAAATACAAATTATAATTATGCATTTTTTTCACATCTGTCCATCCTCATCTGAAAGTTCATTGTCCTCATCCATCTCATCAATGACCTCATCAATCTCGACTGCTGGATTCAATAGTAAGCCTTTTTTTCTCATTGATGCCATACGGCTGAATAAGCTTCTAACTTGGGATATTGTGATGTATTCATAGGGTGAAAACATTTTTTTCTTCGGCATCTCTCAGCTGTTTCATTTCTTTATTAGCCACTTTTTCTGGAGTAATTTTAATTCCTGTATTTTCTCCTTTCAAAAATACTGAAAGCACATAATTCTTTTGCTTTGCAGATTTTGTAATCAAATTTTGTAATTTTTCTTTTGGGTAATGCCCATCCTTTCATAAAGAAGCCAAGGCTTGTGTGTGTTTCTTTCTGTGTTCTGGTAGATACAGATTCATTTATCAATTCTTGATTATATCCACTGGAAGACTTCATTTTTAGTAAATAACATTCACGAATTTTATCCATTGATGTGACAGTTTCCACTGGACTGTGGTCACCAGAAGCAATGTGTCCTTCCAACAGAGTTTCATTATAAAAGACACCACAACATTCATCAACTGGACAGAAGTAGAGAGTCTGATATTTGCGATCAATGCGTTCTGTTGTCATGACGCTTGCATTCAACAAAATGTTTTGAAAGCAACTGTAATCATCTACTACAACTACACCTGATGTGAATTGACATTGAATGAAGGAAATTGTTTTTCCCTTGCCAATACCATAGTATTGCCAGAATGTCATGCATTGTTCACTGAATTCAACAGAATGGTAAGTGCTGATACCATGAATTTTCTGACTGACATTTTTTAATGAAGTAATTTCTTTGTTTATTTCAATTATTCCAACTTTAGCATTCTTTGCACCTCCCATGTATAATATACCATTTTTTACATCCTCTGGTGTATCCAGATTGTAACCACTATTTACATAAGCTCTAATATATCTTTTTGCCACTGCACTTTCCCTATCTGCTTGATCTTTGTCCTTTTGAGGCTCATTATAGTCGTGATGTTTCAGACATATAGCATTTCTTTGACAAATTTTGTATTCTGATTCAGCATACCCATTTCCTGAGTAACATCCTGCATTATCAGATCTTCCGTACAGATTAATGACATGAAGATAATCAAAATGATACCATTGCAGAACAGTATCAGCTACATCTTGCTCACATCGAAAGAGCACTGTAAAATATACTGCTTTCTGAAGATGGTTTAAAAAATACATTGACATGAACTGACATGCCCTTTTTTCCAAAATATTCTTTCTGGCCTTCACGGTATTTGAGTGGTAGAACTTTTTGAACCCAGTCCCTGATCCATAATCCTGTGGTTTCATTTAGCTGAAGAAAGGAATCTGATTTTGCCATGTTCTGCTGCACACCATGAATGTTATGTCTCAACCAATCTAGATACTATCCTTAGATGTGTTAAAATCATACAATAAATCGTCCTTACGCTCATTATTTTCAGTCTTGCTAATGAATTCAGCAACGTTGTCTAATGTCTCCAAGAGAGTTAAGCATTGTAAACATGTTTTATCATGAGCAAAATCATATTCTTTCTAGAAATTCTTATCATTGGGGTTGTACATTGCATACAATGTACAATGACTTGCACAATCACTTTGAAGCTGACAATGTGTATTATATCTGATCTTCAGGTATCTTTTGGATTCTTCTAATTTCTTCAGAATTATAGACCTACGATTTTCTTCATCTACTACTACTTCTTTCAAAGATGCCTCCATTATATTAAATCCTTCCAGTCCTACTGCTACCATGTTATCGAGGCCTGTCAAGCAGTGCCGCTGACTGGGTCTGATTACTTTAAGAATCTTCCACAATGACATAGAATGAAGTGGTGAATACTGAATGTCCTTGCAAAATTCTATATAACCTGAGATCGTATGACTCCTTAACCCAGTGAGAACAGCATTTGGGACCATTTTCCTTGAGCCATTATCAAACTTCAGCATGCGTGTTCCATATGCTCCTGAAAATGCCGTGTTCCATATGCTTCCTGAATTGCTCCAGATGAAAAAAGATACTTAATGAAATGCTCTGCTTTGGCCATGTCAAGTTTTTGTTTCGTATGTGGCTTTTCTTTATGTTCCCCGCAGGCACCATATTTTGTCTTCCACTTTCTTGCTTTATTTACCTGATTTTTTGAACAATTAAAAACCCTCATTATCAAATTCCGTGAGTAGCATTTTGGCACAAATGATAGGAGTAACATCTTTGATCTTACATTTTGACATGTTAGATATGCTTCTTTCAATTCTTCAAGCTCCTTAGGTACTTCATCTTCTTCGGAACTTGAACTGGTAGACACTAATGTTGATAAAGCATCTCCTTGGGTAGGTGCTAGAGACTCACAGAACTTTTTTTTAAAACTGGTTTTAACCTGGGTATACTTGCGCTTTGCTTCACGTAATGTGCGTAGACTAATTTCATTCACAGATGAGATTATTGTGTTTTGCGGGACTTAACACCAGGGGCTACCATTTCAAGAATATTGGTTAGCGTCTCTTGAGCTTTTGCTTCTTCTGTTATCAAAACTGATGGTGGAGGTTCATACATTGGATCTTTTTCTGGAGATTCATGCAGTGTGGATGAATCTTTTGGAAGCAACGATGCACTAATTTTTTTTCCTCCCATATTTCTATGAAAAGTACACATAACACCACAAATTGGAAATGGCTTATGCAGATTCCCTTTCAGATTTTGTTAAAGTTTCCAAGAAACTGCTCTTACAGATGTAGACTTCTTCTGATAATTTGTTGGTACGTGCTCAGGGTGCTGACATGTTTTAGGTGGGTTCCAGTAGAATCCGTAGGAGTATCTATGGAACGCACATACTACATCACTTTCACTTAGGGATTTACCAGATCTACTTTGAATTAGATCATACTCATACACAATTGTATCTACATCTTTCACACCTTTTCCTTCTAACCACTCATTCACTGAGCCAGAGATATCTTTAAAGTTGAAAATGCCATTCTTCCTTGTTCTAGTATGTTCACCACAGTTTTTTAGGTCTTTGAATGTACATTGTGCATAATTCAAATCCATCTTGGTTATTCTAATTCACAGCTATGTTCTTTGTTTTTTGAGGGAAATTTTAAAGATCCTGCTACAGAGGGTGGCTTATGCCTCTAATCAGACCTATAAAATAAGATAAAAATATGTTGTTTTTTTTACACTTAATTTTAAAAAACTTTTCAATAAAAGTAATGGACTAATGGTTCATTCTACCCATTTTCCAAATTTTATGGCTTTTTGTATTTTTTTTTTTTAAACTCATTATGAACAAAAAAAAAAGTAAAAGTTGCTAGGCTTAAGAGTTTTTTCTCCAAATAAACTTATCTTTTATGATATGGGTGTGGTCTTAATGATGAATTAGCTAATTTAAAAAATAAATATGCATCTTACCTTGATTCTTAAAAGAGCAAGATTACAATTCTCTGAAATAACCAAAATTGAAGCGTTCTTCTACAAACATGGCCGCCAGTTGTGTGTTGCCAAATCATTATCACATTGTGCAGTTTATTTTTCATTTTGAAAAACACAGCAACTTTAATATCAATTTTTATTTATTCCACTTTTTTTTTAAAGAATGTTTATATATTCTTAACCTATGGAATTTTATCTATACTTTGATATATTGACTTGTGATGAAAATTAATTTTAGAATTTGGTCATTGAGATATAGTTGACATGGATTGACTGAGCAGTTCAATAAGTTATTTTTACACCTGCATCAGAATTAATATTAGGCTAGGAAATGGGGAAAAATAAAATTTCAAGATTCCTGTATAAAAATAAGTCTTTGCAATGTAATTTTGAATGCACATTAATGCCTGTAAAAATAAAACCTGCTAATGTGCCATGAATCTGTTGACTGATTCACAATATACAGATGTAAAGGTCATGATGTAACTTAGTTTCATATCAATTCACTCTGCGCACACCGAGCACTTGCCTTCCCGGCCGTCCAACTGGTTACTCTAAGTCCTCTGGACGAGTCGGACGGTCTGGGTCTTCAACACCGAGCACTTGACCTTGACATTTGACCTTTTCCCAAATTTCAAACTTTAACCCTAAATATCTGTCAATCCGAAGAGTGTGCCATACTAAATTTTCCACAAATAAGAAATACCTACTTGGTAGTAAAAGCCCCCATTGTTATTGTTACGGCACACTCTTCGCGTTTTAAGATATAGAAGGTCAAAAGTATGAAAAATGGCGATTTTACCTATACTTTGGATGACCTTTGACCCTTGTGCAAAGAGTGTGCCACCCAAGTATTTGTGGAGAAAACTATGTTACATTATGAAGTATACAAAATGAAAGAGTTTCCCATGGCACACTGTTTGCATTACGAGCAGAACCCACCACAAGACCTTGAACTTTGACCTTGTCTGAAGGTCAAACAACCTTGGAAAAAAAAATTTCTTCTTACCATCACTAAACGAACATACACTGAAAATTTCAGCAAAATCCAAGATGTCAACTTCCACAGGGTGTCTACTTAAAAAAAACGACTCTTAAAAAGTTTCAATTTATATTTTAAATATTTTATATTTGTAAATTCTTCAATGAATGTTTGTCTGGTGTCCCAAATAAGTTACATTTTTTATGTTTTGAACAATAAATTTTTTTCTATCAAGTATTAAGGCTTTTTGATATCTCATATACCAGTAAAATTAGCACTGCATGTGTATCAGCGTATGCATTTCTTCCCCAATAAATTGTGCAATCGAGCATTTTTCATTAAACTTTTTCATAATTACATCGAGTTTTCTCTTCTCTCCCCCCCCCCCCCCTTTTTTTTTTTACTTTGCCTATGTTAACAGAAACTCTTTTCTAAAGAGTATAAGTTGTAAACTGAAGCAAGAGGGTGTTGAAAGAATTTCTTTATTATTGTAGCAGATTGTTAAGGCAAGAATGCCTTATTCTTAGTTCAGTATCTTAGTTTGTTCATAGTGGGAGGAAATGAATGCAATAACTATAATTGAAAAGAAAAGAAAAAGTTCAGAATTTCACACTTTATGCAGTCTAATAGCATTTTAATTATGCCATTTTCTATTTCTTGAAAAGCAGTAATTCAACATCACCCAAAAAGTATTGAGTAGATAAAAAATTGGAATGTAACATATATTATTCAGTTGACAATTATGTTTTATGTTATGTATGACATGTAATTCATGAAGTATCTTAAATTTATTTTAGAGATATAAATTTAATAAAATAAACTGATATACTCTTTTAATTTAGCTTATTTAAATTTTATAATTTTATTAGTATTAAACAGAATAAATTAGTACATTTATATTTTTTAACAATATGCTGATCTGACTAGAATAGGGCTAAACTAAAATGAATGTTTTATCCCTTTAAGAATTTTCTCATCCATTCAAAAAAATTTGCAAGTTAAAGATAAAATTTTTGTTATTCTAGTAATTATAACACCAGTCTATCAGTCATGCCAATATTCATAGATTTGTTTGAATTGTTATCGTCTTCTCGACATTTCTTTTTACATTCTAGAAGTTTCTGGAGGTTACTCCACATGTACATTTGCTTCTCATTTGCAGCTTGGTTTTCTTTAACATCTTTCTGTTGCTCTTTCAATACTTTAGTTTTTGCCTCTTGTTCTTGAATATGCTTGTTGTATTGATCTCTGCATAATGAGAAACAAAAGTATATGTTAAAATTTCTATTGCAATAATAATAAAAAGAAAAATCATAGGAAGAAAATGCAATTGCTTTTATTTTTCCTTAGTATATATGCAATTTTTACCATTATATTATTGATAGTGATAGTGTAAAATAAAACATGACATAATTATTAATATGACATAACTATAACATAATTATTAATATGAATAAGCATTGTTTAAAATGCATGAGTTTACTTAAACATTTTAAAATTAAAGTTGATTGTGTGGTATTTGTTAAAATTTCCTGGAAGTTGTACCCCATACATGATGCAGCAGCAATGTACAAATACATATATCTAACAATATACATATCTAAAAAATTGTAAAACCTTTAAAAAAATGTACTACAAATGAAGCAATAATGAATGGCAATAAAAGTTCTGCTAAATTTTCAAATAACTAGCCAAATATAACTGCCAAAATTTCCAGAAACATTCAAGCTAAAAAATTTTTGTAAATATGAACATGATTTCTTTTTGTTTCTTATACAATCTTGTTCCCATGTCCAAGTTGAGAGTAGAAAGGAGACTATCATGGAAAGTGTCTACTCTAGTTGGATAAACTCAGCTGTGCATCAAGAAATCATGCTGCATAATGCAAACAAGGTGAGGATCTCAACCTGTGGGCCTATAGACCTGCAAGATCTCTGACAATAAAGCACATAGAAATTTTGTTCAGAAATTGTGTTTCATATTGCTTGACAGAATGTTATGACAGCTATGTTTTCCCTGTTACTTACTTTATTAGTTGCTCAAAAGCAAAAATTAAAACTATAAAAATCTACTTTTAGTATGAACATGAAGGGTAGAGAGTGGAAACAGCATACTTCATAATTGCAAACTTCTTTTGTACTTTAGAGTACATCGTGATGGTGGTGTTATCTATTGTGCACTTCTAAAACTGTAAGATAATTTCACTTTCCATTTCTTTCCAAAATATTTTATGGCTCGCTGATTAGATTTAATATAACTTTTAAATATGAGTTAAAAATAGAGAATATGCACATTAAAAATGTTATTAAAAATATTTTTTATGTTTTTAATTTTTATAAAATTTACTTTCGATTTTTTTTATATTATTGAATGTATTTTAAATATATCACTATTGAAGTACTTTATTTAAATAGAACTACAAAATTAAAGAGATGATTCAATATGTGAAGTGATCATATAGAAATGTTACAATATCTTATTTTGAAAGTGTTATAATTAGAAATTTTGTACACTTTACAGATTTCTGATTTTGTTACTACAAATTATATATTGCCTCCAAGCACTAAAATTGAATGTCCCTATGCACTATAAAATTAACCTGTGTAGCTTAACTCGACTTTCGTATGTCAAAATTCATTTTAAGCAGCTTGGGATTTTTTATGCAAATTTTTCAAAAAATTTTTGAAAAATCTCTGCATTGTATGTCCAAATGATTACAATTATATCATGTTATCCTTCATTTAAAAGGACTTGAAAAAATATGTTAATTGATAGCAAGTTTAACAATGCACTCCTCAGGGGTTAACTTGCCCCCACCCTTGAGATGTTAATGATGTTATGAACATAAAAATTGTATCACAGTTATTTTTCAACAATGATTGAAATTATTAAGTTTCATGATCATTGAGCTATAAATAATGGCTTTTATGCATAATTATGTTGAATTTTGTCCTATGCTGCAATGTTAAGAAAATATAAAATTTCATTTGAATTTCAAAACTTCTACCTAGTCCTAGATTTTTCTGGGAACTGGATAAAAAGTTTTGTGAAAATCCTTTAACATTTGTGGCAGTTATCATGTACACAAGAAATCGACCACAGACATCATTCTAAAAATAGTCAAAACATGTTTAGAGGTTCTAAACCATATATTGGCATGTAAAACTCGAAATCTTTCATGAAAACAATACTTTCTCTATCCTATACGCTATAGAATGAGAAAATAAAAATAGTTAAAGTGTATTCAGGACATCCTAAAACATATATTGGCATCAACCTCTCGAAATTGAAAATTTTTATGAAAACAGTACATTTTCTATACTATATTCTTTAGTATGAGAAAGTAAATATAGTCAAGACGTGTTCAGGAGATTGTAAAACATATATTGGCATCAAAATCTCGAAATCAAAAATTTTTGTGAAAACAATACTTTCTCTTTACTATATTCTGTAGTATGAGAAGGTAAAAATAGTCAAAATGTGTTCAGAAGGTCATAAAACATATATTGGCATCAAAATTTCAAAATTGAAAATTTTCATGAAAACAATACTTTTGCTATACTATATTCTATAATATGTGAAAGTAAAAATAGTCAAAATGTGTTCAGGAGATCCTAAAACATATATTGGCATCAAAATCTTGAAATTGAAAAATTTCATGAAATCAATACTTTCACTATATGATATTCTATAATATGAGAAAATAAAAATAGTCAAAATGTGTTCAGGAGGTCCTAAAACATATGTTGGCATGAAAATGTCAAAATAAAAAACTTTTGGAAAATAATACTTCCCCTGTACTATATTCTATAATATGAGTAAGTAATGAATGCGTTTCAGTATATATTCATAGTATAATTAACTTCCTTGATTCCAAATGAAATATATTGCCCATATGGCTGCATCACATGGGATACCAGAGAAGTGAGCTAATTCTAGTATTCCTACTATGCAAATATGTTTAGCTGCATATACAAGACAAGACCCAGGGTTCCTGAACCTGGTATAGAATTTTCATTTTAGATGTCCATTTAATTGAGTAACACTACTTCCTATATTTTGTAGAAACAAAAGATCAGACAATGAAAATATTTATTAATACACATAAAATGCAGCAATTTACACCCTAACCTAATGTTATTATTGAATGGGCTAAATCGCTAACAACGTAGTATAAAAGAACAACAGTACCACCGAATACGAACTATAATTGGTCCAGATTATGATTGCCAATTTTCCGGAGAACAGCCGTTATGGATTCCCCTTCTACTCTCTACCCATCATGGTATGAATATGATCCTCAACATGACAAGGTGGTTTAAAGGACAGAACCCAGTTGCTAATATCCACCACTTAAGCCTCCAAGTAATTGCTTTTAGTATATTTCAACATGCAAACTTGAATTCTGAACTGATAATTTTCATAACATTTTATAAAATAATAAAATGAGAAACATTTGTCATCACAGCTTGATATGTGATAGTGAGGGCTCAAGCTAAATCATAGTACACCTTATCATTGAAAGAGCTTAACAGCTAATTTATTCTAAAAACTCAAAGTAATTAGCTAAATGTTAGTACAAGTAAAGGGGGAGACCTGAGTATGCATAGATGTTTGTCATGCATCTTAAACTTAAATCTAGTTTAAATTAACTCATGTACATAATATGACTGTAGAGTGCCCAAACAATCCCATCATAAGAAATAGAGGTATGAAACATTTTGCCGTGAGCTGCTTCTAAAGTCCATTCTTTTCATTAGGCTTTAGACAAATAATACTTGATTAGTTATAATGTTTTTTATTTTTTTTTATTTTTTAAGTTTAGAGTAAATGTCTATATATGTCTTAAGTTCAAGCTGAATAACTATACTATTAAGTTACAATTTGTTCAACTTAGCAGAGTTATTGTGGGAGAATCCAGTTACCCTAGTTGATTTCAAGTCAAACTAGATTCTTCACATACCTGATGGACTTTTTCTTATCTGATGAATCACTTGATACATATGATTTTATTTCTTCTGCCACTCTTTCATTTTGTATTTCCAGCATTTGTATATTGATATTTAGTGTGTGGTACAAGTGCTCTGCTTCTTCTATCTCTTCTTTATAGCTATTGACTTCCTAAAAATAAGAATTAAAATTATATTTAAGCACTTGTTTTTTATTTTGTACTTAACTTAGTTGGGATTACTAGGGTTACGTACCTGCTCAATTTTGGATATATTGCTTTCCAACCCCAAAGCACATGAATCATATGCTTGTTTCTTTTGTTCATATTCAAATGACATATCCTGAAAAATAGAAATGTTAAAATGTTTAAACTGGTAAGTCTTTTTTTTTTTGTGTGTAAATTTAGTTTTTTTCATTTACCAACTCCTGTAAAACAATTGTTAGAACCCCATCAATAAAATTATTTTTGAAATAATCACCCTAGTTCACCTGGAACTGTTAAAAAATATATATATATATTTAGCAAAAGGTGTATGGGTTAGATATATATTTGCATTACATTCCAGGATTTCTTAATCAGAAATATTGTTAAATATCCCACAGTTTGAATTATTTTGTACTAATAAAATATGCTGGATTTTAAGCAAATGAGATGAAACTGAGATATATGAAAAATATTTACTACTTTTTATTTATGTTTATTTCAATTTAATATTTAAATTATTGAAAGAAATGGACTATTGTTAAAATTTTATGAATTATAGAACTAAAAAATGATGATTATATCACAAATCATTTGGCATTGTAGAATGCAATATATGAAATTCTACTCTGTATGCTGAAATGAAATAGATTTCAGTCTTTGCCACTTCTAGGCACTCATACATATGCCATCTTTGGCCATTAATCTGTTGCTCTTAGATAGTACAGTGGACTCTCGTTAAAACAGTCCTATTTAAGATGGAATTTTCGTTATTACATACAAAAATAGATTCCCCAGTTAAGGTCTATAGACATTGCATGTTATAAACAACACTTAATACTTATTCATTCATTAAGATAGACAAAATTTATTTAAATCAATCAATAGAAGATGTTCCAGAAAATAATTTTGAACAATTGACTAAAATTGAAAATTACATAGAAATCGGTAATCCAAAAGAAACAAATTAAGATTATTTCATTTTATAAATAGTAACACATGCAATTACATGTTGTTTATACACTGAATATTAATATTTTGTCATTTTTTTTCATTATACATACTATTGTTAAAACTTTTGAATTGAAATGTACTTGTTATTTTTAAAAGTTGTATTTTTTAATGTAGCATAATTTACATAAAGTTTAAAAAGTATAATTTACATATAAAGTTTAGGAAAACAAACTTTCATTATTGTTTTTTGTAATTACTTCAGATTTATGGACTTTTGTTATAATGGACTCTCATTAATATGGACAATAAATATTAGCTCTTGAGTGTTCATCTTAACGAGAGTTGACTGTAGTATATTTTTCACTTTGGCCCTTTGTAATAGATTTGATATTGTAATTCCTCGAAAATAATATATTTTTTACCCTTAAATACTAATATATATGCTATATCCTAGTTACTGGTTTATTTGTTGCGTCTAAAATTATGCATTTGTTTTTAAATATCTTAAACTGAATAGAATAATATATAAACTTCTGTTTGTATATTTTAAAACTGAAAATCTAGAGATTTTAGTTTTAAACATGATATGTCAACATTTATTAGTAATATACTTGTATTTAAAATTCTAACTTATATTTTTCTGTACAATATGACATTATTTGTTGTTCTTAAATTATTTAAAGTCCTTTTTTATTTTTGCTTTATGCTCTTTTTCTTAAACATGTTCACATGTCTGGTATTTATAGTGCAAATTTGAACATTAAAAAATTTGGCACTCAATAAAATCTCTTATCTTAAAGTGAACATTAAAAGATTTGCTAACGGAGAGATGATGTCTTATTATTCATAAGTCACTGCCAACAATACTGTTATGATTCAAAAGTAGATAACATTTTGTATAAAAATATGTATAGATAAAATGTAATAGTTTATACCTAAAATATATTAATTAATACCTAAAATATATTAATATTGAGTCTATTTTGCATTTAAACATTTTATCATCCAAGCAGACCTCATTTTAGTATGAACTGGATATAATTATTATCAACATGATAAAATTTCACACTACAAAAAATTGAAAAAATTACTAAAATTAGGGTTCAAATAAATGCATCCTTAATTTACATCTAAAAATAAAAAGGTAATGTGTGAAAGTTATATTCCAAGTAAAATTGAAATTTTACCTGACATTGTTGACGAAGTGGTCTCAATTCTTTAATGACAGGAGCAAGTCTTGCTTTTTTCTCTGCAATTTTCAAATTTAGCTTTTGAACCATTACTGACATTTCTTCTAAAGTTTGACCCTTCTTTTCATCTAGTTCTGCCTTGATTGAAGATACTTTTTCCAGCTCATCTTGTGCATTGTGAAACCCACTAACTCCTTTCTGCATTTCAAGCTGGGCCTAAAGTATATAAAACAAAATTGCTCAAACACATGTCTTAAATAATCTGAAAATAAAACACTTAGTAGTAACAGCATGATAAGTTGATAGGTTATAAACAGTTGATTAAATGTATGGTTTTAAAAGCAAAAAATGAGCATTTATCAGGATAAATGGGACAACTACTACAGCAAAGGTATGGAAATTTCTGTTGTTTTCTTATCGTATATAGAAATTTGCATAGCTTTTTAGAAGCTGCCTTGTCTTATTTATCCTGATGAAGAAGGCTCTTTTTTGTCATTAAAACGGGCTGATACAATTAATGAACTATTTATGCTGTTACTAATGAAATAATGTTATTAAAATTATTTCATTCTTACTAAAATTTGCATATACACATACATAGTAGAGGTGCATAAAATTTCAGCAATGGAAGGCCATTTTTAATCTTTAGTAGACTGACTCTCTCTTAGTAGTTTTTGAATTAGTCTATTTTAACTAATTTCTGCATTGTGGGAATTAATAACATTAGAGATTTAATTAACAGTGAGAATTAATAATATTATTCACCACTTTCAAGGGTTTTTATTTTTATTTTTTCGCTTCAGTTTAATCTTTCTCATAGTTTCTGGGCACTTTAAATATATGTTAATTTAATAAGTTTTATTTTTTATATTACACATTTTTTTGTTTTTACTCGGTTTCACCAGATTCAGCTATAAGTTAATTAAGACAGTGGTACAGTTTCATAACAATCACGTAAGAACATGTCTACAATATGCAAAGATGTATGTGGACCACAGAAGATATTTCTCTCACTAACTTTCAATCATTTAAAAATGTAAAAATAATAGTAATAAATTTGTAATTGCACCATTTTCGTGCTACTATTACAGGTATTGGTTACTCCAAGGGTAATTGTCCTTAAATTTCTGAATTTTTTACATGTGCCACACAGTTTGACAGTCTCATTCACTGTTCTATTGGACATCATGCTCTTATCATGCTTTTAAGTAAACTTATAAATTCTAGCACTTTTAAATAATGTCACCTAATTTAGCACTTTAAATCGTGTATTTTAGTTCTTTTAAATAAAATTATAAATTTTAGCACTTTTAAATGAAATTAAGATATTTAGTACTTTTAAAAGAAAAATGCAAATTTAAGCACCTTTAAATCAAATCGCAAACGTTAGCTCTTTTTCATAAATATGATGCATTTCAGCACTATTAAACATTAGCACTTATTAATACAGTATCGAATTTTAACACTTTTTAATAAAAATCATGAATTTTGGCACTATTAAATAAAATTGTGTGTTTTAGAACTTTTAAATAATTGTAGCACATTTAAATAAAATTGCAAAGTTTAGTTCTTTTAAATAAAATCACAAACTTCAGCACTTTTTCATAAAAATCTGCTTTTAAGTAAAATTATGCATTTTGGTGCCTTTAAATAAAATAATATATTTGAGCACTTTTAAAGAATATTGTAAATCTTAATGCTTTTAGATCAAATCTCAAGCTTATGTTCTTTGTATTTAATGAAATAGTTTTGCTAGTATACCATTAAAATATTTTATTGTATGTGGCATACAATAAATATATTATGGTATGTCTTGAAATTTTGTAAAATTGGTGTTTTGAATTTTGACCTTCTGCCAGTACTACCTCTGTTACTCCATTTTGACAAGTGTATTCATGTAAGTACAAAACCGGTCCATGGTTGTTGTTATTTGCAATGAGAGAACATTCCTAACTTCTGCTAGTACTAAATCAGATGTCTTCTAATATAAAAAGCCAAACTACCTCTGAACTATAAAGTTGCCATGCTTCTCAAAATGTTTACTAAACAGTATTAAGCATTTTTGACTTTAAAAAATGAATTTCCTGATGAATTTTATTGGATAATTAATTTCTTAGAGTAAGGATGATATATTTCATGTACTGAGCAATACATATTTGAAAGGAAAGAATAGTGTGAAATTTAATATTGCTTATTTGTCAATTTATTAACTTCGGGATCAATGCTGGAGATTATTATCTTAAACTTTCTGCGCAAATTTCCACCAGTAAGACAATAGTTTGAATTTAGCTGCTCCATTATTTAAATAGGAAATGTTCACATAAGTATGTGATATGAAATAATGTTAAAATTATTAAACATGACAATTTGAGATTTTAAAAGTCATTTCATCTTCAATTTAGAATCACATCGCAAATCAATATGAGAAAATCTTACTAATGGCGGCGACACGTCATATCTTCAAATCAATTTAAATATTAAATGAATGACAAATCATTAGATTTTAAATGTCATTTTATTAAAACATCCATCAAACGTACATATAATTTAAAAGCCAGAGCGCTTTCAGGTATCATCATACCCTTCCTCAGTGGCGTTCAACAATCATTCCAACATGCTTAAATACTATCCACTACTGGCAAGTTGAATTTGCATATTACAAAATTGGCATCACTGCTAAACACATTTAATACATCCAAACAAAAGAGAAAATATTGTTAACTCTGGGTAAAAGAAGTATCGAATGTTAACTCTGGGTAAAAGAAGTTTTGAAGATATACTTCAAAATTTAGGGAGAAAAATTGTGGAAAGGAAATTATAAAAAAAATTTAAGCAAACAGCCTCAATTTAAAATTTAATATCTTAGCTATTTGTTTCATCTATCCTCTGAATTCATATTTTCTATCAGCGACCATGCTCCAGGAAAAAATTATCATTGGAGCAAGTAGCTGATATAAATAACTGTAGTTAATCAAATCATTTTATTAGAGATATAAAACTCTTTCTATTTATATATAGAAGGAACTATTTACTTTATATGTATTTTTGCCACACCACTTATACACACAATCACAATGAAGTCTTTTTTTTTTTTTGCATGTAAATTATACTTATTTTAAAAAAGATTGTTTCACAGAAATAATAAATACTTACTAAGGTTTTTGCTAAAGCAGATTCCTTTTGCTGGAGTATATCTACAGTTCTTGACAAGATGCCACATTCAGTTTTCAGTTCAGCTATCTCCTGTCTCTTCTTTTTATAGATATTACTTTTGCCTCTTAATTTATTAACATATCTTTTGAACTAAAGGGAGAAAAGTATTAATAATTTCTTGTTAATAACTGCTGGTGTCATGAATTCATGACATGAGCATGCTCTGTGAGACGCTCATGTTACAGACCGTGACATTTGGTTGCCTTGATTGTAATGCATTAGTACAAAGTGAGCTTGTTGCGTGAGTGAATGAGATTTGGTTAGCATTCAATGTGTTAATTAAATAAAATATTAAATCAAATTAAATAAATTAAAATATTTTTAAGTTTTATTACAGCTTGTGATCCTGTGGTCCTACGACAAGACAATAGTGCAATAGTAGTCCATATAAGATAGGTTACATGATGATAATTTAAAATTTGCCCTGTTTGCCCCCTAATATATAATGATTCTTAAGGTCTTTTTACATGCAACAATTTCTTCCAGTAATCTTTCAGCAGCACCATACATTTCAATGTGAAGAAAATTTGCCCCCAAATTGCTGCAATTTTTTCAAGCACACAAAGAAAAATTGATCAATACCTGAGTGCAATCCAATCAGAGGACGCCAAAATTTGAGTCACACCATTTCAAAGGTAAAGGTTATGAATGCAGTTCTACAGTGAACAGCAGATATGGAATGTCCATTCCACAAACTTTTATCTAATTATATGAATATACAGTACAATAAAGCATACAATTATATCAAAAAATCTCATAGAAATGCTTAGTGGAGGGAAATTGGTGAGCATTTATATGGCCTGTTACTAAACATTCTAAATACAAATTGGTGGCAATCCTACAATCATCTGTTCAAGAGGATGGTCCTAAAACATAATTAACAGTTGGAATTGCCAAAGTTCTTGCAATAAGAATTTCTCTGTGTAGTAGGACCTTTAGTTCTTGGCTTTTAACCTGCCATCCTACAGTACTTCAATTATATGATAGCTACTAGTCAACTGACTACTTGTAACTTTTGCATTTGATAAATGAATTTGGGTTATTAAATAGCTGCTGTAGTTAACTTACAAAGGACAGTAGCATGCACAGAGATTTTTCTAGGGGTTTTATGAGGGATTCTAGGGTACGTTTTGGGTGTGAATAAAGACAATATTTGGGTTTCACAACATTTTATATGACATTTTTATAGGTCACTGAGGGCCTATGATCTCACCACCACTAATGAGCAAACTGCTGCATGGTAACTAATTGCCCTATGTCAGTGAAGCACAACCTTTTATGTACCAAAGGCCGTATATAATTTAGTTTTTAGTCGGGGGTAGGGGAGGGGATTGCAAAAAAGGTAAAAATATTTTTCACGTTTTCACAGCTTTTATGCATTTGTAATTAGTTATTAGAGCATAATATGTTAGCAATGTTAATATAATATTTTATGCCTGGATATAATATTTTATTTATTTATTTGTAAACAGGGCCGCCAATAGGTGAAACCCAATTACAGGTGACCACATGCAAAATTAACAATTAGTAGGTATTTATAAACTTAGAATAATGATAAATTAAAATAATAAACCATGCAGAAAAAACCCCAATATTACACCAAAAGTTTATATAAAAAAGGTCAAAGCATTTGCCTCACGCTATTCATGAAAATGCTTTATTTATTTTAAGAATAAATCATTGAGAATGCTGGGTTTGTATTGATACCAAATTGGCTATAGCTGGTTTTATACTTGCCGTGTTCAATTGCAAAATTGCGTCAAGATTCTCATCTGTCAGACGATTTCCGTGGACAGATTTGTTTAATTTCATCAATGAAAATCTTGTTCACACATACAAGTGTTTCCAAATAAACTTGAACAGATAGCTGCAAATTCTCTTAATTTTGGAAAACATTCTTTATGGAGACATTTGTAGAAATTTAATAAATTTTCTTCCTTGAATTTTGTCTGTAGTTCTTCACTGCATTGCAGATCAATTAGTCCAAGTTGTAATATGGGTTCAGCTTCTTCACAAAAAAACATCAAAAGGGTTTGTAAAAGTTTTAAAAATAATTTTGTCAACTTCAAAATTTGCAAATTTTTCTTTAATAATTGTAGTTTCTCTATATAACTAAAATAAGAAGCACCATGTTGCTTGTATTTTTCAAACATTGTCTAGCAATTTGAAAAGTGACATGCATTATTATTCTGAGACTTGAATAGTGATAATTTCTTTTGAAATGCTGATACATTTGTTATGCCGAGATTCTACAGTTCTAAACTTAATTAATAGTTCAAAATTTGTAATAGCTTAAAATTCGTTATTTTCCCCTTTCCCTTCAAAATTCTAAATTTATTTGTTGTTTTGGAATATTTCGGCGATTTATTTCCCCTTTAACGTAATTTGTTATCTTTTTAATGTTTTTATTATTCAAAATTGTGCGCAATGTGCCTTTAAACGTTAAATAATCTTTTGTTAATCCTCATAATCTTCGTTTTCAGCTGTTAACTTCATTTCAGTTCATTCACTAGTCTGCATAAAAAAGGCACTTTTTAAGACGAAATTTGACTTTCCCTCGCTTATCAGTAAACACCTGCAGAGGGGTGCCAGTAGGGTTGCCTCGCGGCGTCCGGTGACCATGCGTCACCACGGCTCGTGGTTGCCGCCTTGGCGGAAGTTATCCTTTTAATGATTCTTGGCATAACAGCGTTTTATTTCCGCAGTGTATGCGTAAGCGCGCGGCGCGAAGCGCAGGGTTTCACTCGCCAAGTTTGGCGTCTCCTGGGAAGGCAAGCGTGTGTTGCGGGGAGAGTTGGATGCTGAGCAGCAGACGAGTGAGGTTGACAAAAATTTCGAAGAGCCGAGCCTGGGGCTCACGCCCCGGGTCGCCGGTAGCTTATGAATTTGGATACTGAGCATCTTGGCATTCCTGAAACCGGCTACAGTGTATTAGTAAAAATGCCTGCATCTGAGTCCAGCGCATTTGCAGGGAACTATGTCAACTTGGCGATTCTGTTTCTGCACAAGTCCAGCTGTCTTTGTCTGTCTCCATCAGTTATCGAATACTAACTTGGGAGAAATCGGCCAGTGATTCATCATCGATCGTCATGTTTTTGGGAAGCCTTTCATGCTTCAGAATTCCCATAAGACCTTCTGTCCTTATCGCCGGCCAACTCAAGTGTACTGTCATCAATTCATCCCTTAAATACGTCACTCCAGGGATAAGTGCATCAGTGATCCCTCTCCACATTGTTCAGTGTTCCTCAAGTGTTTTGCGGGCCCACTCGAGAGCTCTGCAGTTAAGAGCCGTATTTTATTTTACCGGCCAACTCGAAGCGTTTTGATTCCAACCATGTCATTTGATTCCAACCGCTTTGTGGGTTTTATCATGTTTAACAACAGTCATTTAGCTCCTCGCCTCTGGTGCTGACATCTAGTGAGAGTGCTTTTTAAATATTTCACTATGAGAGAAATTTCAAGCAGTAAATAAATAGTAAAACAGGGTTTTCTGTTTACTCTTTGTAATGATTCAGCTTGTGAAGTGTAGAGCCTTGGGCTTATGTAACGTTGGAATTTCTACCCCTTTTAAGATGTTTTGTTTCCTTTTGAAGATGTGAACATATATGTAGAAGGTTTTGTCATTTACAATTTGTATGTGTTCCTATTATTTTGGGGGTTAACGTTTAACATTTTGTGGACAGCTCAGGCAGACTAAACTCTGGTCTTCAGACCAGAGTGGAATCTGAACCTGGGAATTATATTAATAACTGGGATTTAATTTGATAACTGGGTTCTGAATTTAAATTTAATTGATCTTAAAATAAAAAGCAATGTACTAACTTTAATTTTCCACTATACGATACTTTAAATTTAGCAAATTGGAAGGTGTTTAAATTTTATAACTTTTGTTTGTTTTTGAAAGTGTTAATAAAACAAGTTTTAGTTTAACATATAAATGAGTTGAGTTTCTTTGTTGGCTGTGCTCTATTTAATTCTGGGTTAAAGGTAAGTGAAGTTTTAGAGAATTTGTTGATTGTTGATGATAATTATAAAAGGTTAACAACGAAGAAATATGCACAGGCCAAACTGTAGAAAATGCAATTAGTAAATGAAACATTAGGAAAAGCAATTAGAAAAAGAAACATTATTAAAATAAGTTAAACTCTCTAATATTGAAGTGTAATGAGCAATGTAATAGTAAAAAGAAACCTCTATTATCTTAACTAGAAAAAGAAACTCTTTATTAAATTATATAAAGAGAAAAATAAATTAACTTATATAGACTTTAGAAGTGAAAATGAAATCTAAAATATGAAAAATTATAAAATAAAGCTCTTTTTTCTTCACAACATGTGGTGCCGTTCACCTTTTTGGTTCTGCCTGAGTTGTCTGTCCACTGAATAAAATATAATAATTTAAATGGGCTGTCCACCCATATGATAAATTGCTATACAGTAACAATATTGAAATTTTTTTTTATTGTAATAAATTTCCATGTGTATAGGGAAGTGCACAGTGTCTTGAAATTTAATTTCTTTTGGGAGTAAGGTAATGTTTTAATTTTTTAGGAAGCAAAGTAAGTAGTAAGATGGTAATGTAAGAATTTTTTTTTTGTGTTTCATTTCAAAATGTTGTTTAGGGTAGGCAAGTTTTGGGATTTTTTTAAATATGCTCTTGCCTGGTGTTGTTTTTATTTAGGATTTTTTTTTTTCATTAAGCTTTGTTAGTTGAAATTTTCCTTTTCTTTTCACTCCTGTGTAAGCTAATCATAGCTTGTTGTTTTTTTCAAGAAAGATTTTTTTGTTTGTTTTGTAGAATTTTTTTTTTTAAAAAGTAAACTTTGGAGTTTGACTCAGAGTAATTTTGGAATTTGAGTGGGATTTTTTTTTACTTTGAGAGATTTTTTTTTCACCTTTAAGGATCTTTTGGCTATTTGTTTTGTAAGAGTGTGGTAGAGAAGTGGTGGTTTGTTATGGGAATTCTGGGATATTCAGGTTCAAAGGAGGCCTTGCTTTGCTAAACCATTCCTTCTCAACTTTTTAAGTGGGTAAAAATTTTTCTCAGTCTGCCCATAATGGCTACTTCAGTGTTTTGATGCCACACAGTTTTCAGGTGTTCACTGGGGAATGCACCTTTTTCCCTCGGGAATTAAATCACTTGCCCATGATGTAATTGTGTATTGTGTTTTTTTTTGGGAAGGGATTCACGACCCCTTGCCCACTGTCAGATTTTTTTTTGAGATTTGAGAAATGTTGCAACAAGATTATGAGATTTGAGATAGAGAGTTATTGGAAATAAGAATAGAAGAATAGCGAAAAATGTATGTGTATTAGTAGTTGTGTTTTAAGTGTATTGAATTTAATGTGTGTTTAAAAGTAGCTAAATATGTCAAAAGATCTGGTTAGTCTTAAATGTTAGGAATTTTTTTTATGATAGGAAATTTTTTTTCTCTTTTGGAATATAGTTTTGGGATTTCAATTTCATTTCAAATTTTGGTTTTAAAAATTTATTAAAGAGGGAGTACAGTGATCAAAAGTTTTCTTTTGTTTTTGTCTTGAATAATTAGTCACAACTCTTGGCTTTGGGTGAAGTTAAAGGTACGGCTAATGGGTTAGTTTCATGGTCACCCGGAGGAATTTTGAGGTCTGGGAAGCCTTGTTTTCATAGAAATTCTTCTTCACAGAAATGTGTTTGAAAAAGAAAAATTTTTTTTTTTTGTTTTTCATTAGGCCATGTTAACTGTCACTTTGGTGCTTTGAAGCCGCCTTTAAGGTGCTCAGCTGGGGAATGCACCTTTCCTTTTTAGGATTAATTACTTGCCTGCTAAAAATTGTTTTTTTCTTGTGTCATGGATCCTTCAGCCAAGCGATCGACTTTGGGTAGTGAAAAATTTTTTTTTTGTTAAATTGTGCAAGTTCAGTCTCAGGTGTTTGTTTTGGGGGGAATGGAGATTGTTCTGTGAAATATTCCTAGAGAAAATTTTTTTAATTTAAGGTAGTTTTATGAAATTTTTTTTTCTTTTTGTTTAAAAGTGTTTTGGCTCTTTAAAGTTTGTTGCTGGAAGATTGTGTATTTTCTTCGAATGTGGGAGAGGAGAGTGTGAAATTGGGTTTTCAGTTGTTTAGTTGTTTTGTTAATTTTGGATCCGCAAAAATTTTATGTTTCGACCCTTTGAATTCTTCGGCTGGTCCAAAGTCTTCATCAAAATTATTGTTTTTATTGTAATGACAAGTAATTGGGAACTCTGTTTTGTTTTTCTTCTTTCCGACTGCTTGGGTGATGCACTCTACAAAAGCAGATTTTTTTTTGAAATTTTTTTTTTTAAATTGAAACTTTTTGTAGGTAATTGTAATTTTTTTTTTTACTTATGATGATTGGGAGTGGTAAGATTGAATTGATAGACTAGAAGGTTAGAATTAAATTTTGTTTTTGTTTAAAATTATATTTTTGAAAAAAAAATTTTTTGTTGTTTGTCAGAATTTTAATTTTCTGGGAGATGGAGCTAAAACTTTGGTTTGCTTGAAATTTACATTTTTGGGATTTCCTTTTTGTTGAGGTTTGTGATTCAAATTTTAGACAGGGGTTTGATTTTCAAAATCTTACCATTTGTGGGAGTTCTTCGAATTTGTTGGATTTCTGGGGACCTTTGAGTTAGTGAAATTTTTAGTGGAAGTACACTTGTTTATGAAAGTCACTGCTACAGAGAAATTTTTTTTTTTGGGGAGAATTTCTCGTTCGACAGGATTTGCTTTAGGAAATTAAATGGGACCTTCACGGTTATGTGCTACTTTGGGCCTACAATAGTTTTTTCGAAGGATCTCGATTGTTCGACTCCTTCAAGTTCAAGTTAATTTTCTTCTTTTACCCGTCTTGGAAGTACATAGCTCTGGCAGTTCTGTTTGCAAAATTTTTATTTCACATTATTTCTATTCTAAATTTGCACTCAACTTTTCCATTGTGAAAATTTTGAAATTGTCGATACTATTCATTAAGTTTAAGTTTTTAGAGGGAGTACAGACGTGTACTCTCGCCTGTTGGAAACACTTGATTTTTTTTTGTGTTTTGTCATTGGGAATTTTGTTTATTGAGGAAGTCTGGCAGATTTTGGTTCTGTATGTGTGCAACCCGAGGGTTGTGGAACGGGGGTTTGACAGACTGTTTTTCAGTGTTTTGAGATTTTCTTTCACCTGGGTGCAGTGCAGTTGAAATTCAAAATTTTTGTGAATATTTGCTTTTAAGTGGGTAGTGCATGGCTGAGCTGAGGGTGGTGTGAGCAAGAGGAGGCCAGGCTCATGTTGTATATAGGAGAGGAGGCGGACTCAAAAGCAAGGAATGCTTGGAGGCGCCATGAGAAGTGTATTTTTTTATGTCACATTGCCCAGGCTCTGCTACACACTACTGGGGTTCTTTGGCTTTTGTTTTGATTGGGAGGGATTTGATTTTTTTTTGTTTTGTGAACAGTGTATTTTTCCCGTGTTGAGTTTCAAATTTTTTTTATGAAATTTGGTGAGAATTCAGATATATTTTTTTTGTCAGATTTAGTTTGAGTTTTTGAAAATTTTAAAATTTTGGAGTTGTAATGAATGTTTTCTTTTTGGAGGTCTTTCTCTTCTCTTAAAGGGGAGATACGAAATTTTTTTTATGAAAGTCTGGGAAAGTGCAAGTTTTAAATTTTATGGTCATGATTAGTGTGCCTTCCCTGTATGTAATTCATTTATTGTAGACATTTTTCAGATTTGTAATCCCAGGAGTTGCTACATGAAGCGAGTGTTCTCGTAGGTTTACAATTTCTCTGCCACCAGGATGGTGTTCTCTTTTGGTCATTTTCGGCTCTTTGTTGTGAAAAATTTTATTCTAAAATTTTTTTTCCGGTGGTCGAGAGGAATTATGTTATGCCGAGATTCTACAGTTCTAAACTTAATTAATAGTTCAAAATTTGTAATAGCTTAAAATTCGTTATTTTCCCCTTTCCCTTCAAAATTCTAAATTTATTTGTTGTTTTGGAATATTTCGGCGATTTATTTCCCCTTTAACGTAATTTGTTATCTTTTTAATGTTTTTATTATTCAAAATTGTGCGCAATGTGCCTTTAAACGTTAAATAATCTTTTGTTAATCCTCATAATCTTCGTTTTCAGCTGTTAACTTCATTTCAGTTCATTCACTAGTCTGCATAAAAAAGGCACTTTTTAAGACGAAATTTGACTTTCCCTCGCTTATCAGTAAACACCTGCAGAGGGGTGCCAGTAGGGTTGCCTCGCGGCGTCCGGTGACCATGCGTCACCACGGCTCGTGGTTGCCGCCTTGGCGGAAGTTATCCTTTTAATGATTCTTGGCATAACAGCGTTTTATTTCCGCAGTGTATGCGTAAGCGCGCGGCGCGAAGCGCAGGGTTTCACTCGCCAAGTTTGGCGTCTCCTGGGAAGGCAAGCGTGTGTTGCGGGGAGAGTTGGATGCTGAGCAGCAGACGAGTGAGGTTGACAAAAATTTCGAAGAGCCGAGCCTGGGGCTCACGCCCCGGGTCGCCGGTAGCTTATGAATTTGGATACTGAGCATCTTGGCATTCCTGAAACCTGCTACAGTGTATTAGTAAAAATGCCTGCATCTGAGTCCAGCGCATTTGCAGGGAACTATGTCAACTTGGCGATTCTGTTTCTGCACAAGTCCAGCTGTCTTTGTCTGTCTCCATCAGTTATCGAATACTAACTTGGGAGAAATCGGCCAGTGATTCATCATCGATCGTCATGTTTTTGGGAAGCCTTTCATGCTTCAGAATTCCCATAAGACCTTCTGTCCTTATCGCCGGCCAACTCAAGTGTACTGTCATCAATTCATCCCTTAAATACGTCACTCCAGGGATAAGTGCATCAGTGATCCCTCTCCACATTGTTCAGTGTTCCTCAAGTGTTTTGCGGGCCCACTCGAGAGCTCTGCAGTTAAGAGCCGTATTTTATTTTACCGGCCAACTCGAAGCGTTTTGATTCCAACCATGTCATTTGATTCCAACCGCTTTGTGGGTTTTATCATGTTTAACAACAGTCATTTAGCTCCTCGCCTCTGGTGCTGACATCTAGTGAGAGTGCTTTTTAAATATTTCACTATGAGAGAAATTTCAAGCAGTAAATAAATAGTAAAACAGGGTTTTCTGTTTACTCTTTGTAATGATTCAGCTTGTGAAGTGTAGAGCCTTGGGCTTATGTAACGTTGGAATTTCTACCCCTTTTAAGATGTTTTGTTTCCTTTTGAAGATGTGAACATATATGTAGAAGGTTTTGTCATTTACAATTTGTATGTATTCCTATTATTTTGGGGGTTAATGTTTAACATTTTGTGGACAGCTCAGGCAGACTAAACTCTGGTCTTCAGACCAGAGTGGAATCTGAACCTGGGAATTATATTAATAACTGGGATTTAATTTGATAACTGGGTTCTGAATTTAAATTTAATTGATCTTAAAATAAAAAGCAATGTACTAACTTTAATTTTCCACTATACGATACTTTAAATTTAGCAAATTGGAAGGTGTTTAAATTTTATAACTTTTGTTTGTTTTTGAAAGTGTTAATAAAACAAGTTTTAGTTTAACATATAAATGAGTTGAGTTTCTTTGTTGGCTGTGCTCTATTTAATTCTGGGTTAAAGGTAAGTGAAGTTTTAGAGAATTTGTTGATTGTTGATGATAATTATAAAAGGTTAACAACGAAGAAATATGCACAGGCCAAACTGTAGAAAATGCAATTAGTAAATGAAACATTAGGAAAAGCAATTAGAAAAAGAAACATTATTAAAATAAGTTAAACTCTCTAATATTGAAGTGTAATGAGCAATGTAATAGTAAAAAGAAACCTCTATTATCTTAACTAGAAAAAGAAACTCTTTATTAAATTATATAAAGAGAAAAATAAATTAACTTATATAGACTTTAGAAGTGAAAATGAAATCTAAAATATGAAAAATTATAAAATAAAGCTCTTTTTTCTTCACAACACATTATATGCCAGATCAGATATAAAGTGGTTTTCCCCCCTGCAGTTTGAGATTCAACACATACATATGAATAGAAATATCGGTGAGAAACATCAAATCATATAATCATTTTGCATCTTCAAATGATTTATAAGTTGATTTTTTTTCCAACTAAATAAACTTTTATGTCTTCAAGTAAAACTAAAAAATGTTCCAACATATTTCCATGGCTTAGTTACCGAATTTCAGAAAAGTATATAACATCACTATATTCTATGTCAACTTCCTTCAGAAAATCCTTGAACTGGTGGTGATTAAGTGCATGTGATCGTATACAATTCACTGCTATATATATTACAACATCTTTCATAATATTATTGAATCCCATTCTCTTTCCTATTAAGTTCTGTTGATGTTGTTATGAGGGAAACCCCCCTTTTAAATTTTATACTATTTATTTATTTATTATTTATTCATTCTATTTTTCTTATTTATTATAAGGAATTTATTCTAATTTTCAAGGATTATTATATTTATTTAAATTATTATATTTCTATTTAAAGAGTTATTATTTACATTTGACATTATTATATTTACCTTGATCGTATAGTTTTTTAATAAAGTTACTTTTATTATTATCCTAAAATTGTTTATTTGTTTCTTTATTTATTTCCTTTATTAAACCATTACTACTGTTTGGCCTGTGCACAATACCCCTTTGAATATATAACAGAAACAACAACAGCGGAAACAACAAAAAAAAACCTATGACAATTTGATTGATTGATAGATGTTGTTAATCACATTAAAGGTTGCTCTAGAAATGTTAGTGTCAGTGAAAAAACAGTAGTCTTCAATAATAGTTGAACTTTGTTTGAAGCACAAACTTTTTAACTATTTCTGAGATAGAGAATTGGTAAGTTCTGTGATATTCCAAAAGAAGACCATGGAATTCAATAAGGTTTAGTCTGACAAACTTAATGTCAATTTGGGAGTACTTTGTAAAATATGTTGTCTTTGTAAAACTTTGCTGAGATACCAATTTCTTAGGATGTAACATTTATGAAATAGTTTCTACGAATAGTGACTGATGTACATTGTAACAAAGTAAATTTAATAATGCACATTTAAAAAGGAAAGAACCTGCAGAAAAAAATAATCTTACCTCATCTCCTTTTAAAAACTCTCCTTCAATGCCTTTAGAGTCTAATTTTTTAGTTGCTAATTGGGATTGTAAATCTGCAAACTGGGCTCTTGTAGCATTTAGTTCCTCAGCTGCTCTTTCTTTTTTATGCGATAAAATGGAGACCTAAAAATATAATTTTGTTTATTAGCATGCAATAAGTAAAGCAAACGTGTATTCTTTGAAGTATATGCCGCATTTTCTTATATATTTACTCATATTTTTATAATTTCCTTTTGTATACAAGAACTCATTCAATTGGTGATAAAATTGATTGATAAAAGAAAACTGCAAAATCTTGAAAATTACACAACCAAAACTCTGTAGATCATACAAGATATACCCATAATATTTTTGTCCTATTGGTTTGTGCAGGAACTGTTTCAAGATAGGGCTTGGGTCCATTGTACAGAAAAAGGTCCATTGTACGATTGTTACAAAAGATGTCATATGCAGTTCACTCACAGTAATGTGTGCAGCCACTCAAGTCTAGTAAATAAAAAACATAAATCCTGTACTGTGCTGGCAGTAGGGACCATGTATAATTTTAATATAATGTGTGCTGGAGCCAATATGTTCTGACAATTTGTAAAATCTTAAATCTTTCGATATTTTTTTCATATTCTAAGAAGAGTTTAAGAAGTAAACCTAATCTGCTCTTCAGTTAAAAGTAAATAAACTTAATCCTGTATAACTAGTAAACTAAACTTAATACTATTTAATTTATAACGCAAAATTTATTTTATAATTTTAATTCTATCTCAAATTCAAAGCTTTTAAATAAAAGGTAAACAGACTAAAGTGCATTGCTCTCTTAATTGGTATTTAAATTCTGAATTAATGATAACTTATAATGAATCTCATGCTTAGTTTAAATGTAAATAAAACTGAGTAATCAACTAAAATCTGACATAAAACTTTGTTATTTATTACTAGTATGAATTATCTGGGATCTAAATAAGCACCCACTAATAAATAATACAAACACTAAAACCTATTTTGATCTCTCATGATAACAAAAAAAAGAAAAGAAACTTGTATGAAATGAAATCACATCTAAATCTTCAGGACTTCAATTAGTTCGAAGCACACTAGAAAGGTTTAAATCACATAAAACGCCTCCCATGCATGGTGATTGACTTTAATAAATACAACAGTATCAGAAAAAGACCATGATTCTTCCGTTACATGGGGAATGGCTTTAATTGGCGAAAGAGCTCCATTAATAGTGGGGTCCACTTGCCTGCTAGTGGCCTGATAAAATCAAAATTATGCCTTGGATAAAATTTATAATTAATCAACAGATGGGTGTATGAAATTTCTTTTTTAAGTAATCTGTGATATTTTATGTGTTGAAATAAATGATGGATGGATGGCAAGTTAATTTCAGTATATCATAATATAAAAATCGGAGAGGTTTAAAACACATGAAAAGTATATATTTTTAAAAAACTTATTAAAAATCGTCTAATAATTATATAGATTCTATTCATAGTTTGTTTGAAAGAGAATTTTTCGATCTTTCCAATGGTGTCAAGATGGAAACTCGGTGGTAATATTTTAGGTCGCTAAAGAATCAATGTGCGAATATCAGCCAAAACTGTTATGAATCGAGCTAAAACATAAAATAACTAAAAAACTAATTTGAAATTTTAAAAAATAACACTAAGGTGAACTTATTCGGGTCCTGAAGTACCCTGTGTTCCAAATTTCATGGTTATATGACACTTAAGATTTCCCACTACAGATTACACACACACAGACATCTTCATTTGTTAAGTAAGGTTGTTCTCTAATGAACTGCTCAGATCAATTGTTACTTCAACCTTGAAAAGGTCAAAATAAACTTTAATGCTTTTATGAAAGTTGTTGCTTGCCTGCTTAACAGGACTTTATCATAAATTTAAATACACCTTTTCCCAGTAAATACTGAACAGACTGGAAATTCTCCCTCTCTAAGTATGAATAAAACAGACATGAATAGTGTTTTGTAAAATAAAATTCCAGTAACATTCAATAAGTTTATTCGTTTACAGGCTTTCAAAGCACTACAAGTTACTCACTAACTGTTTACAGCCAGCTAGCATTTCTAGTTTTCGCACCTATTTCATCTGGATACTCCGATCATAGAATTTACATCGAAATATCAAATTATTTTACTAACTTGTATATAAATTAAACTTATACAATATATGTGACGAGATTTTAAATTCAAGTTAACTTCTATAAACTTGCCTGGCGGCTCTTAAATACGTACTACAATACATATATTTCCATCTATTTTGTTCAAACCTCATCAATTATTAAACATATAGAATTTTTAAGTTCATTTAACTTCTTAATTTTTTTAAAACAAAACAAAATATTTGGTGCTTGTGCACCAATATTTCACTAAGAAGTAAATAAACACATTAAGCTTCAATACTCGTGATATTTTAAATATTACGACTTTCCCACTCATTGAAAAATCCAGGTTAAAATATTAAAATATCAAAATTATAACCATTATACTTCAAAAACTAAGAGCTTGATCCAAAATCCAATTATACACACTTGTAGGGCTTTCAAAGAGCTACAAATTCTTGCTTATTGCTCAGAGTTAGCACTTTTAATTCTTGAGATACAAACTTAAAAAATGGAAACTTTTCTATCTTCTTCAACTTGAAAACACGAATACTCAAAAACTATAAGAACTTTTTAAAAACAAATCATGAATGTAGAAACTGTATTTTCTAATACATATTTTTGTCATTTACTATTTATATCTGTCATTTATTATCTTTTATGGTTTTGAAAATATTTTGAGTGAAGATAAGCAAAATGGAAAAAAAAAAAAAAAAACTCCGACGGATATTTTGAACAGTTTTTTCAAAATGTTATAATATTAAAAATATTTTTATATATTCATAATATATATCATATTTCCACCAAAACAAGTAACAATTGTTTCGATTTTTATCTATTAGGTTCTGAGATATAAGTTTTCAAACTGTTTACATTTTTCATGCTCCGATTTCACAACAGATACCCCAAACATAGATATTATTTACATAAGGAAAAAGGTTATTCTTATGTGTGTATTTCTTGTCAAGGGTTAATGGATTCACATTATATTACTTTCAATTTCAAACACCTTTATAAACAATCATAGCTATATTAACTACCTCTTTAATATAAGAGGAAACATTTAACAGCCATGGATAATTTATAATGTACAAATAGTTTACTAATTTACATACTTGTTGCCTGAAAAGTGATAACTTATCATCAATGGGATTATTATTTCTCATGCGATTTTCAATGAATTCATGTATTTCATTGTTGACTTCTTGAATCTGGAAAAGTATATAGAAATATAAATTATCAAACATAAATCATGATGTAAAATTACATACATTACATGTCTATTTAATGTTTTTACCTTAATAGCTTAAAATAGTTTAACTTAATTATGTAATTTATGTATTATATGTATAATTAGAAACACAAATTTTGCAGAGTAAACTAATGATCATATAGCCATAGATATGTTTTCTTTGCTGTCAAGTTTTCATTAAGGGGAAGTCTCACTCATTGACTCCCTATACCATCAATGCAATTTTATAAAAATGAGCAGTAATAAAAAAAATACTGAATATGAAAGTCTGAAATTTACTTTGCTTGTAAAATACGCTTTTCTGAATCTTCTAATACAATTAGAACACTCTTTATAGTTAGTAAATATATTAAATTAATTTTCAAAAAAGGCATCTTTCCTAATTTTGGCTTATTGGATGGTGGTGCCATCTAGAAATAAAATCAGTAACTATGTTTTAAAAATCGCCAATTGTTTAACTAAGGTATAGCAACCCACTAGACCGCCAAAGCAGTAATACACCGGCGAGTTCATTCCATCCTAAGGTAATGGGTATGGTAGGAAGCACAGAGGTGGAAGTTTGTCCGAGGAAGTCGATTTGTTCGCTTTGTCCCATTCCTCCCGCAAAACGGAGTTCTTCAGCTTCAGAGAACTTGTGTTTCTGCTTTCTGCTGTACCTGGAGGGGGCGGGGGAGGGGCTATATTCTTGCGCTAGCCTACGGTACTGGGAATTGGATCAACATATTCCTTTGGTATATTTTTAACGATAATAACATAATAGATTTCTTCCCATAGCAAACATTCTATACATAAAAGAACATATTTTTACCGATTAAAAAAATGTTTCTGTAGTCTGAAATTAAAATTAATTCGTTAGTTACACCATAAATAGTTGATTAAATATATTCTATATATTCTTACGCTAGCCTACGTTACTGGGAATTGGATCAATATATTCCTTTGGTATATTTTTAACGATAATAGAATAATAGATTTCTTTCCATAACAAACTTTCTATACATAAAAGAACATATCTTTACCGATTAAAAAAATGTTTCTGTAGCCTGAAATTAAAATTAATTCGTTAGTTACAGCATAAATAGTTGATTAAATATATCAATCGTTTCAGAAGCAAAAAATATCCCTCTTCTTCAGGCAAGACGTTCTTTGCTGGTGTGGTTGCTCAGAAACTGATTAATATATTCAATCAAATGTTTATGCTATAACTAATAACGAAATATTTTTAATTTCAGATTATTTAAGACAGCAGGTTTACTGAATATACTTTATGTTGCTATACAGTGCTATTTCATCACTGTTAGCAGTCAATCTCTAAATTTCAACAGTATCAAATAAAATAATATTCAGCATTAAATTTCTTTTGATCATGTAATAAGTCAAACTAAACAGTTAGTAAGTGAAATATTAAATAAAATTATAAAATATATTACTTTCCTTATATGCATAGTATAATGTATACTAAAAGTATTGTGACGGGGTCGAAAATTCGACTTCGAGTTTTCGATGGGAGCACGTTTCACGCATCCTTGAACACGAATCAAACATTTTTGAGGTGATGTCTCTGTGTGTGTGTCAATGAAGTCTGTGGAGACGATATCTGACGAACGAATGGAGCGATTCGAATGAAATTTAGTACAAAAATTTCAATCCGTGAATACTGGAAGCCTATTGTTTTTAAACACAGTCTAGTGTTCAGAACTCCCCTAAATTTTCGAGCGAAATTTTGAAAAAATCAAGACCTTTAATAAAGTGTTATGCAAATAGTTATTTCTTGTGTAGTTTTTATTAGAAAACAATTAACACAAGCTTTAGAACGCTTTTATTTCAAATAAATTTATCAAAAAATTATTAAATATTGTGAAATATGTTCACTTTTCATATATAATATCATGTGATAAATTGGGTGACATCATTTCTGTGGATCTAGCTCGTTCCATTCATGAGAAAAGATACTTTGGGTAACACTTTTTTATTTGAAAACCAATAGTCATTTATTTGCTATAAGAATAACTTATTTTTCATCCGTAATGCTTAGCGAGATTTTAGCAACGAAGTTAGCGGAATATTGCCAACTTGACGACTTTTCTATATACAGTGACCGCCGCTTATAAGAAACACGTTCGTTTCGCTCGTTTTGTTTCTTATAAGCAGTTGTTTCTTAAATCCGGAAATTTTTTAAATATCGTTCTTCCATTGTAAATACTAACTATTGAACACAGTTTTACAGAATTTAAAAGATAAATGTATATAAGTAAAATATTAGTACGTACATAATACATTTGTAAATTAAGTTTTGCATTCAAAAATATTTCTCATTTTACAAATTAAGCCTTACAACTTAAATTATTATCTATATGCATATAGTATGCAGTTAAATAAGAATAAAAAGTAAAACTCATAGGTCGTTCATTTATGTACAAGAGCATAGTACATTTTCATACATACCGTAATCTATTACTGAAGAATAGCAAAAAACTTATCCAGTATTGTTTGTGCTAACGAGTCTGTGATTAGTTTACGTACATCCATTTCTAAATCATAAAACAGTCCATAAACTTTTTCTGATGCCCCTCTGTGTTCAAGAGTTTTTCTAATTATAGTTAGGGCTTCTCGCGACTGTTTGGCTGTAGGAAAATTTTCTTCTTGTGGAACGTCGTCTTCATTTTCTTCTTCATTGCAAACATTCTGAATTTCCGCACTATGTCATCATCATTGTTTTCTTCAGATGCTTGTAAATTTTCGTCGATGTGAATCCATTCTTCGAAAGGTGCTTTAAATTCTTCTTCATCTTCTGCTGGTATGGCAACATTATTTTTCAAAAATCCTGCTTTACGGAAGCAATTAAAAATGCATATGTCAGAAACTTTTTTCCATGCGCCTGCGATCATATGGATAGCATCAAGCAAGGTTGTTTTCTTGCTTATTGACTACACGGAGGTGGAGAATCATACTTTTTAAGTAAACTTTGCTTTTCAAGCAAAGTAAGGGTTTGCGACATGCTTCACTAGCAAAACATAAAATGACTAACTAAAGCTGTACGAATCTTATTTGAGTGCATAAGCAAAGATGCCTTTCCTTATCAGTACGTTTCCTTAACTGCCAAAAGATTAAAGCTCGTTTCTTACTGGTTTGGGGTTGTACTCCCCAAGTCTTTCTGCGGAGAAATCCTCTGTCATCCTTTGTTACATAGCAAACTCCCACCCCCTCCCCGTACGCCCAGAGACAAGAGATAACAACTCGTCCTTCAGTTAACCTTAAACAAATCGATTTTTTTTTTTTTACACCAGCGTCGCAAGGAAATCAACAAATTTTCTGTAGAAAACTGTTTCTTATAAGCGGAATCGTGTTTCTTATAAGCGACACAATTTTAATGTTAAAACGAAGTTTGTATTTGTTTCTGTCGTTTTGAGTCTTATAAACGGCTGTTTCTTATAACCACTGAATCTTATAACCGGCGGTCACTGTATTAACAAGTTAACGAAAATGTTGCCAAATTGATTAAAATGGCACTTAATCAATGAAAATGACGACTTATTGACTAAAATTCAATATCTTGAAAAGAATATAAGAATCTACTATAAGAAAAACTTAATTTTCCGTCCGTAGCGTTTGGCAAAATTTTGGTGAAGTATTTGTCGAATATCTCCAACTTGCTGACTTTTTAAATGTTGCCAAATTGACGAAAATATCGTCAAAATTACAAAAATGACGCTAAATTAAGGAAAATGACTTCTAATTGATGCATTAATTAATAAAATATTTTAATATATGGGCTCGATCGCTTATGGAGGATGCTATCAATATTGATAATTGTTTATATAGAGTTGCGTGAAATATAAGTTTATTGGGTACTTTGAAATAGTCTTGCATGTTGTCCTTTCGTAAAATCGCCAAATGTACAATTCAAAGTTAAAAACACAGTACCGTGGAACTTATTGTTTTTTTACTGTCAAAAGAGTAAATTCATTGCATTGTATAAGGAAAGTCATGTATGTACTGCTTACATCAGATTTTTTTTACTTTAATTTTGCACGAAGATATCTGATTTGAATTAAAACTAATTTTAATTGTATACTATATGATATCGGCAATTTTTTCAAAAATTATCTACTACTTTTTTGGTGGATTTATTACATTGATGACATCGCTCACTACAACGCTTTTGATATAATTTCAGAACTAAGAAAAAATCATTTCATAAATTATACTCTAGATTGTGGGATAAACATTCCTAGCTGGCAACATATAAATAGAATCATTCTATTTTGAATAACATATTATATACAAATAGATGTTCCTTTCATATATTTTCCATGCAACACATGATATATGTAAAGGGAATAATAATAAAAAAAAGACCATTCAATATTGATGGATCTGTGCGTTTTGTGCATCCAGAAATCATACACTTTTTCAATGATGTCCGTGTATATTGTCTGTACGTCCGTCTCTAGACACGATATCTCTCGAACAAATTGAAAGAAACTTGATACGGTTATTTCCACTGAAAGTCATCAGAGGCTTTTTTATTTTCAGATTGATCAAGTCATCAATTTGACGTCATTACTATATCACCTAAACGTTTTCCTCAGTGGTGAATTTACTGTGGAAGTATCAAGATTAAGTTTCTGACCCCGGTTAAATAGATCCCCTCTCCTTCACCCCTAATAGTTCGTTTTCAAATTTTTATGCAAATTACTTTTATATAAAATTTTAAGAAGTTAAAAAAGACGTTTGAAAAAATGTAATACATAAGATTTGGCAAACGCCTGAACAATTGCTACACTCAACATGTTCAATAGTTTTTGTGCTATGCTACACATCGTGTACACAGCTTTTTGTACTCTGTTACTTATCCGTCAATCAAAATTTGGGTATAAGGTATGGTTTTTCATAGAAATTTCGTATTCGAAATTTTGATAATGAAACACGTTATAGCAACTCTTGAACATACAACACAGATGGGCTGGCTCTAAATGTCTTCAAAATGTGCTCAGGAGTTATAGAAATATACGTATCAGTCTGTCAAGATCTAAGATATAGTTTCGAAATATTTCGTATTTGAGATGTTATTAAAAAAAAACACGTTATACGAACTCCTGAACACATTTCAGCTGCAGTCCTATGAAAAGTGATTGCGGGCCCTAAAGCTATGGCTCCTCTCCCTAATCAGACCGGACTTCAGCCTCTTCTCATCTGTCCTGTTTGTCTGACCTCGTAAGACACCATTGTTTGTAGATAAATAGACATCTGTTTTAAAGTGTGCGTTCGTCATGTGTATGTCTGATTAGTGAAAATTAAAAAAAAAAATCTAACTGGCAAGGATTGAAAAGTTATGTTTTTGTGGCCCTCCATCCGAAAGACTAGTTAGAGAAAAAATAGTTCAGTCATATTTGAGGTTGCTGATCAGCGGAATTTGTCGATAGATTTTATTTTCAGCTATGCAAAAATATTTCGTCAAGACAGCCATACAATTCGAATTAAAACCGATAGAATAGCCAGTTTCTGACAATGGCGATAGTATTTACCTATGGACACCATTGGAACTGGCTAGTGGAAGGACAAATAATAAAAACAAAGTGAATTATATATATGGCCCAGAATGTAGCTGTATCATGCGTCACAATTTAGTGAATAGTAAACTAGCTACAGCTAAAATGTTCAATTTTGCTGGGCTTTATTCTAAAAGGTTAGAGGAGGGAGGGTACGGTCTTTAGAAGCCATCCCCATTTGATTTCGGTCTAAACTGCGTGACACTGTTCTGGTTGCCCAAACAATTTTACCTTATACTTTCTGGTAGATCGGATGGTTTGGGTATGAATAAAAGAAGTTTGTGTAGCATTAGAAATTGGACAGAAAACGTACTTATTCGTCAAAGCCTTTATAAAGGTATAAAGTATTTATCCAATAATTTTTGTATTCAAAAAATTAATGTAAAGAAACGTTATAAGAACATCTGACCACTATAGAAGAACATTCTTACATTAGATTCAATATTTCAATATTCGATTTAAAGGGAGGGGGGGGGGGGGCACATTAATAAATTTATTTTTTCCGAGGATGGATTATTTTAATTTTTTTCGATGTTTGGGGGAGGAGGCTGTTTTACATAATTTTTCAGAATTTCTAAGAGGGAGAGGGTAGAGGCGGAATAATATTCGATTTAAAGAAGGGGGGGGGGGAGGGTCACATTTATGCAGATATATGGCCCAAAGTGTATCTGCGGTATGTGAATATGGTATGTGAATAAAAATTTCAGAAGCATCAAGCTGGTTATGGCTGAAATGTTCAATTTTCCTGGCCCTCAATCCAAGAGGTTAGGGGAGGGATGGTACGGTCTCATTAGCTGCTACCCCTATCTGATTACTCTGGTTGCCCAAACAATTGCAAGAAGTTCGTACCATACAAATGGGTTCAGGAGTTCAAAAATCGTGCTTCATCCTCAATCAAGACCGTTAATTTTCAACGGGTATTCGGCTAGTATAGCACTAAATGCAGAAAAAAAGTCCGATATCTCTAGGACGGCTTTTGATAATTTCTAAATAATTGTGTCCATTCATTTGCGGTTAAAAGCATGTATATGTATTACAAGTATGTAAAAGTATGGTATAGACCCTGTGGTTTTCCACACCCATTAGGTTCCAGTCTAAATTGGGTGGCATTGTTCAGACCACCCAAACAGTCACTTTACAATTTCTGGTTTCTCGGATGGTCTGAGTAGGAAAAAAACAGTTCCTGATCGTAGACATGAATCCAGGACTTGTGCTTATTCGTCAATCAAAATCTAGGTATAAGGTGTTTTTCTGACAATTTTCGTATTCGCACGTTATAGGGACTCCTGAACACATTTTAAACACTTCCCTATATGTTTGACCAATCATAAAATTTGAATTAGAGTTCTACAGAGCACTTGCCATTTGATAAAACGTTTGTTTATTTTGATTGGGACCATTTCACTTTTAAAACATAGGGCCAACATAAATGAAAAAAAATACGTTATAAGTACTCCTGAACGTTTTCCTGTCAGTCAAAATCGAAGTATAAGGTAATGTTTTCCGAGATATTTTGTATTTGAGATTTCGGTGAAAAGTATACGTACTCCTGAACACATGCCATATACAAACTCGTGGAAAGCGATTGAGGGGGATGAATTGATCGCCTTGGGACTAGGGCCTCTTCATAAATTAACCTGGCTTCTATCTTTTCTCGACCGCCCTGTTTGTATGTTTGACCCCATATGATACCGTTCATAGAATTATCATTGTCTGCCATAGAAAATAACGCTTTAATAGAATTCTTTAAAATTTGTATTATTTATTTGCAAATTATATTAAATTAATTATTTATGGAAGGAATAGTAAAATATATACAATTGCATATTTCACGGTTTTGTTATTTTAATATACACGCATTACTACATTCTTTAGTAAGCAACATCGCTCGAAATAACGAGTTCGTACAATAAGCATCCGAACTGAATCCCAAAGCCACAGAATACTATAATAGTCTGTGCCCAAAGCCTTCCCCACTCATGATCCCAAAATTATTTATTCACAAAGGGATCTTCCTTGACACCCCAGGCACAGCAGTGGGGTTGGTAAACTTGTTTCTGAGAATTCCCAGAAAATACGTCACCTCCCATAGAAGATCACTACCCTGTTTTCGGAGGTGACGAGGTGACGCACCTCCTCAATAGAAGAAATGAGACTAATCTTTTGGCACGCTTTGAATGTCGCCAAGAGGCAGAGGTAGATAGAATTGACGAATTATCGCTCTTCTGTAATTTTGAACGGATTCATGTCCAAATACGTTGCGCCATCTAGTGATAGCGAATCAAAGCTTAAAACACTGAGGATTCCTCTTAATATACTTAAATAGCACAATATTAGCATGATTTAAGCAAAAATACACTACCCGACATAGAAAATGCAACACCATGAAGTTTTGGCCATGTAATTATGAAAATTGTGAGACAAACACAGCTGACTGATATATGCAAATGATTTGAAATGCAAGTTGGTTACGTGATTAGGGCACAGAATAAAAGAGATGGAAACAGCAGATGAGCCAACAGTTGTTACTGTCTGTCGTCTACGGAAACCCATTTTCCGAGTTGTTTTTAATTTCAGAAGATGCATGTTGTTGAAGAGATGCCTTGGTGATGACGCCAAAGTCCATTTTAGCATTTGGATGATCATGTGAGGGTATTAATTTTAGGTCTACATATGGTTGGGTGATCATATCACCGCTGAAACATGCGTAGATGTATCCACTGTGCAAAGGATTTGGAGAAGATGGATTGAAGAAAGGCATGTAAATCGTTGCAGTGGTACAGGTCCATCCAGATGTACATCAACATGCGTTGATCGACACATTCGAAGGCATGCGGTGAAAGCCCCACAAACGACGATTTTTGACATTCTGCGGAATTTGCAGGGTACATTGGATGTTCAAATATTAGCAAGAGCAGTTTCTCATCAATTAGTGGCTTGCACTCAAACTATCCTTTAAGAAGACTGCCACTGGTGACAAGACACCGATGCAAGAAATTGCAATGGGAACGGGACCGAGCCTATTGGACAACTGAATGGATGAGGGTAGTGTTCAGTGACAAGTCTCAGTTATTTTTGTCAAATGAGAGTCACTGTGTGAGAGTTTGGAGACGGCATGGAAACAGATCCAATCCTAATGTGACTGCTGAACACCATACTGTTAGATTACACAGCATCATGGTTTGGGATGTCATTGGCTTCGATAGCCGGTCACTTCTGGTTTGTATCAGAGGCACAATGATGGCATGACGATATGTGGATGAGGTGCTGCAACCGCTTGCATTGCCCTACCTTTAGCAGTTGCAAAATGCTGTTTTCCAGCAAGATAACATGCGACCACACATGGTCACCATCAGCACACAAGCTTTGCAAGGTATCCAGGTGCTTCTTCGTCCTCCGCTGTTCTCTAGATCTCTTAGTCATCAAGCATGTATAGGACGTGATTGGCCATCGTTTGACTGCCCTGACCCCGCCTCAAACAGAGGACTACCTGTGGAGAATGGTTGAAGGCATATGGTCATCCATCAAGAAACTATCTGCATGCTCACTGCATCTGTTCCTTGAAGTTGACAAACGACGATTTTTGACATTCTGCGGAATTTGCAGGGTACATTGGATGTTCAAATATTAGCAAGAGCAGTTTCTCATCAATTAGTGGCTTGCACTCAAACTATCCTTTAAGAAGACTGCCACTGGTGACAAGACACCGATGCAAGAAATTGCAATGGGAACGGGACCGAGCCTATTGGACAACTGAATGGATGAGGGTAGTGTTCAGTGACAAGTCTTAGTTATTTTTGTCAAATGAGAGTCACTGTGTGAGAGTTTGGAGACGGCATGGAAACAGATCCAATCCTAATGTGACTGCTGAACACCATACTGTTAGATTACACAGCATCATGGTTTGGGATGTCATTGGCTTCGATAGCCGGTCACTTCTGGTTTGTATCAGAGGCACAATGATGGCATGACGATATGTGGATGAGGTGCTGCAACCGCTTGCATTGCCCTACCTTTAGCAGTTGCAAAATGCTGTTTTCCAGCAAGATAACATGCGACCACACATGGTCACCATCAGCACACAAGCTTTGCAAGGTATCCAGGTGCTTCTTCGTCCTCCGCTGTTCTCTAGATCTCTTAGTCATCAAGCATGTATAGGACGTGATTGGCCATCGTTTGACTGCCCTGACCCCGCCTCAAACAGAGGACTACCTGTGGAGAATGGTTGAAGGCATATGGTCATCCATCAAGAAACTATCTGCATGCTCACTGCATCTGTTCCTTGAAGTTGACAAACGACGATTTTTGACATTCTACGGAATTTGCAGGGTACATTGGATGTTCAAATATTAGCAAGAGCAGTTTCTCATCAATTAGTGGCTTGCACTCAAACTATCCTTTAAGAAGACTGCCACTGGTGACAAGACACCGATGCAAGAAATTGCAATGGGAACGGGACCGAGCCTATTGGACAACTGAATGGATGAGGGTAGTGTTCAGTGACAAGTCTTAGTTATTTTTGTCAAATGAGAGTCACTGTGTGAGAGTTTGGAGACGGCATGGAAACAGATCCAATCCTAATGTGACTGCTGAACACCATACTGTTAGATTACACAGCATCATGGTTTGGGATGTCATTGGCTTCGATAGCCGGTCACTTCTGGTTTGTATCAGAGGCACAATGATGGCATGACGATATGTGGATGAGGTGCTGCAACCGCTTGCATTGCCCTACCTTTAGCAGTTGCAAAATGCTGTTTTCCAGCAAGATAACATGCGACCACACATGGTCACCATCAGCACACAAGCTTTGCAAGGTATCCAGGTGCTTCTTCGTCCTCCGCTGTTCTCTAGATCTCTTAGTCATCAAGCATGTATAGGACGTGATTGGCCATCGTTTGACTGCCCTGACCCCGCCTCAAACAGAGGACTACCTGTGGAGAATGGTTGAAGGCATATGGTCATCCATCAAGAAACTATCTGCATGCTCACTGCATCTGTTCCTTGAAGTTGACAAACGACGATTTTTGACATTCTACGGAATTTGCAGGGTACATTGGATGTTCAAATATTAGCAAGAGCAGTTTCTCATCAATTAGTGGCTTGCACTCAAACTATCCTTTAAGAAGACTGCCACTGGTGACAAGACACCGATGCAAGAAATTGCAATGGGAACGGGACCGAGCCTATTGGACAACTGAATGGATGAGGGTAGTGTTCAGTGACAAGTCTTAGTTATTTTTGTCAAATGAGAGTCACTGTGTGAGAGTTTGGAGACGGCATGGAAACAGATCCAATCCTAATGTGACTGCTGAACACCATACTGTTAGATTACACAGCATCATGGTTTGGGATGTCATTGGCTTCGATAGCCGGTCACTTCTGGTTTGTATCAGAGGCACAATGATGGCATGACGATATGTGGATGAGGTGCTGCAACCGCTTGCATTGCCCTACCTTTAGCAGTTGCAAAATGCTGTTTTCCAGCAAGATAACATGCGACCACACATGGTCACCATCAGCACACAAGCTTTGCAAGGTATCCAGGTGCTTCTTCGTCCTCCGCTGTTCTCTAGATCTCTTAGTCATCAAGCATGTATAGGACGTGATTGGCCATCATTTGACTGCCCTGACCCCGCCTCAAACAGAGGACTACCTTTGGAGAATGGTTGAAGGCATATGGTCATCCATCAAGAAACTATCTGCATGCTCACTGCATCTGTTCCTTGAAGGGTTGCTGCTTGTATCGCTAAAAGAGGTGGTCCTACAGCCTACTGATCACCCTGTCTAAACCATTACTGTGTTATGCCGAGATTTATGATTATACTTTAATTAGCAGTTCAAAATTTGATAATAGCTCAAAATTCGTTATTTTCCCCTTTCCCTTCAAAATTCAAAATTTATTTGTTGTTTTTGAATATTTCGGCGATTTATTCCCCCTCTTAATGTAATTTGTTATCCTTTTTCTTTGTTTCATTATTCAAAATTATGCGCAATGCGTCTTAAAACGTTAAAATATTTTTTGTTAATCTTTCGGCTCTTCGTTTCGATTTTAAGTTTGCTTCACTTTATTCACGAGAGTGCAGAAACAAAAGGCGCATTTTTAGAGCAAAATTCGGCCTTCATGGCTTATCCGTTATGAACACCTGCTAGATGGGTGCCAAACATCCGGTGGGGTTGCTGTGCGCTTGATGGTGTGTTTGGCAGCGTAAATTTAACTTTCGTACCCGCATTGCAGTTCTTGGCATAACCAAACGGGGGAAGGCTACGAAAGACATCAAGAGCGCCCTCAAACATTCATTGTTTGGTGTGTAAAGGTGAAGCAAACTTATAGGCGAATTTGCTCCAGCACAATTTCAATCCAACTCCCGTAACGCATGCGCATTAGCAAATCTTCACTCGGGGAAAATAGTTGTGTACCAAGGAGGAGGGAGTGGGGGAGGAAATGGGTTATTTCTTTGATTCTTTCACGAGTGAATGTTTGTGTGTGTTGTATTTCCACGTGGTCCGACTTTATTACAATTTTAAGCTGTTAATTTAATATTTTTGTCGCTTCTTTTACATGTTTGACATGTATTTAATCGTGTGATACAATTCTGGGCTGTGCACATTTGATTTTCTGATTCTGGTTGTCTTTAAATGACGGATTTGCTCAGTTTTTTGCAAACACAAAAGGTACGTGAATTATTTCGTTCCTAAAAGTATTTAATCTATTGTTTTATATAGTATGCATATGTAATCGTAATAAACACCTTTAGAAATAAGGGATCTTGTCGTTAGAATTCTTATCATGATTGTATTTACTCATTTGTATACTTAGAACTTTTGATTTTACTAATCTTAAGCCAACTGATTAGCTTGACATAAGCCAGTTGATTAGCTTGTTTGGGATAGAATTATTTTTAATTTTCTGTCTATTCAAGCTGATTTGCTGGATGTCTTGAAGCAGATAGCATTAGAAATAAAATACTTTTAGATTATTTATACTGTGAAATGACTATGTTATATTTTTAATTTTTACTGATTTTAATGAGTCTACAAATACATTAATTTACAACATTTTTTCTTATTTGGATTATTTGATAAAATAAAGAGTGGAATGACTTTTTTATTTTCTGAAATATTACTGTTGCTTAAAAATTTTGGCCCCTCAATCATTTAAAGCAAAATATTTAATTCATTACAATTTAGTATTTTTTCGTTGTGTTAAATTTTAAGTAAAATTAAAAATTTTATTTAAAAATTCTGAATTCAAAAAGCTGAAAATTTATTTTTATCTAATCTGCTAATTGCATTTTTGATTATGAAGAGGTTGGTGTAAAGAAATCTTATTTTCTTTATTTTTCAATCACGGAATAGTAGATTGAAACTTTCATATATTTTAAAGCTATATGTTAATGTTGTCACTCAAAATATACAAATTTTGAGTTATCCTTGCAAAACTAATTTGATAATGAATTAAAATTATCTCTTGAAATATGTTTATACCCTTAATTTTTTTTTCTCTACATTTATTAAAATTAAGGAATATATATATATAAAATAATAATCTGTTAAAAATAATTTTTATACCACTTCATAAGTGAAGGCAAGGGATTGATTAGGTTTTCTTTTTTGTTAACGAAAAATTCACATATTTGACTAATACGTAAATTTATTCTAATTTTTTTATCAATAAGTAAATAACATCTGTTTTTAATATATTTCACAATCTGTGAAAAAATTAATTTTTTTATCAATATGAAATTTATGTGAATATTTTAAAATAAATTAAAACTATATTTATATTTATATATTATATTTATATATTAAAATATTAAAACAAATTCAGAAAATATAAATTTAATTTTAAATTTTCGGCATTTGAAAAACAAATACATTCCATACTCTTTTTTGAATTTTTTCATAACATAAAATATTTTTCCATGTTATACGAACAATTTTAACCTCTCAATCATTTAAAGCAAAGCAGTTTATTCATACAGTACTGTAATATTTTCGATTTTTACTAAATTTAAGGAAAAACTAAATGTGTTTGTTTGGTAAATTTAACAAATCATGTTATACAAAATTTATGAGAAAGGAATATGTAACGTGATCAGTTTTACATAATCTTTGAAAAAATTGTCTATAATGGAATCACATCAGTATTATTACTATTACAATACCGCAAAAAAAAAAAAAAAAACTATTTTATGTTACAAAGTCATGTACAAAAAGATTTCGTAGGCATTAAAAAAAAAAAAAAAAAGCGTAGGTGCAACGCGTTGCGGCCCTGAAATGTTGTTTTCTCGGCATACCTCCGTCAAATTCTCATAGCGAATGAACTGGTTTTTGTGTTTACATTAGCCCAATGGAAGCTTCCCTTCTTTATATGTATATTCTTTGGCATAACAGCATTTTTATTCCGCAGTATATGCGTGAGCGCTCGGCGTGAAGCTCAGGTTTTCATTCACCAAATTTGGTGGCTCTTGGGAAGCAAGCGTCTTGCTTGGGGGATTCGTTTGCTGACCGGCGTGGTGTGAGGAGGTTTTTTTTTAATTGCTGCTAAGATACGTGGAACGAGGCCCCAATGCAAGGGCGCCCGTATCCCGTGGTCGTTGACAACTTGTTTTAAGTTTTTTGTGCAGAATAGCCTATTTCTAGTACGATGTCACCTTCCTGACATCACTGGGGACAATTCATTTTCGACAATATATTTTAAGTTCCTTTGTGCAAAATCGCCCATTTTAGTCCGATGTCGCCTTCCTGACATCGCTAGAGTCAACTCCTTCTTCGACAATTTCAACGGGTACTAAGTGGCGACTGTTCTATTGTGACCCGAGTGATCGGGAGATTCCCATCGCCCGTGCCCGGCGGGATGCCGTCAATGTGAAGTTCTCCTCAAGTGTTTTGCCTTATGAGCCGGTCCACTCAAGTGCTCTGCTGTGATGTGCTGTGTTTTTATTTACCGGCCAACTCAAGGTGCATTGTTTTCATTTACTGGCCCACTCGCGAGTGTACCAAGCAATGAGTGAATATTCTTCTAAGTTCTCTGAAAAGCCTACTGTGTCTTTATTCAGTTTACAAATCGTGTCATTAAATTTTACAAGTGACATGTGAGAAAGTATCATCATTTTGCCGAAAGAAAAATGTAAATTTCAGTGTGGTTCTGGAAAAGTTTCAATATTTGAAGAAAAGAGATGTCAAATAATTATAAGTCGAATTCACTCCTGTTATGTCGATGTCTTTATGATTAAATTCTTATTCATTGATAATTTGTTTTTGTTATTTTTATTCTTTTAACATGTAAGGGTTGGTGGACAGCTCTGACAGACCAAACTCTGGTCTTTAGACCAGAGGGGATTCTGTACCTGGGAGCTTTTAAAGTTGGGTTATTTTAATTTGTTATCTGGGTTTTTCTTTAATTGAATTCCAAATTTAATAGATTTTAATTTCAAAAGCAATGCACTATTTTCTGACCACTATACATCTAATATTTGCTTAATGAATCTAATGTTTAAAATTTTAAATTGTTGCAAATAAAAGTTAATTTTTAATTTAATAATAATGGTTGTCATTCTTTAGCTGTTTGTTGGCTTTGCTATTTATTTATTTAAAGGTAAGTGGAGTAAATGTAAGATGTTGAAATGTATTTAAAAGTGTAACATAGTTGAGCACAGACCAAGCTGTTGGTAATAGAAAAAGGTAAAAAAGAAACAAATAATAATTATAAAAGTAAACTTTATTTAAATCTATACGATCACAGGCTAATATAAATATAATTAAATAAATATAATGATAGAATATTAATTATAATAACTTAAATCTGAAAACATAAATATAATGAGTAAGAAAGATAGAAATGAATATAAAATAAATAAATAATAAGTGTAAATTTTAAGAGGAAGGGTTTCCCTTCGCAACAACTGTATTGCATTATCCTTCTAGAATTAACATAACTTATTTATATATTCCATCTCTGTCTGTGTGTCTTTTATCATCACACTCTTCACTCTTTCATGATGTTGCATTTTCTGTGTCGGGTAGTGTATATAATGGATGAATGAAAGAATGGAATTGTTTAGCCATTCTGCACTAAGAGGGAAATGTATTCTACTGTAAGCCAATGGCTTGAACGCATTTCTCTCAATACCTAATATTATAGCCATTTGTTTTAATTACATTTACACATCAGTTTAATTTATTACATGTTCAAAATTTCATTTACATTTAAAAATCATGAACTAGTAATTTAGCCTTATAATCCAGAAATGTATTATTATATTACTAACAATTTATATATACTAATTGCCAAGTGTCCGTCTGTCTGTCCATCTGTCATGCTATTTTTAGGTACTTCTCGAATAGACAGAGACTTGCAATTTGATACACGGGTCGATCGTTCAATAAAACCCCCTGGAAAAATCGAATTTTTTGAAAATGTTCTATAGAGAGGTTGCTCCACACCAAAATGTTCAAAAAATGAAATGATAGAAAAGCATGCTTTGCAATGAGATAGAGATTTCAAATTTGGTGTATGGGTAAACCGTTCAAAAGGAAGAAAGTGTGCAATTTCAAATTTTCTATATTTGCTACTTTAAAGGGTGCCGCACACCAAAATGTTCGATTTTCCGAACAAATGAGAAACGCTTGCTTTAAATTGTGATAGAGGCTTGAAATTTGGTATATGGGCCATTTGATGAAAACACCCAAGACAAAAAAGTTTTACAAAAATGTTCATTTAAGAGGGTGCTCCAGAGAAAAACGTTCGAAAGGTAAAATGATGAAAAACCTTGCTTCAAGATGAGATAGAGACTTCCAATTTGGTGTATGGGTAGATAGTTCGAAAGGAAGAATATGTGCGATTTCAGTTTTCTGATATTTCCTACTTTAGGGGGTGTCGAAAACCCAAATGTTCAATTTTCTGAATAAATGAGAAACGCCTCCTTTTAAAATGTAATAGAGGCTTGATATTTGGTATATGGGGCAATTATTTGATAAAACAACAAAATAATAGTTTTTCAAAAATGTTCATTTAAAGGGGTGGCTACACCACACGAAAACGTTCGAAAAGTGAAATAATAGAAAAAATATGCTTTACGATGGTATAGAAACTTCAAATTTGATGTATAGGTAGATAGTACAAAAGAAAGAAAGTGTGGAATAGAAAATTTCCAATATTTGTAATTTTGGGGGGTCTGCACACCAAAACATTCGAAAAGTGAAATAATAGAAAAAACATGCTTTGTGATAAGGTAGAGATTTCAAATATGGTATATGGGTAAAGCGTTTGAAAGGAAGAAAGTTTGCAATTTCAGATTTCCAATATTTTCTACTTAAGGGGTGTCGTACACCAAAATGCTCGACTTGCCGAATAAATGAGAAACAGCTCCTTTAAAATTTGATAGAGGCTTGAAATTTCGCCCATGGCCTAATCATTTGATGGAAACACTCAAGACGAATATAGTTTTTAAAAAATGTTCGTTTTAGGGGTGCTCCAGAGAAAAATGTTCGAAAGGTGAATTTATAAAAAAAAACTGTGCTTTGGGATAAGATACAGATTTCAAATATGTTGTACCGGTAAATAGTTTGGAAGGAAAAAATGTACAATTTCAGTTTAACAATATTATTTACTTTAGGGGGTCCGCACATCAAAATGTTCGATTTTCGGAATGAATGAGACAGGCCCCTTTTAAAATATGATAGAGGCTTGATATTTGGTATATGGGCCAATCATCTGATAGAAAATCCAAGAAAAAATGGAGTTTTTCAAAAACGTTCATATAAGAGGGTGGGTATTCCACACAAAAACATTCAAAAGGTGAAATGATAGAAAAAGCATGCTTTGTGATGAAATAGAAACTTCCAAATCTAGTGTACAGGTAGATAGTTGGAAAGGATGAAAGTATGCAATTTCAGTTTTCCAATATTTGGTATTGTAGGGGGGGGGGGGGCGCACACTAAAATATTCGATTTGACGAACAAATGAAAAACGCCTCCTTTCTAACATGATAGAGGCTTAAAATTTAGTATATGGACTAATCATTTGATAAAAAAACACAAATTGAATATAGTTTTGCAACAATGTTCATTTAAGGGGGTGCTACACAGAAAAAAGTTTGAAAGGTGAAATGAAAGAAAAAGCATGCTTCGTGATAGGATAGAGAGTTAAAATTTAGTATGCGGGTATATTGTTCAAAAGGAAGAAAGTGTGCAATTTCAGATTTCTAATATTTGTTACTTTAGGGGGTGTAGCATACCAAAATGTTCGATTTGCCTAATAAATGAGAAACGCCTACTTTAAAATTTGATAGGCTTGAAATTTGGTATATAGGTTAATCATTTGATAAAAAATCCAAGACAAATGGAGTTTTTCATAAATGTTCGTTTAAGAGGGTGCTCCACATAAAAACGTTCAAAAGTTGAAATGATAAAATTGCATGCTTCAGTATGAGATAGAGATTTCAAATTTGGTGTAGAGGTAGATATTGTGAAAGGAAGAAGGTGAGTAATTTCAGTTTTCCAATATTTTCTTCTTTAGGGGTTTCCGTGCACCAAAATTTTCGATTTTCCTAATAAATGTAAAATGCGAATTACTAAAAAATTTACGTTATTTGGGGGTTGCTTAATGTGGGACCGTTGATTTTCAATGGGTATTCGGCTAGTTGCAATAAAAGTATGTAACTTCACAATGCAAAAATTGCATTAACTAATATCCCAATAAATATTGGCTCATATAAAATGAAAAATATAGATTTAATATTGAATATATTATTAATTTTAGTACTTATGTTGGGTTATACTTTTGGATATTTAACAATTTTAGGAGTTTTGCTATTTGTTTAAACGTGTTCAGGGGTCTTATTTACATGTCACTCTTCATTTTCCAATTGTTTAGGTTTTTGATATTCTTTGTTCAAATATATTCTATTCCATAGGTTTTGTGTTAAAAACGGCAAAAGTTCGTTCTTTTTAGGTTTTAGCAATTTAAATTTATTTAAATTGGCTAATTTGTGACTCCATTTATTGCCCTTTTAATTCCCTTTAATTTGATTCCAAATTTATTGCTCTCGGTTAAAAATTGGTTAATTCATCGCAATTTTACAGTTTTATTCTACTTTCAGTTTTTTTAAATATTTCAGAATCGTCCATATTTAAATTATTGCCGAATTCGTATATTTCCAAATCGTTTCACTTCATTTCTTTTTAATTTTCATCTGCTCTGAAATTCCATTTCTCTTCTTTAACGTTTCGAGTTTTTAATTGGTTGATCGTAATATTAAAATCGTCTGTCATTAATTATTTTATCGTTCATCGATAATTTTGTTTACAATCTGTGGCAGCGATGTTTGGCAGTATATAAGCAAAATCGCGCGTTTTTTCGTTCTCTTTGTTCTTTTCTCTTTTGCTCTTTTGATTGGAACTAAAATGTAGTCTTATAGAGTTGTTGTTTTCAGCGCCTCGGCGCGAGCCGAGCGAAATGCGTTCTGAGGAACGAACGTCTTATTTCCCGGCCTGCCTGTAAATGTGTGTGGAATCCTGATAGCAGAGTGTTTTTTTTACTTGAAATGACGTTGCGAGCGAAGTGATTGATGTCTACTGAAGTATCGTCGGCGCCTTTGGAATAGTTGTTTACTTCCGGAGGTCAGATTTGTTCTTTCATAGTGAACTGAGTAGTTTAAATTTTCCGAGTCTTAGGACCGGACCTCCAATTGTTTACTTCACGGTTTTGATGATGGAGCTGTCTATTCTTTTGTTCCGAGCGATGTCCACTGGCGCTCTGCTACTCTCGTCTGAGAATTTTATGATGTGAAGGAGCTGCCCGTTTTTGTGCAGATCAGGCCTTGGGAGTGTTCTTTTCGCGGAGTTTTGGAACACCATATTCCACTTGAATGGTTGGACTCACTTGATGTACCGATGCCCTACGGGAGGTACTTCTCCGTTTGGCCTCTTCTGGAGCAGGAAGGGACTGCACCCAAGCTGATGATGACTGACATCAATTTCGTCCTCGGGACTTTATTACTGCCGTTCAGCGTTTTCCCGTTTATGGGTGATATCTTTTCAGTAATTTTATTCTTTTGCAAAATTTAAAGTTAAGTTAAATTAGCATGACTAAGACCCCTTTCACTTATATATTTTAAGTTGCGAATCCTGTGGTTATCTTCTTTAAATTTTGTTCTAAATTCCCTTTTGGCTAACTGATGTTCTTTTATCCCAAATTTTAGTTTAGACAAATAATTGTATAAGTTTAATATTGTTAACTTTAAAATTTAATATTCTAACGTTTTTTTTTTACCACTATACGACCGGCCATTCCATTTATTTTTATTATTTAAGATGTTTGATTTTAGTTAATGAGATGTAAAATATTTTGAAAATTATTTTAAAAATGAAGTTTAAATTTTAATAAACGTTAGATTTTGAAAACCTAAAATCTGTGTTCTTTCTTTTACTTTTAATGTTTTTATTTTTTAGGTAAAGTGCCATTTTTAATATTTTACAAGAGTACATATTTGTACACGTAGGGAAACTGGTCAATAGGTCCTCTTTCAGTTTACTTTCAGAAATATTTTCAGTTATTTTTAGAATGTTTTCAGGTTTGAAGAACTTTAGAACTTTTCAGAGTGTATTTCAGTGTTTTCAGATTTATGTTAGAGGAACTTTACAAATTTCAGATATTTTAGAAGCACTTTCAGATTTATTTTTAGATGACATTTAGGAGTTTAAGAACTTTTGCAGCTTTCAGAGATAGTTTTTCAGTAGTCAGAATAATTTGAATGTTCTTTTAGTATATCATAAAATGCACAAAAACTACCGAACAATTGGCGCCGTTTGACCAGTCTAGGGGCTTATTCATGCTAACTGTAATAGATGTTCTTAATAATTTTTGTTCTTAAAAATGAAATTTCAGTAAATTGATTCCATGTCTGTTTATTCTAAAAGTGATTACAGTTGAGATTTTAATATGTTCTTAAACTGAGGCATGATGTTTTAGAATGTTCTTGATTTAAATTAGAGGAATTTATTTTAATATTTTGATTAAAATTGAAATTTTAGGATTAATTTAAATGTTTTCATTTAGAATTTTTTGAGGAAACTTAGGAATTTTTGAATTTGACTTTTTCATTTAGAATTTTTATTTAAGCGTTTCTTAATTTAAGTTAATTTGATTTGAGTTTTATTATTTGAAGTAGTTTTAAATTAAATTTAATTCATAAGTTTAGGAAGTTTTAGGTACTTGAAGAATGCACTTTGTAGAATTTACATTTTTGTTCTAATCCCATCTCATTAACAAATTTTTTTATTTTGATGTTTTTGTAACCCACGCTCCCAGCAGCACTTAGAATTGTTTTGATAAAATAGAATGAAATTAATTGAGTAAATTTAATGAGAATATTTTTTTTATTAAGTCAAATTGTATAGAATTAAAGCAGTAGTTTTTCAACTTAGAATATTTTTGTTCTGATTTGGAATTGAGATTTAAATGCTCACTGATATGTGAATGTAGATGATGAAATGCTGTTGATTTATTGAAAAATTGGGTAATGCAGGTGTTTTTACACTCCAATATGAGTGTGACATAAATATCAACTTGAGTTATCTTGTTCTTCACATTGATCATTTGTTTGGTTTTCATACTCAAATAGAGTGGTGATAAAATCAGTTTGTTTGTTCTTAATTCTGAATCTGATATTTTTTATACTGTCTTTAAAAATTTTTGGTCGTTAAAGTGGATAAATTTATTTTATTATAGGAGAATTAAATTTTTTTTAAGTGGAATATTTAAAATTGTGCAATGCAATTTGAGTTCTTTTGGTTTTGAAAATTAAATGGGGATTTGTAATTTGATTTTTTCTTTGGTATTTTGGTTAAAGTAATGTGATACACTTGGCTGTTAGTGAATTTAAATGTACTACTTATACTTGATGGATATTTTTGTGCTATTTTTTTGGGGTTCAAAAAAAGATTCACAACCTTTGAGAGGACTCACAACCCTCGGCCCTTGTCTTAATTTTTTGATTTTTATGAGAATTTTTTGAGATTTCCAGAGTTGCAGTTATGATATTTGAGTTTATTGTTGTTGAGAGTGCAAGATGTTGCACAATAATTAGTAGAATCGCGTTTATTGATATTGGTGTAAAATGATGCATAAGGTCATTTTAATGTATATTTGTCTTTTAAACGATCTAATTTGCCAAGTAATCAGTTTATAGTATAATTTGTAAACAAGTCGGTTAAATTTGAGTTCAGTTCCAAATTGTTAGGGAATTGAGTTTGTTATTTTGGGGGTAAATATTCCACAATTTTTTTTTTGTTTGTAACTTGAGCCAAAATTGATATTATTTAAATAGAGTATTATGCTTCGAATGATAGTTTTCTTTGTAGAGGAAAAGATTGGTGATGAATTTGTTGATTTATATTTATTGGTTGTTATGTTGAAGGTACCATTTCAAAATTTATTGTTTAGATTATTGGAATTCTTTGGCTGGTCCAAAGTTTTCGTTAAAATTTATGTTTATTCATGACAGCTAATGATATGGAGATCTGTTTATTATTTTTCTGTTTCTTCTCTTTGATGGCGTATTTGTTGGAGCATTTTAAAATGATTTGATGAATTTTCATAATGTAAAGTTATAATGAAGTTAGAGAGTTTAATGTTGAAATGTTGAATCTATATGTATGTTTAAGAATTTAGAGTTGAGAAATTTATGATCTGATATTATGAAAGTGTTTAGTGAAGTGAATATTTGATTTTTGATTTATTTATAAGGAATTTGATTTTTATATGATTTTTATGGCTCTTGTTACAGATGTAGTTGAGATTTTGATTTTTTTTTTTCTCCTTCGTTTCGTGAAATTTTGTCATGTGTTAGCTAAAATTTTTCATTTTTCAAATGAAAAATTTTTTGGGAAGTTCGAAGGAATTGTTGGGTTATACTTTTGGATATTTAACAATTTTAGGAGTTTTGCTATTTGTTTAAACGTGTTCAGGGGTCTTATTTACATGTCACTCTTCATTTTCCAATTGTTTAGGTTTTTGATATTCTTTGTTCAAATATATTCTATTCCATAGGTTTTGTGTTAAAGACGGCAAAAGTTCGTTCTTTTTAGGTTTTAGCAATTTAAATTTATTTAAATTGGCTAATTTGTGACTCCATTTATTGCCCTTTTAATTCCCTTTAATTTGATTCCAAATTTATTGCTCTCGGTTAAAAATTGGTTAATTCATCGCAATTTTACAGTTTTATTCTACTTTCAGTTTTTTTAAATATTTCAGAATCGTCCATATTTAAATTATTGCCGAATTCGTATATTTCCAAATCGTTTCACTTCATTTCTTTTTAATTTTCGTCTGCTCTGAAATTCCATTTCTCTTCTTTAAAATTTCGAGTTTTTAATTGGTTGATCGTAATATTAAAATCGTCTGTTATTAATTATTTTATCGTTCATCGATAATTTTGTTTACAATCTGTGGCAGCGATGTTTGGCAGTATATAAGCAAAATCGCGCGTTTTTTCGTTCTCTTTGTTCTTTTCTCTTTTGCTCTTTTGATTGGAACTAAAATGTAGTCTTATAGAGTTGTTGTTTTCAGCGCCTCGGCGCGAGCCGAGCGAAATGCGTTCTGAGGAACGAACGTCTTATTTCCCGGCCTGCCTGTAAATGTGTGTGGAATCCTGATAGCAGAGTGTTTTTTTTACTTGAAATGACGTTGCGAGCGAAGTGATTGATGTCTACTGAAGTATCGTCGGCGCCTTTGGAATAGTTGTTTACTTCCGGAGGTCAGATTTGTTCTTTCATAGTGAACTGAGTAGTTTAAATTTTCCGAGTCTTAGGACCGGACCTCCAATTGTTTACTTCACGGTTTTGATGATGGAGCTGTCTATTCTTTTGTTCCGAGCGATGTCCACTGGCGCTCTGCTACTCTCGGCTGAGAATTTTATGATGTGAAGGAGCTGCCCGTTTTTGTGCAGATCAGGCCTTGGGAGTGTTCTTTTCGCGGAGTTTTGGAACACCATATTCCACTTGAATGGTTGGACTCACTTGATGTACCGATGCCCTACAGGAGGTACTTCTCCGTTTGGCCTCTTCTGGAGCAGGAAGGGACTGCACCCAAGCTGATGATGACTGACATCAATTTCGTCCTCGGGACTTTATTACTGCCGTTCAGCGTTTTCCCGTTTATGGGTGATATCTTTTCAGTAATTTTATTCTTTTGCAAAATTTAAAGTTAAGTTAAATTAGCATGACTAAGACCCCTTTCACTTATATATTTTAAGTTGCGAATCCTGTGGTTATCTTCTTTAAATTTTGTTCTAAATTCCCTTTGGCTAACTGATGTTCTTTTATCCCAAATTTTAGTTTAGACAAATAATTGTATAAGTTTAATATTGTTAACTTTAAAATTTAATATTCTAACGTTTTTTTTTTACCACTATACGACCGGCCATTCCATTTATTTTTATTATTTAAGATGTTTGATTTTAGTTAATGAGATGTAAAATATTTTGAAAATTATTTTAAAAATGAAGTTTAAATTTTAATAAACGTTAGATTTTGAAAACCTAAAATCTGTGTTCTTTCTTTTACTTTTAATGTTTTTATTTTTTAGGTAAAGTGCCATTTTTAATATTTTACAAGAGTACATATTTGTACACGTAGGGAAACTGGTCAATAGGTCCTCTTTCAGTTTACTTTCAGAAATATTTTCAGTTATTTTTAGAATGTTTTCAGGTTTGAGGAACTTTAGAACTTTTCAGAGTGTATTTCAGTGTTTTCAGATTTATGTTAGAGGAACTTTACAAATTTCAGATATTTTAGAAGCACTTTCAGATTTATTTTTAGATGACATTTAGGAGTTTAAGAACTTTTGCAGCTTTCAGAGATAGTTTTTCAGTAGTCAGAATAATTTGAATGTTCTTTTAGTATATCATAAAATGCACAAAAACTACCGAACACTTATAAAGACAGTTAAGTTTGTTATTCATAATTGTGTTTAAATTGATCTTATTGTAATTTAAAAGAATAAAATTCCCTAAAATTGTAAAATTCTTGAATAATCTAACCACTACTTTTGCGAATGATAAACAGATATTACGGATAAAAAGAATTCCTGCATTCAGGTGAATTTTGCTTTCAGTACTTGGTTGCATTTCAGTCTTTTCAGCTTGTCAAATCAAATCAAGTTATTTCATTTGCCCTAATACCATTTACTATTTTTTATTAAGTATAAAGTGACTTATCTATGTATAAAAATCTTTGAAAGTAATTTTTATTAGTAAGAGTATGAAATATTTCTAGAAAATTACATTATAAAATTAACACATTAGGTATCAATTTTATGTATCCATATATAGAAAAACATACATTATTTAATTTTAACTTCAAACTTCTGCAATAATTTTTTTTAACTAATATTAAAATGATTCAACACACTAATTTCAGAACTAATTTTCATCCAAAAATATTTTACTTGTGCAAGTATTTATATCAAATACTGTGTATAAACACATTCTATTGGATAACTTTAAGTGAAACATGATTTAAGTAAATTTTTTTTAAAGGGCCTTATAACTAATAGTAAAAATGGAATACATTTTTTATTTGGAAAAAAAGGCAGAATTTAAATTAAAATAACAGTACTTTAATTTTTGTAGTATAACTAGAGTCAGATTTTTATTAGCACCCTCAAGCAAATACAATATTCTTGTCCCCTTCCATTTTATGACAAAAATAAGTGTATCAAAGGTACAATTTTATTTCTTAGATGCCCTATTTTATTTGGTGCACCTAGACAATTACCTATTAACAGATCTGACTATAAGTACAATATAATACTTTTACCTTAGCATTTATTTGGTCTAAATCTGATCGGCTAAGAGCAGGTTGAGAAGCAATTTTTTGCAGGTCACTAATGTATTTCTTTTGTGATGCTATTTCTTTTGGTAACTTTTCTTTCACTAAGTATGAGTTCACTTTGATGCTCTCTTCAAGTTTCTGCACCAGTGCTGAAAAATTGTACCAAATTATAGAAATTCTTTCAACTGATATGAATACAATTTATATAATACTTTTTATGTTATGATGCATAACTTATACTCTGAAATTTTAGAGGGGAAGAATATTAAAATTTACAAGTTATAGATAATTTTATTTTATTCAAATTATGATTGCACTTTCATCTATTAAAGTATGAAAAACAAGAATTGATATTGAATATGCCAGTTTCCCTCAGTATTCTCCTGTAAACAATATAAGTACCATTTATTGTAGTTAAATATACATAAAAAAGGTATTAAGAAATTTGTGTGACAAACTTTTTAATATGTTACACATATTTGTTTGCAGGGGTGAACTGGCCATAGATCTGTACAGTGTAATCACCAGGCTACACTGACCAAGGGCTTGTTTACTGCAAACTATATCTGTCTTGAATTGACGATTACTAACTAAATTACAAATGAGATACCCCAGAATGCAACTAGAAAAAGTTACACATGAAGTCCTATCCCACGAGCCGCTTCAGACTGTATTTCAGTTAGGAAGGCCAAGCTTAGGCTTGAGTTTCTTAGAACGGGTCTACTAGACCTATACAATGTTTGAAATGTTTAGAAACTTAATCTAATAGAGCAAATGAAACTTTAAATTTGATTTCAGCAATATAAATGCAAATGTTTTAAAAGTAACTTTAAACTTAATTCTGATCACAAAAATTGCTAAAAAGTGGTATCTCTCTATATTAAAAAGAAGTAGCTGACACCGCCGACGCTGTTTGACAAATTTCTCATTTCTCGAGATTCTTTGCTTCGTACCGCAAAAACTATTGCATATAAAATTATGAAATTTGGTACACTTGTAGAAAAAGCTTTTGGGGAATATGCTGAAATAAACTGTTTTTTGATATATATTGTAGTTTAAGAAATATTTAATGTCAAAGTCAAAGACAAAATATTTGAGCTGCGAGTTCGCATCCTGGATAGATTAACAATAGCAAGACCATGAATTTTTGCAGGCAGGTACCTACATGGGTGAAGTTTTGCAGGACGGAGCCCCTTTCTTTAATTTCGGTGTAGATTTTGAGATATTTTACTTTTTATGCACTTCTGAAGTGAACTTTTTTTTTCGTATCGGCACGTCTAGTGATTTCTCTGTCTCATACTGTAAAAACTATAGCATACAAAAATATGAAATTTGGTACATTTATAGAGAAATAATAGGGTAACACTATGAAATAAACTGTTTATCAATTTAAACTTTAGTTTGGCATGAAATAGTTCAAGAAGCGAGCTCATGATCAAGGAATTCAGTTTTTGGATTCCCTGGGCTAAGAAAAATCCCTGCTTTTCCTTCCTGCGGAAAATAGGCATGGATAGAAAAGAGATTTTTGAAAGTAGAATTTTTAGGAAAGATAGATATGAAGTGAGCTCTGGGAGTGCAGCAAGCAGGAGGTGAAGCCTACCGAAGGGAGTTGTGCGAGCAGGGGGGGCAGAGCTTCCTAGTTTTTTAAAAATAAACATAGCATTTATTTTTGTATTAAGTATTTTAATTTAAAGTTAGAATAAATAGTTCATTTTGGGTGGGGAAAAAATGTGACCAAAAATATTTTATTTGAACTCCAAAATCACCAGACCAGTTTGATAGACCTAGTCTGCCCTTTTTGCTTGGTATTCTAAAATTCTATGTAAAAAATTCATTTTTGAAATGTAAATCAGATCTTGGAAATAGAAAATATAGTTAAATACTTCAGAGTAAAATTTATGTATTAAAATGTACAAAGAGGTAAAAGTTAGCATAACAGACAGAGATAGTGATTATTTTAAGTAATTGTTCAAAATGATAATGAAAGTAGAGGAAATGCTTTTAAAAATATTCTGTCTCCTCTCCCCAAAAAATGAGTAATACAGAAACCACTTTTATAAAAACAAAAAATAATAGTTTTATTATTATTTTTAATAAAAATTCAAAAATTTTTACTAGGAATTTTGAAAATAAATTAAGTAATCATTGTTCAAAATGACAATGAAAGTAGAGGAAATGCTTTTAAAAATATTCTGTCTCCTCTCCCTAAAAAATGAGTAATACAGAAACCACTTTTGTAAAAACAAAAAATAATAGTTTTATTATTATTTTTAATAAAAATTCAAAAATTTTTAATAGGAATTTTGAAAATAATACACAAATGAATATCACTTAGAAAAATTATTTCAGAATTTGGATTTTAAAAATTACTACTTAATTTTTGATCATGTTATCCTATCTATTTCATCAATTTTTAAGAAGTTTTACCACCAGTGTCAAAACTTATAAAAAAAGAAAATCAGAATTAAATGTTGCAAATTGGTTATGCTTTTAATTACGCACAATTCTATATTGAGGACATATTATGTGAATTTGAATAACATAATTTCAATACCCTTACAATCAAAAAAGCAGAACATTAATGATTACTACAAAATGAATATAATTACTAAGTTGATAATCTTTAAGTCTACAACGAAGTAGAAAAATGTACATTCTTATTTTGCTCCTTTATAAATTAAAAGCACATTTAAATTGGTTAAAAAGTTTGAAAGTTTTTAGAAGTCAACTTAACAGGGGGAGGTGTTGCTGTACTGATCACTAAAATTAATCTAGTATACAACTCATAAACCAGGCAAGGTAATTTATAAATATGTAGCATTGTTTACTTTCAGGGGTTGCACCCAGACTAGACAGTTTGAGTTCTTTTAATTGTTGATTCAATCTTTGTATTTTTTGTTCCGCATGAGTCAGCTGAAAGAAAATAATACACTGCATTAAAATAGTGCTAAATTACAAATGAACTAAGAACACAACAGATGTACATGTTAAAATAAAACAATGCAAAGAAATAAAGGGATATTTTAGTGCAACATTGCACTAAATTTCCTTCATATTATTTATTTTTAAATTGTTGAATAATAGATCCTGTATGAAAGTAATTTTCTTATTTTTGTGAATGAATTTACATGCGATTTTTGATTTTTCTCATGCCAATCCAGTTGCCAAATGCAATCTTCATTCACCAATTTTTTTTTTTTATCCTCCAATCGAAAACATAATTATTATACTAATTACACAAAAGAATGTTTATTTAAAAAATAAAAGCTATCTGAAACAATAAATATTTAAATGTATTTTAATTGCAGATAACCAAAAATGCTAACTTCTAATGTTCTTACCAAATCTTATTAACTCTTAATTTGTTTTGTAAATTGTAAAATATGTGATTGGCAGTGTGACCCTTAAACTTACACAATATTTTCCCTTGTGTGACCCTTATACAATATTTTCTCTCTTGATGTAGTAAAAAAATTAATTTCCTATAAAATATTATAATCCAATTAATTTTTAATATATATAATTTAACAGTAAAATAAAAGTTATTAAATATTATAGAATTAAACATTGACTTTATAAACAAAAAGCACAAAGCATCACTATAAACCAATGAATGTTTTATTTTTCAATAGTTATTAAAAAAATATCAACATAGAAATTTCTTTTATGAATTTGAAAACAAATTATCAAATGATGTCGAATGTTTCAATACAGCATTTTAAGGCTGTGCTTATAGGTTAGAAATGTTTTGTTTAAATTAATAAGTATAATAAATAATAGAGGAACAGAGTAGAGAACAACAAAGAACTGCAACCATAGGTCTTATGCAAAATGATAAGAACTTCAGAAACATGTTTTATATGTTTCTGATACTGCTACATCATCAGTTTATTCTTATGATACTGTAGGGGTGACCATTTTATACAAATTCAAATAATGTTAGTATTTTCGTGAATGAAGAAGTTTATTTTATAAATTCTGTAATAAATAGTCATATTATAATAATGGAATGCTTTTCGAGTGAAAATGGTTGATTTATAATGAAGACATTAAAATACATCAAAATGGTATACTGAAACTTATAATCAGTACTGTAAATTCATCTGGAGAGAGAGAATATACAAAGTACAACATGAATCTATTTGATATGATTCAGATGTCTATTATGAAATAAAGTTCAATCACTTGCACAAGTGTTTTTTAAAATCTACTTGCTCTTATTTTTTTAAACCTTAGAATTTATATATTTGTTGTTAAGTAGTTTTACTTTAAAAAATTATAAAACTGATTTAGTAACATTGAAAATTAATAAAAATTCAATTATATTAGCCATTATATGTTTATTCATTAAAATTAATTTAAAAAATACAGCATAATTTTGATAATGTGAACTAAATGGAAGAAGATAATTTAGAATTATGAAAAAAAATAGAACTAAATGGAAGACAATAATCCAGAATTATGAAACAAAATAAAAAACCTTACAGGAAAATAAAAGAAAAAATATATTACACATACAGCAAAGAAAAGTTATATATAAGTTGGTTGCATATAACAGTTAGATCATACAGTTTATGTGTAAATTATTACTATTTATAAAATTGCAATATGTTTTATAAATAAATTAAACTGGAAAATGATTGAATAGTTCTGAATTTCTTTAAAATAGATGGACTTTATAGATGTAGGTTTCATTTCACAAATTTTTCAGTATTCATTTATTTTATTATAAGTTTATATTGATATCTTATTTGATGAAATATTCATATAAAGCCTAAATATGTTTATTTTTACTCTCAAACAAAATTTATGATGTACATTTAAGTAATTTTTTACATCTCTTTTGCAGTACACTTTTTAAAGTACAAGTGTATGATAATCTGGATTGACATCTGGATTATTAAGGTTTTACTATAATTGAATTCTATCATGGGGGTGGGGGTAATAAATTAATAACTGACTTCTATCTCTTTACAAAACAAATAAATTGATGAATATTTTCCAAATACATACAGCATTTCTTTGTTCCATTTTCTGTCTTCTTAGATTTTCAGACAGGTCTCTTTCCTCCCGAAGACTTTTAGCTACAGATAACATGGCATCCACATTTGGATGACTTTCAACCTAGATTACAACAAAATCAAAAACTTTAGAATGAATAAAATTGAATGTATTCAATAAGTTTTTACTTCAAATAGGTATATTCAAAAATAGTATCATATATTTTCAATAGGTTTTTTTCCCTATATACATAGTATAATGTATCGAGGAAAATTATTGTGGCGAGGTCGTGAGAGAGGGTTGTTTAGAGTTGCATGAAATACAAATTAATTGGGTACTTAAAATAGTTTTACATGCATTGTCAGCCCGAAAAGTGCCAAATTTACAATTCAACATTAAAAACATTGTACTATGGATCTTAAACATCATTATTTCACTGTTAGAGAAGTAAATTCATTGCATTATATAGGGAAAGTCATGTGCTGCCCACATTGGATTTTATATAAGTAATCTTTTAAATATAAGCTATACCCATTAAAATATTTTTTATCATGGTAAAGATTAAAAACCAAGCCAATTATTGTTGAAAAGTATTGTTATCACTGTAGATTTATGCCAAACCCATTCAAAACAAGAGCCTATTATTAGTGCTTCTATATCAGCTTCTTAAACCAGTTTTGTAGGTATTAATATATTTTCTTTAAATTTAAATAGTAATATATATATATATACTGCTGAACATGTTCTGGAAAATACAGAAGGTTTTAAAACATCTGAAAGGAAAAAAGTGTTCATTTGATGCTGTGTATGGAGAAATGGAAAAATGCATATGAACGACACCAGGCACCTTTGAGAAAGGTGTCAGTACAGGATATGTCCACCATGGAGTGTGATGCAACATTCCACACGTCGTGTCATGCTTTGCATAACATTATCCAGCAGCTGTTGAGACAAGTTATCCCACTCCTCTGTTAGTGCATGGATGAGGGTGTTCTTGTTTGTTGGAGGATATTTTCGACCAGCAAGTAGCCTCCCCAAAGTATCCCAAACATTTTCGATGGGATTTAGATCCGGAGAATGTGCTGGCCATACGAGACATTGAATACCCTCGCTGACTAGACAATCCTGAACAGCGAGTGTTTGATGACATGGTGCGTTGTCGTCCATGAAAACAAATTTATCACCGACAACATCACGGAAAAGGCGAACATGAGGCAGTAGAACTTCATCAATGTATCGTTGGCCGGTCATAGTCCCAGTTGCAACCACATGTAGGGGGGTGCGGCCATTGATCATGATGCCGGCCGATACCATGATACTGCATGTCGGATATCAGACCCTTTCCTGGATATTTGCTGGACGATAAGCAGTACCCCTCTCATGCCAGATCAGTTGGCATCTACAATCCGATGACAGACTGAACCTACTCTCATCTACCTGCTGAGCTGTAGTGCGCCAGTCCCTTTTTGCTGATAGGACAATGTACCTGTCTCCTGCAGGCATCGTACTTCTAACAAGACCTCCCCTGTAATGCTTGCTACACATTCCAGTTGTTTTAAATGCTTGTCACAGCCATGAAAAAATGCTGTTGGCAATTTTGAACTCCCTGACAACATATGTTATTTATCACCCTTCTTCTATCTTTCCAATAATACGGCCACATGTAAAATCATCTAAGTGATATCGGGAAGACATACCGAAAATTTTAAGTTAAATCTTTCCCGTAAAACTTTTACTTGGAACAACTGTCCACATGCATCAAATCCTTTAAATCTCTTATCAGTGCTATCATATGACGAACAGGCGTGTAAATGAAATTTTGCATACGCACACCTCTTCTTACTGTATCCCACACTTATTCTAATTTTCCACATTTTGCTTTCATTTTGTGGTTGCTATGGGTGATAGTGTCATCCATCCATAGCAATTGTCCAGCAGTATATATATATATATATATATAGTTCCAATGGTGTCTATAGTTAAATACTATCACCATTGTCAGAAACTGGCTATTCTATTGGTTTTAATTCGAATTGTATGGCTGTCCTGATGAGAATGCAATTTCGAACAAACCGTCATTTTTTGTGTAGTTTCAATTGATTGTTCTCTATGTCTTTATCTTTTATCTTGAGCTAATTATTATTGCCTTTTCTCATTTTTGCCGTGTTTTCTTTTTAATATATTTATATACTTTTAATTGTGAATTTTGTATCCTAATATTCTTTTCATCCCCCTTTCCATTGTAGTGATATGTTACCTTCTATCTTTATCCTTAGTCTTGGTCTATAGTTACTCATTTGTAACAGATATGCTAGAGATGGGATTTTTTGTACATAAAGTAGTTTATGCATAATTTTCGATTAAAATATTTCAATTTATATATATATATATATATATATATATATATATATATATATATATATATATATATATATATATATATATATATATATATATATATATATATATATATAAGCCTGTGTCCTTTATTCTAAAGCAGCATATTTTTTTGTTGTGGGATGCTAACACTTTTTATGTTTTATATAACATATAACCATCTACCATTTTAAACCACAAGGTTATTCACCAAAAGTAGAACTCTCTTTTTCTGCTTTATCAACAGCCAGCTCTTAGAAATTATCCTTTTGCATAAATTGATAAAATATACAATGTTTAATATACTATTAAATATAAGCAACTACATCTATAAATGAGATTTTTGAATACTAGTTCATTACCATTAAAAATAACCAAAAGAAAATATATTACACATTTAAAACATACCTTCATTTTAAGTCTATCAATTTTTTTAATTAACTGGTCTCTCTCTTCTTCCATATGTTCCAGATCTCTTCTAATTTCTTGGGTAGAAAATCCACTTGATTTCAAAGCTTCATACTGTTTATGAACTTCCTTAAATTCCTCAATAACATTTTCATACTATAATGGATGTTAAGTTGAAAAATAAAAGTAATTTAGCCTATATCATAAACTTACTGAAAACATAACAATAGTAAAACAAAAAGAAACACAGTACTAAAAATAGCATACTTGATCATATATTTCTCTTATATCAGCATCCCCTTCTATATCTGGAGGAAGCTCAACTTTCATAAGAAATTGAGCCAAATACGCTCTTTTCTTAAGTTCAGGTATACGTCTGAGAATCCATTCCAATATATGGTAGACAACAGGTTTTTCACCTGTGACCAAACCTTGTCTAAAGTCACTCCTAGTTATAAGAAAACATATATTATTACATATTACACATGCAAAAAATATGTAGTTATATAAATTTTAATGGGTCTCTTTTTAGAATAAAAGAGTTTTAAGATGAAACTATTTAGAAGTATTTTCTAGTAGATACTTAGATTGGTTGCTTGCATAATCTAACAGCAGATGGAGATGTTCCTTCTGCATAAATTAAACTATAATTTAATAAGACAAGTACACATGTAATGAATTCCTTAATTTTACAAAAACTTGCAAGATCTTAATAAGTTGTAATTTCTAGAAGGACCACGTAGGTAAAAATGCATAAAAGAAAAAAAAGTCACCAGAAACACCCAAAGAGTAAATGAAACTAATATTTCAAACAGCACAAAAGAACTTGGGGTAGAATCCAATGATTTAATGATTTCCCATGTCATTAATTTGACAGAAAAATGACAACAGTTATATGATATTGATCAGTTTCAAAGTTATATTGGTCTGATGTGTAGTTTATAAAAATACTAACTATTAAGTCTATCAAATGATTGGATGCATAAAATTACCAAGTATAGTCAATGTTGATTTACATTGTGATTTATCTTTGACTTTCATCCTCACATACCATGCTACTTTGATCAATTTTTCACATTCATTTTTATAATTTAGAAAAAGGTTGTAAAAATTATCAGTTGAAAAAATTAAGTTGTTGAAATAAACTAAAAGCAGATTTTTAGGATATCTACAAAGATAATTAATATAGTATTAACATAAAATTGTGCATAATTTTTTAATGATTTATAAGGGCCAGTACTTCAGTTTTTTAGAATGTGGCAATACCAAAAATAACAACTTTAAATGCCAACGATTTTTTAAAACTTGAACTTTCATGTGAACATTGGCTATTAAAGAACAAACAATGCTATAAAATTCTTTTTACAGCATCATTTTAAAGTTAATAAGGTAAAACATGTATTTAAATCAAAGGAATTTTCAAGCTGTGATTTATTATGACTTTCGACAAAGGTTGGCACAGCAGTGTGTTGATTGAATGAATTTGATTTTTGGTAATGAAGCACCATCCAAAGTAACAATTTACAACTGGTTTAAAAAATTCCACCTTGGATGTAGGAGTCTTAGTGATAAATTTCATGAAAGTTGGTGAAGAACTGCTGTGGAAACATTGATGCTGTGCAACAAATGATCACTTTAGATTGTCATGTCACATGTGATGATATTAAGGCATCTTTAAACATTTCATTGACCCAAGTACATTCAATTTTACATGATCATTTAAAAGTCAAAAAGGTATACGTGTTGGATTCCACATAATTTACCTCAAGCTCAAAAATATGCCCATGTCAAATGGTGCAAGGAAAATCTCAAAAGTTTCAACTCTGGTGCCTCAAAACATGTTTTTGACATTATAACAGGTGATGAAACATAGATTTATTCCTGTGAACCCAAAACAAAACAATAATTCACTGGTTGGGTGTTTCAAAATTAACCAAATCCTAAAAAGTTGTTCATGAAGTGTTTAAAAAAATTATTGCTTCATTTTCTGATAAATTTGCCCATGTTGCAACCGTTTCTTTGGAGGATTGTAGAATAGTAAATGCTGATTGGTATATGATAATTTGTTTTCTAGAAATAATTTCTCAAATCAGAAAAAATAATGCCAAATATCGCATCATTCTTCATCATGACAATGTAAGCTCACACACTGCATTTCAAACTATCAATTATCTGAAGCATGAAAAAAATGATTTAATGAGTCGTTGTCCTTATTCGACTGATTTTGCACCTAATGATTTTTTATTGTTCCCAACAATTTGAAATAAAATGTGTGGTCAATGATTTAACAGCCTAGAAGAAGTAGAAACTTATAAATCACACATTTCTGCTGATACCAATTTCTGAATGGCCTAAATGTTTTGAAAATTGGTTTATTTGGATAGAAAAAATGTATTGATGCTAATGGCAAATATTTTGAAAAGTAATAAAACAATTTATTTCCATACAAAAATATTTTGTGTATTATTTTTTAAAAACTTAAATACTTGCCTATGTACAATATGATAGGCAGAAACAGGGTTTTAATTCCTGTTTTGCAAGGGGGAATAAAACATATTGTAATATTTCCTGGAGTTAAGACTCATTTAGATAAAAAGTTTCATCAAAATTAATCTTGTATTTCAGAAGCAAGATTGTATCTAGAATTTGTTTTTCAGTGGGGGTCACATGAACTGTTAAAACAAAACATTGTTTACATATGCAAAAAAATAATTTTCTTTTTGGAGCGGGGGACCAGACCCCAAGTCCCCTCTGGATACACCCTTGCTCAGGAGATATTTTTCTTAGAATGTGTTAAAAATTTTCCTTTGCTGTATTAATGTGGTACAAAATCTGATACTTCTCTTACCATTAAGCTTAATAAACTAGTAAAAATGTATGTAAATCGGTTAAGCCATTTTTGAGTCAAAAGCAGTCATGAGTCATATTACAATAGGCAGACAGAAACAAATATTTAATTCCTATTATTCTGCAGTTAGGCATAGAGGAATAAAACTTCAGTTTGGCATAGGGGAAAATAATTCCTGGATTTGGCCTCAAACCCTTGAAAAAGTGTTCATCAAAATTAATCACATAATTCATTAAGAAGTGCCTTTAAATTTTTCTTTTTGTATATTAGATATACTGAGAATAATGAATTCTTATCTACTGATTAAATAAAAATCAGAAATTTGCGGACGACTCTGGCATTCTACAAATTTTGATTTGTAATTCTACTAATTTTTAATTAATTATTAGTAGTAAAATAACTAATGTAAATAAATAAGATAGCATTCTAAATATGTAACTTTCAGTTTCTTTAAAGAATTTGTGGATATGGCAGGACATAAAATTGTAAAGTTCCACTAAAATTAGGATATCTAGTCACCTTAAGGGTGAGCGTCAGTAAATCTTCTGCCCTATCCGCGCTTTGTTAACTTTCGTGGCACACATTTTTTGCCGAAATTCTGCTCAAACAATTGCGAAATATTTTCTGAAAGATAAAATACAATGCTTAGATTATATTAAAACTAAATTAAATACCCAATAAAACATAGAATATATTTTTATTTTAATCCAAAATATTTTTGGTGCTGCCATCTGTTGTCGTAATTTAATTCATACCGATTACTTTTATTTTTTAATGAACATTTATAAATATCTATTCCTTCTAATACAGTATTAAATACAACAACAGATCGTATATACTAATGCCACAATCACGGAAAGGTAATTTCTCATTCTATAAATTTAATAAGGGGATCTGAATGTACATCACTGAGGGCTGCAGTTTTGTCTTCAAGTTCCTTTGTCTTCAAGTTCAAGTCCAAGTTCAATTATGTTTCCGTGATTGTGGCATTATTATATATGATCTGTTGTTGTATTTAATAGCATATTAGAAGGAATAGCCATTTAAAAATGTTCATTAAAAAATAAAAATAGTCGGTATGAATTTAATTACGACAACAGATGGCAGCACCAAAAATATTTTGAATTAAAATAAAAAATATATTCTATGTTTTATTGGGTAATAAATTTAGTTTTAATATAATCTAAGCATTGCATTTTATCTTTCAGAAAACATTTCGCAACTGTTTGAGCAGAATTTCGGTGAAAAATGTGTGCCACAAAAGTTAACAAAGCGCAGATAGAGCAGAAGATTTACTGACGCTCACCCTTAAATAAGTATGATTATCAATTTATTGCATTGACTACAATGAAATAAACACTGATTTATATGACAGTAACCAACTTTAAAGTTTTAATTATAAAAATTAAATTTAATTATTATTATACATTTTGAGTAATAAAAATAAAATAAATTTTAAGTTTATTTGATCACTAAAGTATTAGCAGAGCTTTTTTCATAAATATTTAAATTTATTTTATATTGTAATTATAAAGTATTATAACTTTTAGCATTGAATAGAAATTCTTTGCTTATAATCAATAACCAAAAGTTCAAGAATGGACTTCAAAACATTAACAAGTACCTTTTAAAAAAAATCATATAATTCACATTATGTTATGTGATAATAGGTAGGTGTAATGCACATTTATTACACATTTTATGATTCTAAGGTGGCTGATTTAAATTTTAAACAATCTATATTTCTTAGTGTTTTTCACAATTGATTCACAATTTAAGAACTGATACTTCAAATCAACCTTGAAAAATTTTTACAACCAGTACACATGTACCAAGTCTAACTTTCTTCTACTTATAATTCACTAAAGTATAGCTGAAATACTAACAATTTCCAAAATCCTTACAATATACACATTTTGAATATGATCAATATAGAGTTAAAACAACTCTAAATAATTCATCAATATTTCACTTTTAAATTAACTACAAGAAAATTTAGCTAAAGACACAGAAAAAAATGTTTACAATTCCATAGTTTCAGGAGGCTTATACTTCAGAACCCTTAAAAAGTTCAAACTCTTTAGAACCATTTGTTCAGGATCTTCAGCTCGAACATCCATTTTCATCTGAACATAAAAGAAAAGAAATTTTATTCATGTTTTGATGTACTTTAACAGTGATAAAAAATTAGAATAAATTACTAAAATAATTGTATTTGTATATTGTTTATAGTTTATAAATTAATGCAAATAATTCATATTGTTTATAGTTTATACATTAGTTACACACAGGATAACCTCTTTAAATGTTAACATATAGTTTTAAACTATTTTCAGTCTTATGAGTGATTAATATTAATCTTTTATACATATATATTTGAATAACTAAAATATTTACAAATTAAAAACTATATTATTTTCAATTATTAGTAGTAATATTGAGTTATATGTTAAAGTATTTTTTTTTTTCAGTGATATAAAATATTGTACATTTGTGCTTTCAGTATTAGGAACTTTAAAATTATTGTTTTTACAAATAATGTTAATAAATCATGGAATTAAACAAAGTATAAATAAATAATAAATTTCCAGGAACATATTAAGTATTAGTGAAATTAATGAATGTAAAACCCAACAGATGGGGCAAATAAAGATAATAATCGGAAAATAAATGTATAACATTTTCTTTTTTATACACTTTCTATTTTTTAATTTATCATTCTAATTATACTCATTAATTCTACATTGATCATACTACCTTTAATCAACAATTCTTAACTGTTTTGCCTTCATATCTTACATTTTCTAAGAGATACGTGAAATCTTCTCTACCTTTTGCACCTCCCTTGATGAAATGTATTCTACCGGTTAAACTTTAAAGAGCAAAATTTTAACATCATCTCTGATAACATGCCAGAACTTTATGATACTTATATTTATATATGAGATTTTTTATTTTTTCTAAAATACACTCCATACAGCATCTTAGTTTCATACGTACACACACTAGATTGCACATAATTTTTTATGCCCTATGGTCTGCATATTATGAAATGTGCTGATATATTATTTCTAAACTGATTTTGATAATTTTTAGTTTCTGCAACTGATCAAATCTAATGCTATAAAAGAAATTAAAAAGTAGTGAATACTATGATATAATAAAAAAAATAACTTCCCTTTAACCTTTTAATTAATTATATTTCTATTTTGTTTTCATTTTAAAGGGCATACATTTAAATATAAAAGTAAACACCATTTCTCACATTTCTGATAAAAATACATTTGGATCATTCCATATCAAATCCACACAAAAAAGTGACATTTTCATCTCGACTGACACCAATTTTTTTAAAACTTGGCTATTTTGTTGTCAACTCATATATGACTCTATGCTTAATTTTAACCCCCAATTTCATTAGTTTTTTCATTTATAAAAATTTGAAGTTTAGTAAATCTGGTAATTTTTCATGATTCTTGACATATTTGAACATCTTATCAATCATTAAACATCTTTGGAATCACCAAGTTCATTTAACTTCCTAGTTTTTTTTAAACAAAACAAAATATTTCATGCTTGTGCACCATTATTTCACCAAGAAGTAAGTAAACACAATGAGCTGTAATACTCATGACATTTTAAGTAATAAGTATTACAGCTTTCCCATCCATTGGAAAACCCAGGGTAAAATACTAAAATACCAAAATTATAACCACCATACAAGCTATATAGAGCTCGATCCAAAATCCAATTATATGCACTTGTAGGGCTCTCAAAGAGATATAAATTCTTGCTTATTGTTCATAAATATAAAAATAAAAGTTTGTTTATATTGTTCATAAATATCATAATGTATCAAAATAAAAGATACTAATAGAAATGCGGGATATTTTAACCAATTTCCTTTACAGTATTTTAAACAAAATATATAATACTGGAAAATGTACCCACCATTGCCCCGGGGATCATGGCGTAGTGTGCTCATGCAGCAGTTTATTTTATTTTGTTATAAGCAAGCATATTGATAAAGCTTTTTTTGGTTTTCGAGGATTTGTTGTTAGTTCCAATGAATGAAATTTAAAGAATGCTTTAATATTATGCTCACTTATAACAACCACAACAGCAACAAAATAAAATCTCGCCGAGGTGCATCAGCCCTGTAGTACCTGTGTACCAGATTTCATGGCTGTACAATGCTTAGATTTTCCCACTACAGACTGCATATACACACAGACAGACATCTTCCTTTATTATGTATAGTACCTTCACAAAGTATATGTGCTCTAGGCATCTGTGAAAGTTTAAATGATAGGACTCTAAAAATAACAATTCATTTGGCTCTAAGTTTTGCATTTCTTCTTTAGATGAGACTTTTTTCAATATTTTCTTTGGCCAATCGAAATCTATCATCTTCATTTCTCATTCAATAGCTTCATAAATAGTTTCATTCATAATTATATATGGAAGTGAAGCTGGATATTGGACTCTTTTTTAACTATCTTACAACAATGAAATTATAATACCTCTTTCTGCGTTATCACATGTTAAAATTTCTCTTTTATATTATATATTTTTTTATATTAAGATTCTGGCTATGCGTGCTGGGAAAAGAAGATCTCTATTGCTAGCGGTAAATGGTGGATTTGAACACTTTGAAAAAAATGTAAAATTAAGGAAAATCTAAAATTTGAAAATAAGACCATCGAGGTATATTAGGTATAGATGCTATTGTGTAAAAAACCTCAGACCTGTAAGTGTAGTAGATATCGTACAGCATCACGGACATACAAACAACAGAGAGATTCTTCCTTTTATTAATGCAGATTAATAAGAAAAACCTGTAGAATTATTTGTTGTATTTAGCGCTTGCATCATTTATTTCACTTCAGAGTGAGATATAATTGGAATGGAATGACAGATTGCCAAGATCTAATACATTCAATTTCTTTTACAAAGAATGAGAGGTTTCAGCTATATGATCTTTTTATTGATAATTGGTATGGAAAAAGCTTCTCGGTACATGTAAGTGGAACTCACTTAATTTATATTTTCTCAAATATATTAATGAAGTAAAAAATGACCACTTGTTCTTGGGTATCAGAAGTAATGGAGTGATAATTGAGGTTAGAGATAGTTTTGCAACATTCAGTAAGAGAGACTTTTAATTTTAGTTTTCATTCATGTCGGCGTGGTGGCCGAACGGTCAAGGCAAGCATTTCCAAGTGATCGATTCGCACCCGCGTTGTGGATTCGAGTCCCACATAAGACATGGATGTTGTGTGATATGGGCGCAGTGTCCCCCCCCCCTCTGGTGTGCCTGGGGCAACGTCCTAAGACGGCGAAATGGTTCAGAGACACAGTAGCTGAAGCACTTCTTTTTGAATTCTTAATTTCTACAATCTGAGCACTTATTCTATTTTATTATTATTATTTATTTATTTTCATTTATTTATTGGAGGTTAAAACAGGTTGTTTTTCAAGTTCAAAGATTTCAGTATGATAAACTGAATGGGGATTCAGTAAATTTTTTTTTTTATATCACATACGTGTTTAAGAAGCATTTTGCAACTTTTTAATTTCAGGGGGGTGAATCCCCTAAGTCCCCCCTCCTTAAATATACTCCTAAATATAGTGCCAGAAAAATTATGCATTAATCAATCATACATCATCATCTTTATTCAAGTATACACTTCTTAATTGTTAATCCCTTTCAAATTTAAACTGCACAATATGGGAGGATGGACTTTAGAACAAAAGATACAAATGTATTAAATCAAACTATAAAGTTATAATAAATATATATGAATGAAAACTTTTTTTTTTTTCCAAATGGCCAGGCACTTGACTTTTCGTTATTCGCCCTATATTCTGCCGGAATCGTGTAATAGAAGGGAAATTCTCCTACTGCAGTAAAACCCGAAGTGTTCAAATTTGGAAATATTTCGGTTCCTGAAGCTGGCAGAAGAAGCTAAGACCAAAAACCAGTTATTTAATGACTAGAGGTCAGCACAGGTCTAATTAAAAAAAATTTCTCGGCCCGAAAATATTAAGATTAGACTCAGCCAAAGTCCAAGAATTTTTAAAAATATTTCACCCAAGCCTAACCGGTCCCCAAAAGCACTCAAAGCCAGCCCAAATGCAAATTATCCTGCATTTTTTTTATAATACATTGAAACCTGTTGCCTTATATGATGATCCAAATTTGCATTTAAGGAATTAAACACAAGTTATATTACATATAGTAATAAATTAAGAAGAACCCAAATTCAAAAAATCTCTACAAATCAAGAATGTGAATAACTGTAAAGTGTGTTTTTATTTATCATTTTGGTTTGATAATATCAGAAATTAAATGAGAAAACGACTCTTCACTAAAATTATATTTAAAAAATGCTTTATTCACCCATTTAAATTATCCGTAAATAATGCAATGCCCTTTCGTTAGTGCTCATCAACACCAAATATTCTTGACTGCAGTGATTGCAAAACAAATATGTCATATGCCACAATTGTTAGTATTTTTAAAAATATTTCAATGCGATTAAATTTACAATGTAAGTATATATAGGTATTATTTTCTTTGATTATGACATAGTTATTAATATTTTTAAAATTTAATAATTTTAAATTAAAATTAATAGATGTTTAAAATACAAATATAAACAAATTGAAGGGCAATAATTCGTCCTATCCATATATTATTTTTAAATATAACAGTTTGCTCAAATAAATTTTCATTTGATATTTGTTATCGGTAAGAAATCGACGGAAGTGTTTTACTTTAAGAATAGAATTTATTTAATTTTGATAATTTAGAAACATTTGGAATCTAATGATAAAAAAACAGTACCTATTGACTTTTTTATTTATTTTGACCCGGCCCAACCTTACCTGAATTTAATAGAACTTGGCCTGTTTTGGGTCCGTGGACCAGGTCAGGCCCGAGCTCACGCAGACCTCTAATTAGACGCCTTGAAATTGATATTTAAAACTGAAACTCCCCCTCAAATTGAATTTCAAAATACACCAATGACCATATTTTAGAATGTTGTTGTTGTTGAAACCCAGACCATCCGACCCATATTTTAGAATGTGCACAAATTTATTGATGCTGATGCCCTACATCTTTGCTATGCCACTCATTTCATAATTACAATTTAAATAAATACTATGAAAAAAAAAGAATGAAAATATTGTTACAAAATTAGTGGTAATATTAGAATAATAAATTAGTATGTTATCACAATCTAAAATTTACTGTTAGATCTATCGACAAATTAAATTGTTGGTAATAATAACAGACCTTTGAATCCACAGAAGCAAAGATATCATTAAGAATTTGTAACAAATTGTCAGTTCGCAAAGAATCAAAGCTTATTAAATTAAACTTTTTGTTAAATGGATCCTTATTAAGTTCCTGAATAATAAATTTGATCTGCTCACTCATTTTGTGTTTTTAAAGAAAGTCCTAATAAATCTGAAACTCAAAGGCCATTAAAAGCATAAAACTATCTAAAAATTTGCTGTGGTTATTATTTTTCTTTTGTGAGATCGCGACTTGCGACACAATATTCTGTTATATCGCTCACACATAGCGTAGTTGCCAAGGTAACAGTGCAATGCTGCCATTTTTGGTAGAACATAAAATAACCTAAAAAAATTACTGTTCTTCCGACCGGTCGAAGACCAAAGCACTATTTTAGTTAACAAATAATTTACAGCAGTTTTTGCGTTAGTTTGTAAATATATTATTATTTAATGCTTTGTTTTAGTTGTGAAATGAAAGCTTGTACACAGAACCTCGTGGTCTTCAAAATCTAGCTCTGTGGTCTTGTCAAAACATCCACTTCTACTTTCATTTTTTTTTAAAGCATCATCATCAATTCTGTTGTTTTTGCTCTAAGGGGAAGCTTAACATGACTCTAAAAAAGGGTGACGTTGATCAAGGTGCAACAAAAGTAAGATTTTTGTATTTAAAATAAATTTCTATACGCCCAGTCTACATCCTTTTATAATTGGAATTATATGTCCGATCTTTTGAGTAGTTAAGTGTTAATGATATTTCATTCATTAAATCGGCAAGTGAAATCTGCCATATTTATGATTAAAATTATTTGTCAAGAAAATATTTCGTTAAAAATAGAGCATATAACAAATTTGTAATAGTATCAACCCGTTCCTGAAACAAATAACAGCCTTCATCAGAATAAATAGACAACAACATATCTGCAAAAGTAAGAAGGCTGATTTTTGCGTCCGAAACCGGTTGATACCGATTCTATTACTATTTTGTTATTTGCTGTATTTTTAACGAAATGTATACTTTGCAGTTATTTTTATAGCAGTTTAAACGATGTATGTAAAGAAAAAAATAATATATGTTAAGTATTAAAATAATAATGTGTAAAACATAGGCATATAAATCACATTGCATAACCATTTTGGCACACTGACATCTGCCATACAATAATAATACATTAAATGCACCATTCTCTGATAAATTGCTGATTAATAATAAAAGATCGATGTAACAAATTCTATTGACCTTTTATATTTGTTCTTAATGAGTAATTTATACTTTTGCAGAATGCATAGAAATTCAAACTATGGTGCTATGTCAGTAGTGGACTTGAACACCCTGAAACATTTTGTTTTATCTCCAATACCTACATAAATAAAAATGATTTCTAATAAAATAGTTTTTAAAATGATATTTATTTATTAGCTATTAATTTATTATTGTTTAGGGGGAGGCAATGTTTAAAATGAGCAGTGGTTTTCATATTTTTGGCACAACTATGCTAATACACCCAATGTTATGAATATGCTTCTTTTCTCTCAAACTTCTTACTTCTATAGTCAAATAATATCCATACTTGAATATAATTTTTTTAGTAACAAACAAATGAAAAATAGACAGTTTTACATCATATTCAAACAAAACAGTCTTATGAATAAAAGTCATTAAAATATACTTTTTTTCCATTGCATATATAAAAAAATAACCAAATTTGCACCAAATCCTTATAAAATCATTAAAATATATAAAGTAACACAAATGTAGGCTACATGTAACATTTTTTAGTATCAAAAAAGTTACTCTTTAGATAGATATCTTTCTACGGTGCTATCGCTGACATTTACAGACACATGGAACAGTTCCCTTTCCATCCTGCAAAGGCAAATTAAACTACAGAGTTATCCAACGTTGCTGATTATCGGAGGTCAATGATATGGCACTCAGTCCTTATACTATGTTCTTCTGCTGCTGTATGGCACTCGCTAAAATTAATCATTTGTGACTTTCAACAATTTAAAAAAATTTGTAGCAAATATGAGTTGGTAGCAGTGATAGACTCAGAGCAACAGGCTTCTACTGCAGTGTTTACTACTTTCAAGCTGCAAAAAACTTAGTCTGTCCAGAAAAAATTAGGAAAATATAATATTAATATTCAAATAAAAAACAAAATAACTCTCTTCACAGCATCTAAACCACGCAGTGCAACAACTTGTAAGCACATACGTATGCAGAAAATTCAACTGTAGTGCATTAAAGTGTTAAAATAATACCCAGCACTTTAAAATGCATTAAAGCCACCAACATAATATTTTTCAAAACTTTTAGATACTCAAAATTCTGATGCAATACTCCTTTCAACAACTTTAAATGCCATAAAACATGTGGTTTCATTAAAAGTAATGAAACTGTATCCATGTTAGAACTGTATACAGGGTGAGTCAAAACTAATGGGCCAAACTTTAAGGGATGCTAAATCACATCTGAATAAGCAATTTTTGTCATACAGAGCAGGGTCATAACGCAAGAGGTGAACCTACTAAACGTCGCTGATTGAAGGCAGTGACGACTGCTTCAGAACTAGCTAGGTTTTAAGCTGAGTTTAAAATTTCTTTAGCAAAAAAGCTAAAATCTCTTGTTTCATATTCGCATTTTGGATAGTCTATTAGCATTTTGCGAAAAATGTGATCATGTATGCATGATACAGGACGTTCCAGGAGTGTGAGGACACCACAAGTTAAAGAGAACATCCCATGCCTTAAATGTGTCCCAAAGAATGGTTTGCCGAGCAACTGGTTATCCATGCATTCTGCAATTTCTGTCAGTAAAACGTACTTCGTGCCTACTCTGTCATTTTTGGGTTTCCTCTTTTCACGAGAGAGTCATCATTTCCTCATTTCATGACCTACCACCTCTTTCTTGCATTATGACCCTGCTTTATATGACAAAAATTGCTTGTTTAGATGTGATTTATCACCCCTTAAAGTTTGGCCCATTAGTTCTGACTCACTCTGTATATGTTCAAAATAGTGTCCTTACAATTCAGCATCTAAGTGAAACTATGGCCATATTAAGTCTTTTTAACCATCATAAGTCTGCCACAATCCACATCTAATTACCAAACTTGGTGTGTACAATGAAACCTATAATTATATTCTGGTACTTGCACTTTTTTCTGTTTTAAATTTCGTTATATAAAATTAAAATAAATAGTTAAATTTTGAATCTTGGATATGTTGCTGATATATACTATAAAAAGTAATCTTACTCTTAGATATCCAGTATTATTTTCATCTTCTATAAAATATGTTTTGCATATATTTGCATCTTTGTTATTTAAATTTGCTGATAGAATGTGAAGGGTTATTTAATTTTTTTTTTTTCTAAATGCATATTTATGTTTTAGGTATCTGAAGAAAAGCCTATCAAAGTTGACAAGTGGGATGGATCTGCAGTGAAAAATGCCTTAGATGATGCAGTAAAAAAGGTATATATTTCATAGTTAATTTTTATTCTACTACTTATTAGTGTTATAATATTACTTTTCTTAAAAATGAGCATAAAATAAATAAAAGCTATTTTACCTGCAGTCTACTATGCACTCTACAAAATTTTTGAAAAAGAGACAACTTGTTAAAACTTCATTAATTTTTCTTTGTTAGGATTCCTGGCAAAATAGTTTCTTGCTTTATACATTTTGTGTACTAAGTAAAGGGTTCTTTCTCCTACTACACTTACCATCCCCCATTTGTAATGTGTATACATAAAAATGTAAAAAACATTACTGAAATATTTAGTTGTAACTTAAATTCAGATGTATAAGGCTAAGTTTCAGAAGTGAAAATTTTTAACTGACTGTACATTGTGCTCTGATGGCTCAGCAAATCAATAACTAGGTTGTTTCCTGTCTCTTAAACTGAGAATGCTAAATTATATTAAATACTAGAAAATGTTGTGGCATTGCCCTTGATTTAAAATTCAAACTGATAAAAAAATACTTCATTGGAACTTGCAACAAATTCCTGAAAACCAAATAATGTTTTAACAATATACTCTCGTATAACAAAAATAAAATAAAAATATATTGTGGGGGGTGCAGGTGCACACACTGCTACTCCACGACCTCTCATTTTAAATCCCTGGCAACTCTGGGTACATTTTCCAGTATATTATGTGAAATTGGGAAAACAAAAGAAGGCTTTATACAGGGTGTCCTAAAAACATTGACCTCGGCTTTTTTCCTTAAATATTGATCTTAGACATATATAATAAATTGCAAAGTTGCATAAAAAAAGGTACAGAATTTTGTGAAATCGGTTAAAATTTTTAAGGGAATTAAATTTTAAGAAATTTAAAATTTTATACGGTCCCAGTGCAAAAACATTCCCAATGAGTAAAATGTGCCCTATACACTAATAAGGTGATTTACAAAATTTCAGCATTTTATCATAAAAAGTTCCAGAGATATGAAAAGACAAAAATGCTGACTTAAACCACTTATCGATGCATCGACATGAGTTCTTAGAGGAGAAAAATCATGTTGCCAGATCGCATTTCAGGGGTCATACACAAATTACGAAAGAAAACAATAATTACATAAATAAATAATAATTTTGCTATTGGTACAAAAGTATCTACACTGTGTAGAAATAATAACTTTGCACAATAATTACAAAGCTTTTTCAAAATGTTTTCCATCCCTACCAAAGATCCATTGAAGATAAGAGGCAGACATTATTTGCCTGTGATGCATTTCTGCTTTGCGTTATTTGCACTCTTGCTGTAAACATTTGCATTTTCATTTATGATTAATCCCTCACCAACTTTGTTTAAACATATCTCTGGGATTTTTTATGATAAAATGCTGAAATTTTGTACAAAAATTAATGAAGCATGCATATTACTTCAGAAAATAAACTTACTTCAAATGTAAAAATCTCCATAAACAATCAGTTTGAATCCAAATCTCCGTGATATGTGAAATCAGTTTAAACACATTACATGCCGGTTTTCTTAAAATGTTCAAAGAAAATAAAAGAAATGTACAGACAATAATATGTCCACATTGAAAAAGAACATTAAGTACATCCCCTCTCACCCCATACCAAAATACCCACTTCCTCCAATTTAAAATAGATCCTGTCCAGAGCAGGGAAAAGCACGAACATATGGGAGATCCATTGTGATAACAACGATGACTTAAAAAATTACTAATAAAATAAAAATAACATTTTTTTTTTGTTAGAATGCTCATATGAATGTAGAACTTTTAGTCAAATTGATTAGTGCTAATCTTTGTTTTTTAGATGTGACAATATTTATCAGATCACTTAAAAAGTGCAAATTTCGATGTATTCAAAAATAAATAAATATGAAGGAATTGTTCCACTCATTTGGATCAACATTGTTGGAGAGAATGTTCTTTGATCTTTCTGATGGTGTCAAGATGGAAACTCTGTGATAATATTTTAGGTTGCTAAGGCATCAATTTTTGTGAATATCGCCCAAAATCATTGTACATCAGAAAAGCTTAAAATTTCCATTTTTAGTTAGTAGGTTCATGTAGTTTAATAACCAGTTGTTGACAGCTGAGTCATTTTCAGAAAAGCACAATTTCAGCTTTTTTCCCCCAAAATTTAAATTCTAATTTTTATACAACTACTTATTTTTAAAATTAGTAAAAAAATATGCGGAACTCAAAAAATATAGTGGCCGAGCTTAATTGACTCATTAATATTTTAAAATAAATATTTGAAATAATTATTTGTTAGACCGTAATGTATAATTTTAAATGTATAATTTTCCATAATCTGTTTATTATTGCAAAACTGAAAGCCAAAAATAGCAGTTTAGACCAGTGACCTAATACATGTAGGACAATTTTATTTCTTAAATTTTTGTATTTAAAATTGATTTTAGAGAGATACTAATAAAAAATACTCAAATTTTAAATTTGAAAAAGCTATGAAATTGCTTACAGCCATAAAAATGGTGACTGTATAGCTAAAATATAACGTGCTAAAAATTAAATTCTAGATATAGGACAAATATGGCTTCCATTGAAATAGTCAATAATTAATTTTTATTATTTATTTCAAATAATTTGCTTTAAGCATTAACTACTCATTTGATATGTGCCTTATAAGAAAAAAAAATGAAGAAAATTTATGTTTTCTCAGAAATTAGATATCTTGAACGGTATTAATTTTAGTAACATAGGACATCAAATTGTACTTTTTCTGAAAATGATCCAGCTGCAAAATGTGCGATTTTTTTAAAAACTTGTTTAATGTTATGCAAAATTGTGTTTAATTATGCTATATAATAATTTAGAAATTTGCTGTTATTACTTACTTATATATAGATTTATTATATAGTAGACATAGGTCAAATAACCAATCCTTCTTCCCATGTCTTGAGCTGGCGAATATATTGATCAGGTGCAATGTATCACTATATGTCTGTTGGCAAGAAAACTCCCCCTTAGTGGATCTACTTTTATACAATCTATTATTTGGATGTTGAGGCTGAGGAAGAGGATTTTAAAAATTGGGGAAAATTTAAGAGATTGACAAAATGCAATTCTTTATTATTATTATTTGATAATAACACAAGACAAATTCACAGAAATATTTTAATTTTTTATTGAGTAATATTGTTAACATGCATTTATTATTGTTATCTTTTTATTTTTAACATCTAATAAATTTTCAAAACTTATTTTAAGTGTTTTTTTTTTCTCTCTAAAGCTAATTATTTTCTATAAGTCAGTGTCACTATCCCCATCTTTTCCATTTCTTAAAGGTTTTTCAAATTAAAATTTTTTATTTATCCATTTTTTGAATATTTTAAACATTTATATTCACTAATTTTTTTAACCTGTTTTTAAATATTACCAATGATTTTCATTATAGGTCTTTTCAGGTGTTTTATATTTGTTTTCCAATACATCATAAAAAATAATTCATTTATCATGAAGCATTCAAATATTTTTTAAGGCAATTTTAAACTCATTTAAGTTTTCTCATCTTGGTCTTTTTATTTTTTACTTTTCCAAGCTGATGAAGCATTTACTATTATTTATTCCTCTTTTTATTTTTAAGAAGCTCGGCCACTAATTTTTCTTTAATATAGAGGGTTTTACCAATAATTTTTAGCAATTTATAATAAATTTATATTCTAGTTTTTATCTTTTGATCATTTACTCTGTAACTTTTCATTCATCGTGATTGCGATATTTCAGACGTTATGAGCGCTTTTATTTTAAAATTTTCCCAATATGCTTATTTCATAACAAGTAAATTCTTTATCCTCTTGAAGAAATTTGATTTTTTTTAATATTTTGACGTTTTTGAATTTAAAAAATGTCGTTTGGGATCGCTAGGGACGTGAACTGCCCTTGGCTGTGAGTAAGTTGAAAATGGAACTGATTTAACTTTGAATTTATAATAATTGTTAACAGTTAGCACTTCTGAAAACACAGCTAAGCAAACATTTTAGGAATCCATACATTTTTAGTTTTATACATCTTCAATGAGAGATTAATAATTTAAAACAGGGAATCTAAAAAGGAAATCTGAAATTTCTCTGAGCGAAAAAATGTCAAGCATTAAGACTTTAAAAATTGTGAAATTCTCGTGATCTAGCTTTAAAATTAATATAAAGTATGCCCGGAATAGTATCCTACAAACGTGCTATTTTAGCCAATGCACTTTCATAATTTTTGTGTGGTTGTTTATAGATCGTACAAATGTAGATTAAAGTAGAACAATAGTACATAATGTGATATCAGCAATTCATCTTGGAAAAGCATTCTCCCACCCCCAAGGTTGAGGTCCTTTATTGTCGCCTGGTGCCCAGATTTAAATTAGTTCGTGCTGGTCCCAAGCCACAGCGTATTCCTGAAACTCTTTCATATAGATTCATTTTTAAATTTTTTATTATAAAAAATATGCTATAATGAATATTGAACCAATAAATAAATTCAAAAGCCAAAAATAGCAGGGGCAAGTTTCACGCACAATTTTTTTTAGCAAGTGATTTTAATTCTGTTCATGCATTTGCTTTCAAAAACCCTTTCAAATTTGAGGCAGTTGTAAAAATGATGAAAGACCTATTATTTTTAGTACAGCATGTAAAAATGGGGGAACTCTAGGGCAATGTATCACAAAACACATCAGTGATTATGGGAAGGGGTAGAATAGGAATGTGGATTGCACTCATTCTCAGCTGCAAATGCAATAAATTACGATCGCCTCATAGGGGAAAACTACGGAAGAGTTGTAGTAGTATTGTAGCGATTGTTGACAGATTTTTCTCACTCCACATGTGGGATTGTTTAGGGAGAAGAATCATTCTAAGCTATTACAGAGTTCGGTCAGCAGTCAGGATTTCATTAATCACCGGTTTTTCAAGTTTAATCACCATTTGGCAAGTGGGAATTTTAAGCTTACATTGGACTACAACATAAGATCACTAAAAAATTAATTTGAAATTTTTAAAAATAGCATCAAGGTGCACCTATTCGGATCCTGAAGTATGTGTGTACTGTGTACCAAATTTCGTGGTCGTACGATGCTTAGATTTCTCACCACAAACTGCAAGACAGACAGACAGACAGAAAGAAAGACACATAGACATCTTCCTTTATTATGTAAGATTTAAAAAATAAAATCTTCTCCACCTAATGCAGAACATATGTTCTGATCATGAAACAAAGTTATTTCAAATTGGAACAGCAGGACTTTATTTAAAAGTAGACTCTCTATCATGATTGTTTAGATGCTACCATTTTGATTCCAAGGAAATAAGCTTTCAGCATATGCACAATGTCTCTTCTTCCAGAAATTGTAATAACTTAATTCAGTCTGAAATAAGTTTCTGTCCTATTAATTGCTTTTTATTTTATAGGCTTTCACAGAAAAGTTTAAGTATGCAGAGAGCTTTTCACTTGTAGATGGTCGCTTAGCCATCTCGGGCATAGCTGTGGGAGCTGCCATGTTTGCTCTCTTGTGGGACTATCTTCATCCATTTCCAGAATCTAAATATGTATTAATCTTCTGTGTTGCTTCATATCCTTTCAGCTTGTGTCTAATATTTAAAAAAATGTTATATTTGAACTCAAAAATCCATCCTGAGTTCTTATTCTACTAGAACTTTACTACTCCACACTAATACAAGCAGATAATGCACTATAGTTTGATTACCTTACAACCTAATCCAGTGTTCCCAAACTCTAGTACCTGTACCCCCCCCCCCCCCCCCAGAGGGAGTATGTAAAACATTTCTAGGACATTCATAACCAGTATTAAAAAGTATTATTTTTTTTACTAGTAAATGCATACTGAAACTAAAAATTATATTTGCAGAAAAGTTTCCTAAACATAAGATTTTATATGTTTAGTAGGATTATTAAAAAAGTGAGTTATGATGTGTGTTTTATTACTCCAGTAGAGTCCTATAATGTAAGTTTGATGTCAATAATGCACCATAGAATAGAAGGCAAGGATGGATTTATCAATACATGGCCTAAGTGGTTGTCTAGGGCCTCAAAATCATTTACTGTGTGAAAAATACCTAACATGGGAGCCCTAAATTCTTACCACTTAAAAGCTTCCAAAACAGTAAATCTGTTGTTGGTGAAAGGATAATATGCAATGACCAGAGTTGGGCAAAGTACATTGAAAACATATTTTCAATACAAAATACATGGGTTTTAGGACTTAAAATACAAAATACTTTTCGAATTTGAAAAATTCCAAATACAAAATACATGTATTTTCAAAATACAAAATACATTTTAAAAAATTAAACATTGTTGTGTATTGGACTGGATTGAATTTTCAATGCAAAACAACATTTGGCTATACATTTTATTGGAAATAAACAAACCTTATATTTGTTAAATAGTGACATTGGAACTTTTAAAAGGATTTTAATGTATTGAAAAAGTATGACTTAAAGGACAAACCTTTGAAATTTGAAATCTCTTAGTTAATAAAGTAAAAATAAATGAATCCATAAGGGAACACATTTTATATAACAAAGATATAATAAAAAACAAGAAATTTATGAAGAAACTTTCATATGGTGACAAATGGTGCACTTCATATGGTACACTTTATTTTTGACAGAACTATTAAGCATTTTAATTCTTTTGCATACACATTTCTTACAGTCATACAAATTTTCAGGAAAATCGATAGCAACATCTCCAAAGTTGAAAATGAAATCTCTTGGTGAATTCCCCTCCCCCCTATAAAATTCGACGCTGAATCCATATCAGTCATCATCTAAGCTCTATCTGTAGCCAATCCTTAGAAATAGATGTCTCAAGGAAATTTTTTGAACCAAAAATTAAAAAAAATAAAAACAAAAACAGAAGGGGAAATTTTTAGTAAACCCCTAATCATCTCCCGAATTTAATGCTGAATTCATATCAATTATCATCTCAGTTCTATCTACACTCTACAGCCAGTCTTAAGAAATAAAGTTTCAAGAAAAATTTTTTGAACCAGAAGTGGAAAGAGAACTGAAGATGGATATCCTTAGTGAACCCCAGATATACTCCGGAATTTGATGCTGAATCCATATCAGTGATTCTCTCTATCTATAATCAATTCGGGGAAATATATGTCTTAGGAAAATTTTTAAACCAGATAGATGTAGAAAGGAAACTGGAAATACAAATTATACCGGATGTGGAAAAAGAATTGGAAGCAAAAATCCTTAGTGAACCCCTATCCGCTCCAGAATTTTATGCAGATTTCATATTAGCCATTATCTCTATCTATAACTAATTTTGAAAAATATATGTTTTAAGGGAAATTTTTGAACCAAATGTAGAAAAGACATTGGAAGTATAAATTCTTAGTGAACCACCCTATATTGTCTAGAATTTCATTCAGAATCCATATCATCAGTTATCATCTAAGCCTATCCATAGCCAATTTTAATTTTTGAGCTGGAAATTAAAAAAGAACGAAGTAGAAATCCATAGTGAACTTCCAACCCCTCTGAAATATGATGCTAACTTCAAATCAGTCATCATCTGAGCTCTATCTTTAATAGATCCCAAGAAATAGATGTTTCAAAGAAATATTTTTCCGAAAAAATATAGTATGGCAAATGTTTGCCACCAATAAAACTTATTACATAATATAGTGCTACCTTGATTAAACAAATGCCAAAGGACTAGCGTACATACTCGTTAAATTGAGGTACTCTTGCATAAAACTAAAATCTTACCTTCAGATGCGTTTTAAAAGTTGTTTTGGCTTCAAAAGTTCCATTTATAACCGGTTTGCATAATTGGCATTCCACCTTATTACTTCATTATCATCAATAGATATATATTACTTTAAAAGATTTTCCATTTAATACTTCCCAAAATATATTTGCATTACGAGCGACAGTATCTTCCATCTTTTCCCATGTCTTTGCAATAACTAACTACTGCTTTGTATCTCTTTAATTTACTAAAATATATATACAATGCATAGCAGAGCTTAGATTGCTTATGCTTCTATTTTCACAAAAAATGGAACTTCAAACTCTCTTCTTTATACATAGACAAGAAGGAGACATCTACCAAACTGCATCATTATGTAATTCCTATATAAACATAAATTTATAATAGAAACTATATTTTTTAGAGGCCACCACAGATACTAAACATCCCATTAATTAACATCTTTATTGGCACCAGGTTGCAAAAGGCTGTTTAGATTGACTCCTAGAAATGAATTCAATGACTAGACAAAATACAGATTAGCCATTTTCTCTTTTGTGAATTGTTCATCTGCAGTTTAAATACGATAGTTTAAAATCTGAAAAAATGTATTTTGATTATTTGAAAATACAAAATACTCTGAAAATGTAGTTCCGATACATTACTAAAATACTTTAGTTTTTTCAGTTTAAAATACAAATGTATTTTGAATATGTATTTCAAATACATGTATTTTTGATAATGCCCAACTCTGACCATGATAACACATAGTGAATTACTATTGTGCTAAGTGTTCTTATCCTGGGTTAGAAAAAAAAAAGTATGGCAAGTCTCCCTTATTTTGCTTTAACTTTTCATGTAGAAAGTTTAGTATTATATATTGGAACATGGCAGTGACTGAAATTGTGAAATATCTAAAATGCTGTGACTAGTTTCAATAATTGAATCACTGATTTCGAAAAAGGTGCAAGTCATAATTTTTATGAATTTAATTTGCGGATGCAGTGCTATTGTATCCTAAAGTGCTCTATCTAAGGGTGTAAATCGATGATTGTATCATTACTATTCACATCTATCTCTATCGTTGAATTTGAAAACAGCATAAGTGATTGACTCCTGTCTTTTCAAATTAGATGATGGTTTCTTCACTCTTTTATCTCTGTTTCCATATTATCTTAGTATGGAAAACTATAACTACTGTTTGTGACACAGATGATGATGATTAGCATCACATTAACTTGTTAAAAGCATATATTTTGTTGTATAATATAAATATAATCTATTTTCATTGCCTTAATATTTATTTGAAACCTGCAGTAGCTTTTTATTTTTCTTATTACTGTTCTTTATAATAGTGTTAGCATAGAATAAATAATATTAGCATGTTTGATTTTAAAAAAGGCATAAGTCATGAACATGTCACTTTTCAAGTAATATTGAACACAATTAATCATCTTGATAAGGATTAACATTTTATATATATCTTGGATTTTTAATAATTCATCAAACGGTTGGGTAAAAACATTTTTGTAATTTATTCAAAATGTTTATATTGGGACTTATCAGTGATTCACTTTTGACATATATCTTTTGGGATTAAGGTTGTGATGAAATTAACTTTTAATTTTGATCCTATAAAATGTTGTAATTGATCAAAAGTGATGCAATATTAACTATGGGAAATTTTCATAGAAGTGCATATGTCACCAATAGAAAGCAACATGTTTGTTTACATTCATGTCATTTTAACATTGCTAATTTCAAGTCCATTTCCTGTTCAATATGCTCCAGTGTGTGCAAGCTTGTTACGAGTTTAGCAAACACAAATCACAGATTGTGAACCTAATTAAAATTTTGTTTATCTCTTCTCATATATAATTTCACAATATTTAAATACAATTGGTCATAAAATACTTTTTTATTTTCTAGAACTAAGTATAATATAAAAAATGGCATGCTTAGGAAAGTAATGCTGTTCAAAGTTTTATGCTCAAAATCTGACTGGAAAATTATGTTTAAAATGAAAATAAAGTAGTTTGAATTCTCAGTGGCAGGTGCATCTTTTGGTGATTATACTTACCGTAGAATTCCATCGATACGCCCTCCCTGTAAAAGCGACCTCCTCCCTAAACATCCGAAAAAATTCGGAAGAAAATAAAAAAATTTATCATTAAAAATATTATTTATTAATAAGGATGTACTTTGTTTCTTTTAGCAGAAAATTCCAATTTAGTATATTAAATGTGTTGGTATGTATGTTTTTTAGGTAAAAGGTTTTAAGTACTAAACATATTTAAATTTTATGAACTTCCCTTTTATTAATTTAGATTAAAATTAAGCTGTATTTAATAACTTTGTTAAATAGTTAAATTGACTTCAGAATTAATTAGTAGCAAGACTCAATGCAAATTATTATATCTTTAACATTTCGTACATATTTTATTCTAATGGGTTTGCTAACCCTTTACACTACCTGCTGGGAGAAGGGAATCTTTTTAGTTGCAATTGATAAGGACCAGGCCGGTATGGATCCTGACGATGTATGGAAAGTCAGCTCATCTTTAAAAAGGTAATTTTTTTATGCATTTATATTTTAAAATTGTTTTTTAATATATTTATTTTATTTGATCCAGAGTTTCAGCTGGCTCAAAAAATACTGTAGTAAAATACTAAAATGGGGGAAAAGTTGTAATAAAATGTTACAAAATGTTAGCCATTTTTGTGCTCTAAAGTGTATGGATGAGAGAGGGGGGGGGGGGGGGGGGCATGATTTGGCCAACAGGAGCACTATAGAATATTCCTTAAGATTATATTCTCTCTCAAACTGCGTATTTCATTTTTCCTATGTTAACCTGTGAAAAACTTATAACTTGTTTAGTTTTTAAGATTTTTTCAAGTCTTTTAAAGTGAAGGGTAATATACCATAGTTGTAATCATTCAGACACATGATACTGATATTTCAAAATTTTTCTTGTAAACTTTGAAAAAAAAAAAAAATGAATTCGGGTATGAGAAAGTTGATTTGAGTCGCACTCCAGTTAATTAATTTATTTGTTTCCCGTTCATTTTCTGAACATAGTTTAAAAACATTTATGGTAACTAATTATTTTCTAACTTTGTTTAAAATGTTACCAATGTTTACATTATAAACTTATTGTGCTTCATATTTATTTTCCAGGACATGCTAAAAAAATATCTTTTACCATAACACATTTAAATATTTTTTGAGGCAATTAAAAAGAATGTGTATTAATCGATAAGTTCTAACATTTAATAATATTGAAATTTAATATGTATAAATTGTTTTTTTTTTCTAACTACGTGAAAGAAATCTAATTGCAGTTTGCATAACATGTTCTATGTGTAGCATACTACGTTATTAGTAAAAAAAAAAAAATGAATTCTGGTATGAGAAAGTTGATTTGAGTCACACTCCAGTTAATTAATTTATTTGTTTCCCGTTCATTTTCTGAACATAGTTTAAAAACATTTATGGTAACTAATTATTTTCTAACTTTGTTTAAAATGTTACCAATGTTTTCATTATAAACTTATTGTGCTTCATATTTATTTTCCAGGACATGCTAAAAAAATATCTTTTACCATAACACATTTAAATATTTTTTGAGGCAATTAAAAAGAAGAATGTGTATTAATTGATAAGTTTTAACATTTAATAATATCCAAATTTAATATGTATAAATTGTTTTTTTTTTCTAATTACATGAAAGAAATCTAATTGCTGTTTGCATAACATGTTCTATGTGTAGCATACTACGTTATTAGTAACTTTTACAAATTTAATTTTTAATTTACAATCAACTCTTTGCATAAATGTACCTGAGGTTTCACTGAAATGATCAATTTAGATACCTGAAAAACCAAAGTGGATTGGGTTTTTTCAAACTCTGATTTGATATAAATTTATCGATATAGTTTATTGAATTTAATATAAAAAGCGTGGCACATATTTTTATGACTTTAATTGTTGGAGGAACACAATGTATAAGAATGATGTATGAAATGTTTGGTATGGATGTTATTTTAAAATTGTTATGCTTGAAATATTCCAGAGCTATGAGTTTGGACTACATTATGACTGAATATCTGATAATTGTCCATTTTGTATCCCTTGAGTTTAAAAAAAAAATGGTAGATACTTTTTTAACTTTAGCACACCACTGTAATTTGGATATTATTTTTTATCCGAATCACAGAGTTTTTAGCAGGGTTGGACTACATGTTTTCCAGCCTGGGCAATTTTAAGGTAGTGGTAAGCAAGCAAAAAACAAATTTTAAAGATCCATTTAAACATTTATTTTAAAATGAAGTAAAAAGTAGAAAATAAATTAAAAACATTTTACTTGCTAATACTCGTTCCTGGTTTTATGTCGTTCCAAATTATTTTATCACGCTTTACCACCAATGGTCAAAAAGTTAAAATCATCTTCATAAACAAAATGTTTGATTTAGCTCTTTAGAAATAAAATTATTATTTAAAACTTGTGTTTCTAAAACATGTAAAATGAATGATTGCAATGAAAGTGGCCCTGTCCAGCTGGAAACAGTGCAGAAATGTGCTGTGCGGCCAGTACTCGGCCTGATAGCCAAACCAGCCCGAAAATTTATCTACGCGACCATTCAAACCCCTGTAATGCTAGATAGTCAGCACAACTCCTTACTGTTGAACAACGTGTCAGCTGTAAAAGTTTGACAACTCTATCCTTCCTGTTATTGTATGATAAGGTGCCGGCTAGGGTAGGCCATTTTGCCGGCAAAATGGTATTTTTGCCAGGGCAGTGGCAAAAACTGGAAAAAATGGCTGGATTTAAAAAAATGTACAAAAAACAATATAATTTTGTGCATAATATAATTGAGACTTAAATCAGAATATTAATTAGTTATTTCATTAATATAAATTTGATTAATTAAAATGATAAAACATAATTAAACAAATAAATAAAAACATAGATTCTTTTGTAAATTGTATTTATGCAAATTTTGTCGCTAAACATAGATTCTTTTGTAAATTGTATTTATGCAAATTTTGTCGCTAAACATAAATTCTTTTGTAAATTGTATTTATGCAAATTTTGTCGCTATATCTAGTCTATATATGAACGATTCAAACTTTATTTCCGTGTAGCCACTGATGAAGAGCATACTTATGCTCGAAAGCGTTATGGCCTTTTTTAAACTTTTGTACGTCTTAAGGAAGTGAAATAAAGACCTTCTGTTATGGATGTGTGTTTAATTTTGCTACATAATTAAACATTAATTGATTAATAAGAAGTTGTGAAATCAATCTTCATTTTATCTAAAAATTCATTAATATAATCATCTAATTCATTTAATGCTAAAAATATGAAGAAAATGAGACGTGAATTAGAACAAAAATCTGAGGGTTCAACTCTGATAACATATGGTTGTGCAGCTCATTGGCTAAACCTTTTGGGAGAAGATATAACACCTTCCAGCATTATTAAACATGTAATAGATATTCACAATTATTTTCGAAATCCTCATGTTCCTGGAGCATGGTTAAAGGAATACAGTGAGCATGTTTCACCTCAATTACCTGGAAATACTAGGTGGGGTAGTCAGTTGATTTGTCTAGAAACATTTATTCGAAATCATATGTAAAAGTAACAAATGAGCATTTTGAGGAGATGGATCCAAACATTGCAGCTCATATACGGGATTTTAACCTTTATCAACAAGTGAAGGACCTTATCAGACAATTAAAGCCAGTAGCAAGTGCATTAGCTCTTCTAGAGAGCGATTCAGCAACAATTGCTGATGCTTGCCATTTATGGTGCAATTTGTTAAAAAATAACAAGTTGAAACCCCATTATGCTGTAGTGAAAAAAAGGTTTAATCAAGCAATTTTGCATTGGCATCTTGTTTATTTATTGCATTCTAAATACAGAGGGGAAAATCTCAATTATGAACAGAAAGAAAAGACCAGAGCATGTCTTCAAAAAATAAACCCTTTATTTATATCATATGCCATAAACTTTGAACTGAAAGAGAAAACGTATCCAGATACATTTTCTGAAGATCAAGTGATTAAGACTGTTGATGCTAATAAATGGTGGAGAAGTAGAGCAAGAGCATGTGATATTTCTAAAGACTTTTGCAAGTTAGTTGCATATCTCCAAACATGCCCTTCAAGCAGTGCTGCAATAGTTAACAGGAGCTATACTTTTTATTTTAATATCTATATTATATAGTAATTAATATACTTTGTATCTTCAAATTACTATTGCTTTGATTCTGATAGATAGCAAAATGTGTATTATTACTCAGACTTTGTTAAAAATTAACTGAAGCATAAGAATTAGTTGTTTAATAGTTATGACTGTTTAAACCAAAGCCAGTGAGTTATTTTATTGTAATTTACTCTCTCCTTTCTCATTTTTTTCATTCATAGTATTAACTAAAATAGTATTTTACTAAAACAATACAAACTTAATAGCATTTAGATTACTGTTTCAATGATGCATTGAACATTCTAAGTTATAAAAAAACATTAAAGTTATATATTAGAGTTAAAATTAGTAAAAATTAAAATAACTTAATTACATTCCCGTAAATAAAGCATATCTACTTTTGCCACTGCAGCAAAAAGTGGCAAAAATGTATTTGTCAGGATGGGTTTTTCCGTGGTTTTTTAACCATTGGTGCCAACCCTAGTGCTTGCCCCCATTCAGTCCATGAACTAGACCAATAAGAAACCCATAGATGTTCCCAGATCATGATTATGATTGGTTAATTATTTTCATTGGAATGTTCTCTGTTGATTGGAATTTAATTGCTAAACTGCATTGTTCGTTTAAACGACTTGTGGCAAGTGTCTATGATGAGTGCAGACTAAATTAAGTTATATGCTACATCAACATGATTACCTTTGATAATTTCAAAAATATGTGAAAAGAAATTTATATCTGAAAAATCACAATTTCTACTACTCATTTGGCTTCAGAATGCACCTATTATTACAAATATCTTCAAATCAAAACATATGAAATCATCAGACAATATTTAAAAGTAAAGTATATGAAAGTATTATAAGAATGTAACAAATGTTTGTTAACAATTGAAAGTAAAAATATAGTCTTATTTTCATTCACTGTTCAAAGACAGTTATAAACAACAGCCATAGAGCCATTAGAAACTAGAGGTTATAGAAGTAATCTAAAGCTATTTCTGGATACTTCACAAAATTCTTAATTTTTTAAACCTTTTATAATATTAAATTTAGACTAGAATTACAACTAATGTATAAATTTAGACTTGATTTGAAGTTTGATCCATCACCATAAATCATTCACAAAATATAAACATTAAAAATTCTTATTATTGAAAATGTGATAATAGAAGCAACATTATTGAATTTATTTGATAATTTCAGGTACAACCTGTTGAATTTTCATAAAATTAAGATATATTTTTTATAAACGTGCTTCACAAAAGAATCCTGGACATACAGATACACCCAATAAAAGTTTTGGAGGTTCAAATTGCAATGGTATTTTAGGTTGTAAAAATTTCTGAAGCCAACTCAAAATTTTGTAAAATCGGGTGGACACGTGGCATCACCAGGGATCTAACCCAGAGCCAATGCATTGTAAACATTCATTATTATAATGACCAAAAGAATTCTCCAGCTTATAATGCTTAATATTACCTTATGAATGTGACTACAGATTTACACTATTTTGTTAAAACTTCAAAGATAAAAATCAGTTTAACCTGCTAGTCGGGAAATTTTTTGTTTTTATTTTATAATTGCTCATTTTTAGAACATTGGTAAGAAGTAACAGCAGATACTCATAATGCATAATGGAGACTAAAACAACCTTTTACAAAAGAAAAGTGCAGGGTTATGCTTGTTTAAATTCAAACGAACCTAATTTTTAGAAGGGCTATAGTAGCCTAGGCATCATATTAAAGAAAACGTATTAGGAAAAAGGAAAACAAAGCCTATAGAAACACTGCAACTAAAATAAACAATGTTAACCACTATAACTTAATATATTTTATAAAATGGTTTATAAACTGAACAAAGATGCTGACTTTTTGAGATTTGCCTGAAGTTAATTTTGCATGTTGAGAACAGTGTCTTTTTTTTACTTTTTAAATTTTGTAGAGGAATTAAATTAAGTATTTTAATGGATTTTTTGAAGAACAGTGTGATTAAAAGTTATGAAAATGTGCATGTATTTCAAATTATAAGTAACACCAAATACCTGGTGAAAGATAAAATAAAAATTGAGGTGTGCCAATTTGGCCTGAATATAGAACTTCTTTCTAATGGGACTTAATTTTTATTAAAGATCTAAAAAGAAAAATTGCACAGCGAAGTGTTTGTTTTCATTATCTTTTTACACAAAATATAATATTATATTTACTGATTGTTTAATGTATCTGATTTTTCACTATTAATATTATTCAATGTTCGGATAAATGGTGGTTTAATTGAACTTTTTATCTGCAAGACCTAAAAAACATTGATAATTTTCAATATTTACCATTTTTCCTGGAAATAAATACAGCACAGTAACTTTAAAAAAATAGAATATTGATGTAATTTTTTTAACCTTTACACTCTTAAATGTAGTTGCTCTTCAGAAATTATAAGTCATTGTTTTTTATAGCTTTATTTTAATTAATCATAGAAAGTCAAGTAAGCCTTGCTTTTTAGTTTGCATAGTTCTTTTACATAATTAAATAGTTAATGTTACTTCTGTTTTCTTTAGGTTTGATGATATATATCACTTAAACATATCATTTACTGATGGAATAACAAACAAGACAAGGGAAGCAGAAATATCTAAATCGATTAGTTGTTGGTTTGACACCAATGGTACTCTTTTATATGACTTGTTTGAACCTGAAGTATCAAAGTTACATGCAAGTCTCTTGACAGAGAAGAAGAAAAAGTGATTTATTTATGCCTCTATACTTAATTTGTTTTATTGGTTTATTTACTTAATTTCTATTAAATTAAGTTCTCATGTGTATTTATTTTGTCAATACCATACATTTCCTTTTTTTTAAGTATCAGTCTTTAAAATCATTAGACCTCATTTGCTCAAAAATTTTTGTTTATATGAATCATTGTCCTAATAATGAAAGAGTATTTTCAACATATGAAACAGTAGGTTCAGTTACAAATTTGAAGGGAAGCATATTATACTGATTAAAGTTATCACGTGGTATACAATTAACAGCAATTGATCACAAGGTTTTTAGGTACTCCATCAGACCATACCTTTTCATTTGATTGGAGCACTTGGTAAGTAGATTCCCTAGAAGTATAATTGATATAATACAATAGTATATTATTTACTGTTGGTCCATAAATGAATTAAAAATAAGTTAAATCAAAATTATATTAAATAAGATTTATTCTTTGTTACAGAGTGCAGTGGATTATCAAACTGCTTAAACTAAGATCAACATCAAAAAATATATTTGAAACCAATATTGAAAAGCAGGAATTAAAACTGCCATCTATTGAAGTCTGGTTGCTTGCTTTGTAGACAAGTGTGTAGTTATTTAAAATTTAACAAAAGCTGAAAGTTATTTTATGATAATTTAATGTTTGCTAATTTCGTAATTATTTTTATCATACTATGGGTTCTTCCTCTGCTTGCTGATGCTCACCAACCCTTAGAACTTTCTTTGTGGCATCTGCTACACAGGCATAATACACCCCCTGTTTACTGCTGCTCATTCACTGCCATGAATACATACCCACAACCCCTCCCAAAATATCAGAAATTAATTGATATTGCGAGTGCACAGGCCACTCAGTCTATTTATGCAATTTGCATGCACCCACACAGCCAGCATGATATGCTCTTAAATAAGAGTGAAAATTACATGTCAATCAGTTTTTTTTATAGAAACTTACAATGCATTTCTTATGTAAATATATAACTTTCAGGCACATATTTGCAACAAGACATTTAAAATCTAATGATAATGATAGCTTCAGTTTTATTGCCATGGAGTTAGTTCTAGTTCCCTTTACCTCCATGATTGTATCTCTGAACAACGAGCCTACTATATATATGGAGATACTACTCGTAATCTGGCAACATTATCTGCCATAAGCCACTGTTCTCGCTGCCGGTAACATCACAACCAGTCAATTTATTTGTTATTGAGAAAATTGAAATAAAATTAAAATATCAATAGATTCATTCAATGGTAAATAGCAAGATCGTAGAGTTGAGGTGGTAATGCTGATAATTGACTGTATGTGATGTCACATCAAGGAAGAGCTATAACTTATGGTGCTGGTGCCAGTAGTGTCTCAATGCATATAAACTCGATGGCTCTGAATGATAAATTTATTTTTAATGACATCATTTAAATGTTACTTTTTTTGGAAAGGCAATAGCATTTTCAACAGTGAAAATATAGATTTTGAAGATAAATGAAAGAAAATTAAATTTTCACTTCAAAATTGTATAAAAAATAGAAATGTTTATCCGCTTGCAACTAAAATAGGAGGCGACATGGCAAAGCATTTTAAACCATCACGCAAAATTGCAAATCATTTGATGTTATATGTTTGGTGCTAGCTTTAACAGAAAATTTTTCTATTTTAAAAGGATTTTGTCAGCAGCTATGGCTAGTTTTTTTAATATAGAGACAAAATAGTAGATGTGACTAAGTTATCATTGAACTACAGTGAAACTTAAACAGTTTGATCGAAAAATTTAAACAGTTTGTTAAAAAAATTTATTTTTAATTCCATAAGTCAAATTTCTTCAAGTTGAACTTTTACAAAATTTTTCATTTCTACAACTCGAATTTTCTTAGAAACTAACTGAAGTTATTGCTACTTATATTTGAAAGTTATCACTTTTTAAAAGATGTAACTTTTTGCCACGCAGTTTCATCTTATCCTAATGTTATAGAAACTGTCAAATCTAGATATGAAACTGTAGAGAAACGAGATACTCATGACTGTTTTAGTCCTTCAACAGCTTTGAAAGCTTCTAATACGGTAGACATTATAACATTTAGCATAATTAGGGGGATCTGTTGATCCAACATTTTTAAAACAGCTGCACACATGGAAGCTGCTTGAAAGAGGAATGTCGAAACAGCAGGACGAAATAACATTTTCTTTTCAACAAATGCTAAAGATATTCTATGTTTACTGTACATGCACACTGTTATTAAAAATTTGCATAGACTTAATATAATTATTTGCGAATTTTTTTAAGTTGCACACATGAATTTATTAATAGAGAGAAGCAGAGCTATGAAATGTGTTAGCAGTAAAATGAGAAACCCCTTCAATATATTGTGTTTTAATTACCTAATAGACAAATTTCAACTTGCATTCTCTCTTAAATCAAAGGAATCTATTTGGCTGATCTTGTCTCACCACCATTATTTAGACAAAAAGTAGGATACACTCCAATTAAACATTGTTTTCTGTAAATCAATTGATTAGTTGCTTAAAAGACTGCTAAGATACAGTTTCATGTTTTTTTTTTTTTTTTAAAGTAACCTCATGACAGATGTTAACAAAAGTTTGGATTCTATAATGTTAATTTGTCCAAAATATTTTCATCTATGTCTCAATAAAAAAATTTACACATTGAAATCAATTTACTTTTAAAATGTGTAATTTAATGATTCAAAAGAAATGCTATGATGAAAATTTTCTAATTAAATATTTTATTTAAAAAAGCTAAATAGTAACATTTTTTACAGAATTTTAATCTGTATGTTTAAACTTGTAAAATATTGAATTCAAATTAAAATTTATATTTTAAAAATGCATCCAATTTTGACCAAATTTTATATTTAGAGGTAAAGTATGTAGATAAAATTCTGTAAAAATATGTATGTTATTAATTATTCACGACTTAATGAATTAAGCTTTCATTACAAAATTTCTTTTGAGTCATCAAACTATATATTTTAATGCAAAAATAATCTTTCAGATATCTCCATAAAAGTAAATTTTTATGGAGATATCTGAAAATCTCATAGAACATATTCAGATAAAAGGATTAAAATATTTGTTGCCAATCGTTCTATTCTAACATAATTCCCTCCAGGGTTTGAAAAGGTCATATTTAAAAAACTATTATGGATACAGCAAAAAGTTTCATACCTCCATATAAAGAATCATTTCAAGTTTACACGTCATGTAAACTTGAAGAGATTATACAAGAATTACATGTCGGCCGTACCGTGATGAAAACACCGGTTCTCGTTAGATCACTGAAGTCAGGCAGCATCAGGCGCGGTTAGTACTTGGGTGGGTGACCACCTGGGAACACCGTGTGCTGCTGGCAAATTTCGGGTGTGGTAGCCCAGTGGTTTGCGTGCTGGATTTGCACGCTGCCACAACTGCCGCCGTGGTCATGTGGAGTACGATCATGTTAAACATGTAGGCCCGTAAGTCCTTCCGAGAGGTTGATGGTAGAAGAAGGAGGGTACGGTCCCTGTGGATGCCTCCCCCACTGGGTTCCGGTCTAAATTGGGTGGCACTTCCCGGCCGTCCAAACAGTTACCTTACACCTTTCTGGTAGGTCAGATGGTCTGGGTCTCAACAAGAATTACATGTGCATTCGCTAGCATTGACTGCAAGATGTTGGGACGAGTATGGCAAGAATTTGCTTTTAGAATTGAAGTATGTCGCAACACCAAGGAGGCACATATTGAACACTTTTGTAAAGCTTATACATAACTTGAAGTAATTCTTTATATGGTGGTATGAAATTTTTTACTGTATGCGTAATAGTTTTTTAAATATGACCTTTTCAAACCCCAGATGGAATTATGTTATACCCTGTATAAAGTTTCAGAAGAATGCTCAATGTGACAAATCAATTGATATACAAAAAGACATGTTGAATCAGAGCTTGTCCAATTTTATATATACCAATAATGAATCCTTGAAGTAAAAAGTTTTTTTTTAATTCATTTTTATAGTAATTAAAAGTGAAATAAAAATATAAATGAAAATTTGAAATATTTATTAAGCAATAAACAAACAAGCATTAAAATTTTAAAAGCACTAAAGAATAAATATATCATAAAAATCTCATAAAAGTGTTTCTAAAAATTAATATATTTCTAGAAGAGGTATAATCAAATTAAATGTCTCTAATAATTGAGTAAGTTAATCAGCTACAGTCTCCTTTTCCTTGTCCCTGTTAAAGATAAAAGATGTATATCAAAATTTATAAAGTTAGATATAATCAGAATGCAATGAAAGAACTAATGCAATTGTGAAAAGGTTAATAGGGATAATAATTTCTGTAAATTTTTAAAGAAAACTGAGGGTACAAGGGATTTAAAACAGATGATTATGACAAGTACGAGGCATGTTTTTTAAGTAAGTACCGTTTTGGAATTAAAAAAAGACGTGCAAAGATATCGCAATAATTTTATTTCTACATGAAAGCCTGTACCTTAATCTACTTTTCTACATAATTTCCGTGAATATTGAGGCACTTGTCATAACGTGGCACCAGTTTTTGAATACCCTCCTTATAAAATTCTGCCGCCTGACTTGTTAACCACTGTATCACAACTGTTATCGTCTTGAAGACGCTGACCACCCAGGTGTTTCTTCAAGTGCAGGAACAAATGGTAGTCGCTGGGCGCCAGATCAGGGCTGTATGGAGGATGATCTAGAGTTTCCCATTTAAAAGATTTGATGAGATCTTTGGTCCGATTAGCCACATGTGGACGGGCATTGTCATGCAGCAAAACGATACCCTTACTCAACTTGCCACGTCTTTTGTTCTGGATTGCACGACGCAGATTGTTCAATGTCTCACAATAAGACGCTGCATTGATTGTCTCATTACGAGGCAGAAACTCCACTAGCAATACTCCTTTTTTGTCCCAAAAAACTGTGCACATGATTTTCCGGGCAGAAATTGTTTGCTTAAACTTCACTCTTTTGGGTGATGATGAATGTCGCCATTCCATGGATTGTTGTTTTGATTCTGGTGTGACGTAGGCCACCCATGTTTCGTCACCAGTAACAATTTGGTCTAAAAAATCTTCACCTTCATTGTGGTACCGCTCAAGGAAAGTCAATGCACTGCCTAAACGTTGGGTTTTGTGCAAATCCGTCAACATTTTTGGAACCCAACGTGAACACAATTTCCGGTAATTCAAGTTCTCTGTCACAATGCGATACAAAACACTACGAGAATATTGAGGAAACCAGTCGCACATTGATGAAATTGTAAAGCGTCTGTTTTCTCTCACCTTTTCTTCCACTTTCTGCACCAAATCTTCATTAAAGACCGAAGGACGCCCACTCCGTTCTTCATCATGCACATTTGTGCGGCCATCTTTAAATGCTCTCACCCATTTCCTTACCATTCCATCACTCATAATGTTTTGCCCGTAAACTTCACAGATCTCACGATGAATATCGATCGGTTTTACGCCTTTAGCATTAAGAAATCGTATAACAGCCCGTACTTCACAATCGGCGGGACTCACGATTGTCGGAGGCATCTTAAACACTCAGTAAACAACGTATACAATGAAGAATCAGACTGTTATGGCGTCAGTGCATAGACAAGAGATGTAGGTAACCAGCGCGGAACGCCGACCGTAGCGCTGCGGCGGCGGAATCGCAAAACGGTACTTACATAAAAAACATGCCTCGTATAATTAAAGATATCTTTAAATTATGGAATTTTTTTTTCAGACCCATAGTATTTCTGCTGAATGTGTCTTTGTAGTAATATATTGCATCAAAAGAATAATGGTGTTATGAGATAATAAATTTTACAAAAAAAAAAAAAATCATGAATCTAGGCCCACAGGCAAAATATTTATATTTCGGATATTTAAAAACTGTTCTATGCATATGATATTTTATTATAGAAACATGCAAATGTAAAAGAAGGAAAACGAGCTATGGGTCATTCCATAAGAAATCATCCAATTTTTCCAAAAATTTGTTGCCGACACATTTTGTAACATTCTAAAACTTGTGTATACATTTGACTGTTTGGATCTGATTTTTGTTCTTTAAAGAGTAGTTGCCTATTTAATAAGTAAAAACACTTTGTGTAAAGGATAAGGAAAAACTTTGCTTAAAGCATACAACTGTTTTGAGGATACATTGGATCCTAGAACATCTCCAGTGTGAAGCAGACTGAAAAATCCAAAGTAAAAAAAGACAAGCTGGGCTAAAATTTGTTAGCCCATTTCGTCCTTTTAACTTCGGGTTTGTCAATGTTTTATACTAAGAAGAGAATCCCGTGTATTCTCAAAATAGCTGTATGCTGCATTGCTTATTCATTTGTATTTAATTACATTATTAAGTTTTTCCTTAATTGCCATTTTGTTTTTAAAATACAAAATGACCACCATGGTAAAGCAAAACAGCATAAGAGTCATTCCATGTCAATTTAATCAAGGCATGTCACCCATTCCCTTGGATTTTTCTGAAATTTTATACAAAATTACATACAACAAACTTATACTACCCTGCATTCATAACATTTTTCGGGAAATTTGTGATCAATTTCCGATTTTATGACTTTTCCTTCGGAACTTTTGTATCCTATAGCCACTGCGATTGGTGATTAAAAAAGTTTTTGTTTTACAAAATCAATGCACAAAAATACTCATTACTTAATTTACAAAGTGTATTTGCTTATTTTATAGCATGAAATACACATGTAGAGGCATTATGCCGATCTCTGCATGCACGCATATCAAATATTTATTTATACTCCTGAAATGACTATATTTATAAGTACTTTTAATTTTTTAAATTATGCTATTAAGAAAATACATATTATTTCATTAATAATATGTCTGAGAAATAGTTTGAAATACCAGGAGAGATTCAAAAGGAAAATACATCTTATTTCATTAATAATATGTCTGAGAAATAGTTTGAAATACCAGGAGAGATTCAAAAGGTTCACAACAAAATATAAAACATATTGCTTTTTTTCTGAAAATATCGCGAAAATTCAGATATATGAACATGTATTTATAATTGCTATCTTCTCATTTTTAGTATTTTTTAATTTTTTAAAAGTTTTCCAAATTTACAGATTTTTTTTTATATATTTTCAGTTCATTTTCTGAATATTTTAAATATTTAAAAGTGATTATAATTTATAATCCCTAATTATTTTCCAACCTTGTTTTAAAAAAAAATACATTGTTTAGTTAATAATGTTATTCCTTGTTTACAATAAATGAAATCCCATGCTATATAAATGTGCTGCAATACTATCATCAGACTAAAGTTTCATGATTATAATTCAAACAGCCAGAAAAATATGAAAATTTCACAATTCTAATTGAAATAACAAAATGATTAGGCAAAAGTCTCACAATTTTAATTTAATTTTGACTCACACGAGACTTAAGTTATCTGGAATATTATACAATTTTCTAGTGAATTTTTAATCACCAATAAATAGTTATTTATATTCAACAAAACTATGCCAATATCATGATTTTATAAAGAATATTTAAATTGACAGGGAAGTAAATAATTGATTACTTACTGCTTGTATAAGCAGGGATAGTAAAAAATACGCTGATCTTTCCCAAAGTTTTCTCCATCAGAAATAGTATGAGGCAAATGTTGGTGTAGAGTTTCAGGAAGAGTAATCGTTATCACAGAAATCACAAACAGTAGTGCACCAGATATAACAAGTGGTAGTCCAGGAGTCTTTAAGGACTGGAAATGCAAAAATATCTCACATTTATAAATTATAACAAAATAATAAATCATTTGCTATTTAAATTCACACCCCTGCTTCATAAGTAACACAACTCAAAATTTGTCAATTTCTGGTTTTACAGTAACTCAATTTTCAGAAAAACCAACACAACCAATATTTTCTACTAGAGGGCAGTGAATATCACTTCTGACCAATACAATAGATGGTAGAAGAAAGTTTTATACAATTTTTTTTTTTTTAATTTAAATTGAAAATGTGTCATTCTTATGTTTTATTTGATAATACATTTTTTAAAATCGGCACAATTTTATCTTACTTCATTAAAATTGTGGTCATGCAGAATATTAAATTAAAACTATTGCAATTCAATGAAAAAGGGACACAATTTGAAAAGCTGGTGAGAATATTAATTTTCAAGTATCAGAACTAAATTCCAAAGTCTCAGTCAAAATTTTGATAAGACAGTAACTGAAACAACACAACTCGCTTCTGGAATGGGGGGGGGGGGGGGGAAGCAATTATGACGTGCACTAATAATGTTAAACCAACATTCTAATAAATTTAAAGGTTCGGGTTAGTCCATTCAATTTTATGGAATTTTTTAATTTGTTCCTCCTAAAATTTATAAATTGTATTACTTCTGAAGTGGAAATGTGATAAAACATTCAATGTTGACCAGATATATATGCATCTACAAGCTTAACTGAAAATTTATACTTTTGTATTTTATAAGCTGAATAATGTTTAGCAATATAATAAAGTAATTGTTTACAACTCTTTTAATAAAGCCTCTGATCCTCTTTATAAAATACAATTTAAATTGTTTCACATACCAGGTTTTCACAAGTGTGTTATATAGGAATATAAGGTGTTATAAGGAGTATAAAATCATTGGCTGGTTGTAGAAGCAAAGTAAAATGATATGTAATCAGCAAACAAGGGTGAATTTAGCAATGATATCCACCAGAACTGATAATTTCATAAAACTACAAAATGTAATTTTTTATGAAATTACAGCCTCCCAATAAAAAAATTTAATAAGTAAAATTAGGGCTAAAGAAAATTACTCAGTACCTTTTAATGAAAAATTCGTTGAGATAGCGATAATTAAAATTCTTGACTTATTCCATTTTACCTAAATTGCAAATGTGAATATTTAATTTCCTCTGAAAGTAAATATGTGGGGCATCTACAAATCTATTTAAAACAGGAAAGCCATCAATTTAAATTTAATTATTTAATTTTAAACAATTTATTTGTTCAAAGTAAGGAAGACATTCCCATTGCAGTTAACAGTATCTATGGGCTGGTTTATTATGCGCTTATCAACAAGGAATAACTGTTAACTGTAATGGTAGCAAGAAAACTTGCTATTTGCGACAATTTTGTGACTTTTTATGAATAATAGTAACAATTATAAAAATCATATACAATTTAGCTCAGACTACACGAAGCTACAAAGGCCAAGTGTATAAAATCACAAGAACCCACCAGAAAAGGGTATTCCCCAAAATGAATAAGATATACCCATTGCAGCTAGATCCTTGAAATCGATCAAAAAATACCTAATAACAACATTTCGAATATCTCGGTAATTTTTCATCAATAGATACAGGATGAATTTCTTTTGCTTTAATTAAGTGCAGTTAAAATTTTACTGATTGACATATAGAAAGTTAAATTTCACATTTTTATAAAATTAGTAATTTTGGAGGGTGCAATTTTCATAGCTAATTTCTCCTTTGCTAATTATTTTCATATTTCACTTGACTTCTTTGGCCAACCTTTGATTTTTTTTATTCCTTTCAGACACTCTTTGTAAAACACCTGGTGTATGTGCATATATAATATGTTATAATCACAACCAACCTTTGCCACTTGCCTATTGAGAAACTCTGCTGTAAACAAATGGCCACAATGAAACTTTATTTTCCTCACCGATTTCATTTCCAGAATTTTGTTGAGCCATTTATTCTTATAAATCAATTATGAGACTCAATATGTTACAAAAAAAAAAAAAAAAAAAAATCTTATTTTGCAATACCATGTATAGTTAAAAAATCACCAAGCTCTTCTTAGACCACAGTTCAGTTTCCACATTTTATGATGCATCCTTTTGACATAAAATTTCGAAGGTAAAGTTATGGTTTTCAGTTGCTTGCAAAATTAAACATATGAAATTATTTTGTACATATAAACTCAGACTAGATTTTAATCAAGGAACAAGATTTTGACATGCTTTACATACTTAGAGTGACAACAAAGTTTCAAAGAGAAGATTTTTCAATCTGCTAAGTTTGAGTAAAATTAGAATCATTTAGCAGCTTTTAGCTATGACACACCAATGTGAATTAAAGATAAAACAATAATAATCCACAATAATCATTTAGGACAATTCTCAACTTTTTGGGGACCTGTGCACATCTTTCATCATAATTTAGTCACTATAATCCAGCTTAGTCACAATTATTTGATAGTTCAGGCTTAAAATGCAACAAGTATCTACAATTTCTATCAATTATCTGTGATACCAATTATACAGGTCTTAACCCCTTGCCTGTGTCACCCAAATCCAGTTCGGGCAACCCATCTGCGCCAAATTTGGAATGCCTGAACTGACTTCGGGCAAGAGAAAAATCAGTGTTTCTATTCCGTTGATCCCAAATTGAGTTCGTTTTGCTTTATCAAATGCTTTACAATATAATTCACTGTTTTTCCAATAGATGGCAATACTTGTCAACATTTTTTTTTGAAGTAGGCGGGATCAGCTAGCTGGATTAGGCGGGATATAAACCGAGTTTATTGTAAAGAGTGTGATGTAGGCTTGTGTGCCGGGTCATATTTTTCGTATATATCATACTATAAAAGATTTGTGAAATTCTGAAAAATGATTCTGTGAAATGATTTGTGAAATTCAAAAGATTATTTGATTTATTTTGCTATAATTAAACAATTTTGAGTAAAATATGAATATAATCCATTAATTTTCCACATGTATGTCAAAATATTAATTATAGTAGTTATTTCATATAAAAATTTATATTTTTACAAAATAAAATTTTTTTAACCTTTGTGCACAAAACTGAAATGAATGAACCCTAATGCACAAAACTGAAGCATAAAAAAAATTTCCAGTTTTGACACATTTTCCTGAAATATACTCCACAGGTAAGGGGTTAAACATTGTTGAAGACCCAGCCCGTCCGACTCATCCGAAGACTTGAGCAACTATTTGGAAAGCCAGAGGTCTTAAACATTGTGTAAAAGAATTTCTGTAGAATATGAATTTCTGCTAATAGAGAATTTATTATAAGTACAATCCAATGCACTGGTAATTTTTTTTAACTCCAGGAAGGCAGGGGGAGGCATTAGAAACTATTGATTAAGAAGATAAATTAATAGAATAAACATTTATAGTCAAATACATATAAAAAATACATATAAAAATCCAAACTTACCAGATAGACAATGGAAGGACTTAGATACAGCCCAAGGGTTCCCATGAATCTTAAAAAAGCTAAACCTCGTCCACGGACCACTGTCGGCAACAATTCTGCAGAATATTGCATGATAATATTGTAAATTGTTGCTAATGTAACTCGTTGTATGAGGGCAAAACTAAGATATGTGTTCGTTGCATCTGAAACATAACATTGTATTAAGTACGAAAATTAAATTACATCACATAAGGCAATATTAATTATAAATCAAGATTTCACATACTCAATATTTTATAATATACAAGTCATATGCAACAAAATAAATAATCCTTAAATCACAAATAAAGAATTTATTAAACAGAATAAATACTTGAAAAAATCAACTTTAATAATTTGCTTCATTTTAATTATCTTGAGTGTGGATACTAACATGTAGTACTGTGCTTAGAATCTGATAAAAATAAAAAAAATTCAGATAATCCCATCCCAGTAGCCTTATTAGGCTCAACCCTTTAGTCATTACACTTTCTCAGGGAAAACTTCTCTCCAGCATGAGCTATTTTTTGGTGTTAGTAATGTTTTCTCTGCAGAGGCTTTTCCTGTCATCACTATGGATGATTGTAAGTGAACAATAAATAAATAAATCATAATTATTTTATAGAATATATACAAAATGTACTAACATTTCCTGTAAATGCATCATTTAATTTCTTACAAAATTTTCATACTGTATATTTTAAAACAGTGCAATAAACAGTTCTACATCACAGTCGTTATAGTAAAATCATGTTTCTTTTCACATTGCTTTTGTACAAATGAATATTCACTATCACTGTTATCAGAATAAAAGAGATACAACTTTTTTTTTCTGCAAACCAGATGTTGAAGCCATCAAACACTTTCATGTGCAAGGAAAACTTCAAATGGCATTAGTTTTGCCATCTAGGAAGAAACAGAACAATAAAAGCTGTAGAATGTGTCAAAAACGTTTGAAACGTTTCTAAGAAGGAAAAAAGTTTATGAATGCTTATAGCATATTACTAAAGTACAGCAGAAGTTTTTACTGAATGCATTATATAGGGTTAGCACGTTTTTGCCAAAGGTGGAAAAAATCGGTAAAAACAGTCCTGACAAAAATACATTTTTGCCACTTTTTGCCTCAGTGGCAAAAATAGATATGTTTTATTTACGGGAATGTAATTAAGTTATTTTAATTTTTACTAATTTTAACTCTAATAATATATAACTTTAATGTTTTGTTTATAAATTAGAATGTTCAATGCATCATTGAAACAGTAATCTAAATGTTAATAAGTTTGTATTGTTTTAGTAAAATACTTTTTTAGTTAGTACTATGAATGCAGAACATGAGAAAGGAGAGAGTAAATAACAATAAAATAACTCGCTGGCTTTGATTTAAACAATCATAACTATTAAACAACTAATTCTTATGCTTGAGTTAATTTTTAACAAAGTCTGAGTAATAATACGAATTTTGCTATCAGAATCAGAACAATAGTAATTTGAAGATACAAAGTATATTAATTACTATATAATATAAATATTAAAAAAATGTATAGCTCATATTAAATTATAACTTTAATTATGAAAAGAATTGCACATAAAATAATTAAATTTCATCAAATTCAATTGAATTTTCTACATCAGAGCACATATTTTGTTTTTTCAACATTGCATAGCAATAAACAAGTTTTAAAACACTATCTATTCCCAACCTGTTTCGAGTCCTTGAATGCACAAATGAAAAATCAGAGAATATTCTCTCTATTGCAGCACTGCTTGAAGGGCATGTTTGGAGATATGCAACTAACTTGCACAAGTCTTTAGAAATATCACATGTTCATGCTCCCTTCCCGGTCGTCCAATTTGTTGCTCTAAGTCCTCTGGACGAGCCGGACGGCCTGGGGCTTTCACATGTTCATGCTCGGGCGCGGTAGCCCATTGGTTAGCGCGCTGGAGTTGCACTCGGTAGGCACGGGTTCGATTCCAGCCACTGCCAAAACTGCCGCCGTGTTCATGCGGAGTACGATCACGTTAAACATGTGGGTCCGAAAGTCCTTCCGAGAGGTTGGTGGTAGGGGAAGGAGGGTACGGTCCCTGTGGATGCCTCCCCCACTGGGTTCCGGTCTAAATTGGGTGGCACTTCTCGACCGTCCAAACAGTTACCTTACACCTTTCTGGTAGGTCGGACGGTCTGGGTTTCAACAACAACAACATGTTCATGCTCTTGCTCTTCCGGCCACACAATTAGCTACCATAAGCCCTCGGGCTAGTCGTGTGGTCTGGGTCTTCAACATGCTTTTGCTCTACTTCACCATTTATTAGCATCAACAGTCTTAATCACTTGATCTTCAAAAAATGTATCTGGATACGGTTTTTCTTTCAGTTCAAAGTTTATGGCATATGATATAAATAAAGGGTTTATTTTTTGTAGACATGCTCTGGCCTTTTCTTTCTGTTCATAATTGAGATTTTCCCCTCTGTATTTAGAATGCAATAAATAAACAAGATGCCAATGCAAAATTGCTTGATTAAACCTTTTTTTCACTACAGCATAATGGGGTTTCAACTTGTTATTTTTTAACAAATTGCACCATAAATGGCAAGCATCAGCAATTGTTGCTGAATCGCTCTCTAGAAGAGCTAATGCACTTGCTACTGGCTTTAATTGTCTGATAAGGTCCTTCACTTGTTGATAAAGGTTAAAATCCCGTATATGAGCTGCAATGTTTGGATCCATCTCCTCAAAATGCTCATTTGTTACTTTTACATATGATTTCGAATAAATGTTTCTAGACAAATCAACTGACTACCCCACCTAGTATTTCCAGGTAATTGAGGTGAAACATGCTCACTGTATTCCTTTAACCATGCTCCAGGAACATGAGGATTTCGAAAATAATTGTGAATATCTATTACATGTTTAATAATGCTGGAAGGTGTTATATTTTCTCCCAAAAGGTGCCAATGAGCTGCACAACCATATGTTATCAGAGTTGAACCCTCAGATTTTTGTTCTAATTCACGTCTCATTTTCTTCATATTTTTAGCATTAAATGAATTAGATGATTAGATAAATGAATTTTTAGATAAAATGAAGATTGATTTCACAACTTCTTATTAATCAATTAATGTTTAATTATGTTTTATCATTTTAATTAATCAAATTAATATTAATGAAATAACTAATTAATATTCTGATTTAAGTCTCAATTATGTTATGTACAAAATTATATTGTTTATTGTATATTTTTTTTAAATCCAGCCATTTTCCCCAATTTTTACCACTGTCCTGGCAAAAATACCATTTTGCCGACAAAATGACCAACCCTAGTGCTATATGTGTTTGCAATGGTCAACATGTTAACTAAAACTATTTTCAAATGTACTGATAATAATATACTATCTGCCTTATGCCAAAACTCAATACTTTCTTTATATACATAGTATAATGTATAAGGAAAGTATTATGATGGGGTCAAAAATTCGAATTAGAGTTTTTGATGGGAGAAGATCTTTCAAGCATCTCTGAACATGAATCAAACGTTTTTGAGGTGATATCTCTGTGTGTGTGTGTGTGTGTCCGCGAGTCTATGGAGATGATATCTCATGAACGTAAGGAGAGATTAGAATGAAATTTGGTACAAAATTTACAATCTGTGAACACTGGAACCCTATTTTTATTTAATGCAATCAAATATTCAGAACACCCTTGAAATTTTGAAAAAATCATCAAAAAATCAAAATCTTCAATAAAGTTAAGTAAATAATCATTTCTTATTATAAGACGATTGACACAAAAATAAGAATGCTGGAATAACCATTCTCAAGATGTTACACGTTTTTCAAATAAATTTATCAAAATATCACATAGAATTAAACATAAATGTAACTATTGTAAGATATGTCCACTTTTCATATGTAATATTATATGATACATTTGTTAACATCATTTTCGTGGATCTAGCTTGTTCCATTCACAAGAGAAGATACTTCGGGTACTAGTTTTTCATTTGGATGCCAATAGTGTCGGCTGCTATTTGCTGTGTTAGCTGAGTGACTTGACTAGAAAATTTGAAAGTCATTTGCAGATTTAGCAGTGTTGGTCATATCCCTATCCGAAGTGCTGGTAGAAAAAATTTTTGTAGCAGATGATACTACAAAAATTTTTAGTGAGTGTTTGTGCAGTAGTGATGTGTTTTCTCAAGAAAGCAAGCTCGTTAAACACAAACACAATTTATTTGTTGTGAGATCCATTGCATCAGATGAAGTTACAAAATAAAACACTGTAACATTCGTTGCAAAGCAAAACTATATACAGTGAGCTAGCAAGCTCATGAAAAAGGTTTTAAACAGTCTATGACTAGGCACACACTCTCAGTTACTATAACATCGGTAAGTAGAAAAAACAGCTACTGTACCACACATGCCGTGCACGTTAATGAAGCCACCATCATCAGGTCACACGTCATGGCTTTAGAAGTTAAACTACTCTCTACCGATCAAGGTCTGCCTTCCATACAAGGTCTTTCACCGTCGATCACCGTCTGATCGATCTGACTATACGTCGAGTCTTAAGTCTGCATAACTACAAGATCTTAAACTCTGAAAAGTCTCCCACGTCTACTACATGGTCAGTCAAGGTCTCCCACGTCTACTACATGGTCAGTCAAGGTCTCCCACGTCTACTACATGGTCAGTCAAGGTCAGAATAACTGAGAATGTGTCCTATCATATATACACTGTGATGGGTACGCTCCGGAACACAACCGTTGACGGCAGCGCCCTCACTATATGCAAATCAGGATGCGCGCGCGGCGAGATGGCGATTTGCATGAATGGCATGTTCTGTTCCCGTCACGAGTCGTTCACGAGAACGGTAGAACCATTCTAAAAATGTAAACACGTTCTCGCGATAACGAGAATCGCGACGAAAACAGAACCAAGTTTCCAACAATCGGCCCCCTCATGCAAAACCCCAAATCTCGACGCACGTGCTATCAAACAATGAAGTTATTCTAAAAAACATAACAGCAAAAATGTCAAGTTCTTTAGTATCCAGCAAAAACATAAAGTATATACATTACTTTTCATGTTAAGCAAAAAAAAATTTATCATTGAAAGAAAATTTTAGATATCATTGAAACACTAAGTTCCAAAAAATTTAATTTAAGTCAAAATTTAAGTTTCAAGAAATTTAAGTATAATAATTTAAATTTAACATTTAAGATTAAAAAATTTTACTATAAATATCAAATTCAATTTGTGTAGAAAATTTTATGTATAATTATTAAATTTAACATTTAAGATTAAAAAAAATTTCACTTTAAATATCAAATTCAATTATGTAGAAAATTTTATGTATAATTATTAAATTTAACATTTAAGATTAAAAAAAATTTCACTTTAAATATCAAATTCAATTATGTAGAAAATTTTATGTATAATTATTAAATTTAACATTTAAGATTAAAAAATTTCACTATAAATATTAAATTCAATTTGTAGAAAATTTCATGTATAACTATTAAATTTAACATTTAAGATTAAAAAATTTCACTATAAATATCAAATTCAATTATGTAGAAAATTTTATGTATAATTATTAAATTTAACATTTAAGATTAAAAAAAAATTTACTATAAATATTAAATTCAATTTGTAGAAAATTTTATGTATAATTATTAAATTTAACATTTAAGATTAAAAAAATTTCACTATAAATATCAAATTCAATTATGTAGAAAATTTTATGTATAATTATTAAATTTAACATTTAAGATTAAAAAATTTACTATAAATATTAAATTCAATTATGGCTGTTCATTATCTCTGTCCAAGACCAGTATACATAATTAATACTAATAGCAATGACACAGATAACGAAAGATTTTTTTTTTTTTTTTTCTTTCTGTGTTGTATTCAAATTTAAATAAGTGGTTTGTCATCAATGAATCATAGCCAAGTGTATGATAACAAGGAGTAAACACACAAAATAATACACATAAGCATAACTGTCTTATGCGGGAATTGAAAACATGGATATATATATACATTCAGTGTAATGTGAAAAATTTTAGAAAGTTCATTGTAAACAATACACATATATATACTCTAGATACAATTATCTGCATCACAGAGGGAGGAGTAAATTATACGATATCCTAACCATATTTTGTAAAAGAAAGAAAAAAAAATTTAGAAGTTACAAATTTAATCATTTTTGTTTTTGAAAATTTGATTACAAAAGTTTAATGCTCTATCTTTGGTCATTGGTTTTGTAAAGTAATCTGCTACATTTTCCTTGGTATTTACAAAGATGATTTTAAAAGATTCATTCTCAACTAAATTCCTCAGGAAATGGTACTTTATATCAATATGTTTGGTTCGGTTATTCTCTATTGGGGAATTTGAAAAATTAATTGCAGCTTGGTTATCACAGTAGATTATGCTATTATTTCTGTTAAATTTTAACCCTAGCTTCATACATTCCTCAATGATATTTTGTAGCCAAATAACTTCTTTCGCAGCTTCTGTCAATGAAACATATTCCGCTTCCATCGTTGACAGACTAACACACTTGTGTTTAAATGTACGCCAAGAAACGGGTACTCTATCTATAAGAAATAACATACCCCCGAGTGACACCCTGTCATCCCTATTGGCGGCAAAATCCGAATCCGAGTAGCAATTTAAATTTAAGTTACCAATGCCTGATAAGTTTAACATGTAATTCTTTGTTTTCTCAAGATATCCTAAAAGTTTAAGTAATGCGTCCCAATGTTTCATGCCAGGATTCTCTTGGAATTGAGACAGAATATTTACAGCGTAACATATATCTGGTCTAGTTCTACTTGACAAAAAGGCTAAACATCCTATCAAACTTCTGTATGGGATATTTTGCATTTGTTTTAATTCTCCATCATTCATTGGGCAATCATTTTTACTCAACGTGATTCCTTTTGTAATAGGGAGTGAAGAAATAGGATATTTGAATTCTTTAAACATTTGGCAAATTTTATCAATATACTGCCTTTGATGTATAAAAATTTTGTTATTGATTTCTGTAAATTCCACACCTAACAGTTTTTGGACCTTCCCTAGAGTTTTGATATCAAATTCTTCCTTTAGTAAAGAAACTGCATGATCAATATCACCTTGATGTTTTGAAAATAAAACTATGTCATCCACATATACCAACATTAATACTTTGTTCTGGTAAAAATATGCACAATTGCACCATTTGAGTTTGAAGAAATTTAATTTTCTCAAAGTGGTGTCAAGCTCATTATACCACTCTCTGCCGCTCTGATGTAAGCCATATATTGCTTTTTTCAGCAAACAGACATGATTTTGTTGGTTCGGATCGACATATCCAGGTGGTTGTTTCATAAACACTTTGGCATTCAATTTAGCATAAAGGTATGCTGACTTGATGTCTAATTGAAAATGCTTCCAGTTAAGCAAACATACAAAAATTGCAAAAAAAGCTCTTATTAAGCAAAAATTTATAACGGGGCTAAATACTTCGTCATACGAATCCCCCTTCTCTTGTGAATATCCCTGAGCCACTAATCGAGCTTTGAATCTCTTTACTATTCCATTTTCATCCCTTTTGATGGTGTATACCCATCTGGATCCGATTATCTTTTGTGAGGTGGGTGTAGGCACTAAGTCCCAAACACCTCTCTCTTGCATTATTGCTATTTCATTATTCATGGCTTCTTGCCATTCTTGCGAGTGCGGAGATTCAATTGCCGATTTATAGTTTTTGGGAACTATTATCTCTATGTTGCTTGCCTCTGGCCTGGATTTGATATCCCTCTTTTCTCTGAAGTTAAACAAATTTTGGTCATAATGTATGTTAGCCTTAGCACAGAATTTTTTAACATCATTATGACTTCTCAGCCTATGTTTATCACCCCTCACTGAGTAGTAAACATCAGTTCGAGTTCCATCAGGCCTGGGTACAGCTTTCCTTTCCCAATCTATGTTTGAACAGGGGGTCAGATCGGAATCAGCAGGAGAGTCCTCTTCCTCACTAGTATGACTAGTGTCATGGCTCTCACCTGCTTCTTCCTCTGACTCACTATTCAAACATCCCGATCCTGAATCTGATGTTCGAGTAAAACCCGATTTCTTTTGGGTGAAGTTTCTAGGTCGAATGGGGTCCAGGACGCCTTCCGCTGCTTCCATCTCCTCAAAACGGACATTGCTTATTTCTAATATTTTTCCTTCTTTCACAAGAAGAATTCTATAGCCCCTGGTATTTTCCGCATATCCTACCATAACTCCCAGTTGAGCTCTTAGGTCTAGCTTCTTCCTAAGCTGTTTTGCTATACCAGCATAAGCCTTACATCCAAAAACTCTGAGATGGGATACAGCAGGCTTCTTCCCATAGTACAATTCGTGTGGAGTTTTAACTTTAAATTTATGGCAAATCCTGTTCTTTGTATAAGTAAAACATAGGATTGCCTCTGCCCACATTTTGTCACCAACTTTGCTTTGATTAAGCATTGCCTTGACACAATCTAACGCTGTCAGGTTGAATCTTTCAGATACCCCGTTTTGTTCGGGTGTATAAGTGTTAGATCGTTCATGCTTAATCCCTAACTTTTTCAAAAAAGCTTTAAATTGACCGTGACAAAATTCCATGCCGTTATCAGTACGGATGCACAAAATCTTTTTGCCTAATTGTCTCTCCTGACAAGCTTGAAAATCCTGAAAAACTTTGAACACATCTGATTTTTGTTTTAAAATAAAAACAAACACCTTGCGGCTAAAATCGTCTGTAATAGTCAAGAAGTATTTGTTTCCCCCCAATGAAGCTACAGGCATTGGACCACAAACGTCCATGTGCAGTAATTGCAAAGGTTCTGTAGATCTAATCCTGCCTATTGGTTTGTACGAGACTCTTTTAGATTTTGCAAGTTTGCAATGAATGCAATTTACTTTTGCATATTTTAATTTTGGGAGTCCGTTTGCCGCGGAAACTTTACTTGTTTGGTGCAAGTAGTCTGAGTTAATATGGCCATATTTTCTATGCCATAATTCAGTTTTGTTCAGAATTTCAACTGTTGAACCACTAATTTTATTTGACTTTGATTTTAAATCAGATTTGTTTTTCCTTTTATTCAAGTTAGGCTTAATTTTGTTTTGACTTTGACTATTTGTTGCAGGGGTTTTTCTAACCTGTTTAGAATTTTTGTCCCTATCCTGATCTCCTTTACGGCCCTCAACACTACTATTTAAACTTTTAGTTGAGTACTGTGGTTTTAAGAAATACAATCCTTCTTTACGTTTAGCGTAAAAGAAATTTTCTCCCTCAGGAGTCTTAAACCATAGAATACCTTTGGCTGCACTAAAAGAATAGCCCTGCTCTTCTAATACAGATGCGGCCAACAAGTTACGCCGTAATTTTGGTGAATACATAACATTTTGTAGCACAATATTATTTGTATGATCTTTAAATTTAACATACATGTTCACCGTTCCAATAGCCTCAACTGGGCTTTCCATATCACCCACTGCTAGCGACATAGATGTATCCTTACATTTATCAAATTTTGAAAACATTTTAACATCATTACAAAAGTGTCGCGTAGCAGCGGTGTCAATCACCCAGCTGAGCCTATTGTCAGGATTATCAACAATATTAGCTTCTACATTTATATTTGAAAATACTTCAATAATACTAGAGCTAGTCATCTTTTTCAATTTTGGGCATTGTGCCTTTACATGACCATTTTTATTACACATAAAACATGGTCCTATGACCTTAATAGACTTTTTAACTTTGGTGACATTTTTACATTTAGCGTTAACATTTGAAAAATATACAGATGAATTGGAACTTACATTATTATTGTCATGATCCTTCCTCAACTGTCTAATCCTGCCCTCCTCCAAAGAGAGTTCTTTCTGAATTTTATCCAATTTAAAATCAGTATCGCTCCAGCGATAAATGATTTGGATGATACTCTGGTACTGGGCTGGGAGATACCGGATGGCTTGGAATGCCACGTACACATCCTCCACGGGGTGATTCACGTTCTTGAGCTTGGTGACAGCTTTCCTTATCCTCGTACAGAATATGTCGATGGGCTCCTCGATTTCCGGGCGTAGACTGAAAAACTCGTCCAACAGATGAACTAAATTAGCGCGCGTTGGGGCCTCAAAATGCGCCTCCAACTTCTCCCACGCATCCGCCGGGCTGTCGCCGATGTCGAGCAGTTCTCTGTACTCCGCCGAGATATTTCGAAACAGGATGGAAAGTGCGCGGTCGCTGCTGCGCATGTACTCCTCTCGCTCGCGGCGTGACGTAGATTCGTCGACTGGTAATGCAGTACGGTTGATGTGGCCGTAACATCCTTCTCCTTTCAGGATAAATGAAATTTCATTACGCCAGGTGACGTAATTGTCCCTGTTTAACGCTTCTATGCCGTTGTTCACCTCCATAGTCTTTAACTGTGACTAGAGTGCGTTGTTTACCTTTCTGCTTGATGCAAATGGCGCCGGTCGCGGCCCCCGTCGATGGAATTCACAACTCTTCACTGCTGCTTTATCACGGATAAAAGTTATGGCCTTGACATACTACGGCCCATAACCAAATGTCGGCTGCTATTTGCTGTGTTAGCTGAGTGACTTGACTAGAAAATTTGAAAGTCATTTGCAGATTTAGCAGTGTTGGTCATATCCCTATCCGAAGTGCTGGTAGAAAAAATTTTTGTAGCAGATGATACGCAGTAGTGATGTGTTTTCTCAAGAAAGCAAGCTCGTTAAACACAAACACAATTTATTTGTTGTGAGATCCATTGCATCAGATGAAGTTACAAAATAAAACACTGTAACATTCGTTGCAAAGCAAAACTATATACAGTGAGCTAGCAAGCTCATGAAAAAGGTTTTAAACAGTCTATGACTAGGCACACACTCTCAGTTACTATAACATCAGTAAGTAGAAAAAACAGCTACTGTACCACACATGCCGTGCACGTTAATGAAGCCACCATCATCAGGTCACACGTCATGGCTTTAGAAGTTAAACTACTCTCTACCGATCAAGGTCTGCCTTCCATACAAGGTCTTTCACCGTCGATCACCGTCTGATCGATCTGACTATACGTCGAGTCTTAAGTCTGCATAACTACAAGATCTTAAACTCTGAAAAGTCTCCCACGTCTACTACATGGTCAGTCAAGGTCTCCCACGTCTACTACATGGTCAGTCAAGGTCAGAATAGCTGAGAATGTGTCCTATCATATATACACTGTGATGGGTACGCTCCGGAACACAACCGTTGACGGCAGCGCCCTCACTATATGCAAATCAGGATGCGCGCGCGGCGAGATGGCGATTTGCATGAATGGCATGTTCTGTTCCCGTCACGAGTCGTTCACGAGAACGGTAGAACCATTCTAAAAATGTAAACACGTTCTCGCGATAACGAGAATCGCGACGAAAACAGAACCAAGTTTCCAACAAATAGTACTATACGAATAACCAATAGGTTATTCTTATAGTAGGATGCCCTACTATAAGAATAACCTATTTCTCGTCTTTAATGCATGGTAAAATTTTAGTGACAAATTTGACGACTTTTTTTAAAATGTTGCCAAATTGACAAAAATGATGCTAAAACAATGAAAATGATGATTAATTGATAAAAATTCAATATCTTAGAAAGAACACAAGAATCAACTATAAGAATAATCCATTTCTTCATCTGTCCGTAATGCTACGCAAAAATTTTGGCAGGATGTTGCCAACTTAGTGACTTTTTTAAATGTTGCTAAAGTGAGGAAAATATTGCCAAATTGATAAAAATGACGCTAAATGGGAGGTAATGAGTTGCTCTTTTCTCCATTTGTCTGTAACATTTGGTGAACTTGGCAAATAATCTAACAGGATATCATCCCCATCCTGGTGATATTTAATCCAGACGAAAATATCATCAAAGTTAATGAAAATGACACCTAATTGGTGAATTAATTATTAAAATATTTTGATATATAGACTAGATTGCTTATTGAGGATGCTATCAATACTAATAATTGTTAATTTAGAGTTGCATGAAATATAAGTTAATTGGGTACTTTAAAATAATATTTCATGTTCTCATCCGGAAAAGTGACAAATGTACAATTCAACATGAAAAACACTGTACTGTGGATCTTATACATCATTTTTTTCACTGTGAAAGAAGTAAATTCATTGTATTATATAAGGAAAGTCATGTGCTGCCCACATTCGATTTTTAACACTTTACAACATAGTTGAAAAGTGTTTATGACTTTGTTCATTCTGTCCGTCTGTCTGTTCGCATAACTGCTATAAAAACGACTATCAAAATGGAAATTTTATTTTGTTGTTCAGACAGTCTATGGGACATATGGGAATGTAAATGAATAATATCACCCATCTAATTTAGGATTGAACCCAGGTTGAAAAAATTAAATACATTGAACCCTATGGGACCTAATTTTTCAAACAACATATTTCATGCAAATTTAAAATTCACAAATTACTTCGAAAATTTTAGGAAATATTCAAATTATCCCATAAAACATATAGAAAATTTTTCAGCAAAATAAGTTTTTTAAATAAAAATTAAAATAATAATTGCACCCATATTATATGAAAAGATCATGTGACTCACTTCAAAATAAAAAAATCTAATGTGGGCAGCACATGACTTTCCTTATATAATGCAATGAATTTACTACTTTTACAGTAAAAAAAATAGGTTATTCTTATAGTAGATACTTATATTCTTTCCAAGATACTGAATTTTCATCAATGAGTCGTCATTTTCATTGATTTAGCGTCATTTTTATCCATTTGGCGAGATTTTTGTTAATTTGGTAACATTTAAAAAAGTAGCCAAGTTGGCAACATTCCGCCAAAATCTCGACAAGTGTTATGGAAGGAGAAATAAATTATTCGTATAACAGATAAATGACTATTGGCGTTCAAATACAAAAGCATTACTTAAAGTATATTTTCTCATGAATGGTACGAGCTAGATCCACGAGAATGATGTCACCGAATTTTATCGCATGATATTACATATGAAAAATGAACATGTTTCTCAACGGTTATTATGTTTTTTCTATTTATGGAATTTTTTGATAAATTTATTTGAAAAATGTGCAATATCTCAAGAACGGTTCATGCTAGCATTCTACAGTTTATGTCAATCGTTTTCTAAGGAAAAATTACATAAGAAATGTCTATTTGTGTAACTTTATTAAAGGTTTTGATTTTTTGATGATTTTTTTAAATTTCATTCGAAAATTTAGGGGAGGTTCTGAACATTCGATTTTGTTTAAAAACAATAGGCTTCCAGTATTCACGGATTGTGATTTTTGTACCAAATTTCATTCGAATCGCTCCAGTCATTAGTGAGATATCGTCTCCACAGGCTCACTGACTGACACATACACACAGACATCACTTCAAAAATGTTCGATTGACCAAAATAAATAAACCAAGAAAAAATCCACCAGGGTAATCTACAAGTAATTTACCTAACAAATTTTGGGAAATTTCATCATATAGTTTTGGAACTAGAGTGGATAAATACATTGCAAAGACATACACACAAACAGATGTCATGCTAAAAATGGTGTATTATTGTTCTAGAGCATTCCAAAAACATGTAGATTTGTCAATAACTCGATTTCCAATTTTCAACCACATTCCAATACTTTTCATGCAATGTAAGGAGAAAAAATTGTTCACATTATCCACAATTTAATTCTGGAGTTAAAAACTCCAGTAATCTAGTTGATTAGTCCATACTCCATAGATTACTCCACATTTCTCTGAGGCATGGCATAACCATGTTTATTTTTTTTTTGTTTTTATGAGTTCATATTTCCTTGTTTCCTATTTTTATTCTTTTATTTCCTTTTTGTGCCACTATTGGGCATTTGGGTCCAAACTTTTTGCACTGATGAAGGAAATCCAGTGGATTTCCGAAACATACATATGCTTATTTTTATTGATTTGTGCTGCAATTTACATTATAAATCAATTTTTTAGCAATAGATTTTTAGTAATTACATACATATTTATGTAAGTTAAGAACACTCTTACTGCTTTGGGATTAGATTGGGAAAAATTAGTAAGTGTAACAACTGATGGTGACAAGTATATGTATGGTTCTAAAATGGTTTATTTGGAGAAATTTATTTCGAAATTCAAAAGATGTGAAACGATAAACCAATGATATTTCATTATTATTATATTCATAAAAAGCACTCTGCTGCAAAAAATTTTCTATTATGAAACATATGGACACAATTGTATCAACAATTACCTATATTCGATGTAATACATTAAAGCACCACTGATTCCAACAATATCTGAAAGAGTTGGATTCAGAATTCGGCGATATTTTATATTTCTCAAATATGAGATGGCTAAGTAGAGGAGCTCTGCTGAGCAGAAATTTTACCTTGCAAGAAGAAATAAGCATTTTTATAGCAGAAAAGGATAATGTGCCTCAATTATCTGATGAAAAGTAAATCAAGTCTTTTGCATTTATGGTAGATATGACTTCCTACCTAAATGAACTTAATGTCAAACTACTTGGGAAGATATTCAGCCATAAAATCATTTGAAGCAAAATTGTGTCTACTTAATAAACATGTGTAAGAAGGCATTTTGCACCATTTTGTAACATGCCATTCTTTAGAAATTTCAGGATGTCAGAAAAGGATGTATTTGTTGAAACTATTCAAGCCCTTTAAAATGAATTTTCAAAGCGATTTGTAAATTTACATGAAAATAAAACTGTGTCCTACGATAATTTTTTAACCGTTTTGATGCGGACAATGATAATGTTGCATTTCCTAAATGAAGTTTTGGAAATTTAGAATAGTGATAATCTGAAATGTTCTTTACAGGTGGAAAATCTCATCCAATTATACAAATGCTTACCAATTAATTTTTTATAATCAAAAGTTTTACAAAAAGATACATAACTGCATTTAGCAGTACTTACATATACAAACAAACCTTTTCTGCGATGGATCGTAGAAGACAAAAAAAAAAAAAATTTGTACTTTACTAACTAATGAGCATCTTTACAGCATCATTCGAACTTGCACTTCAAAAAATAAATTAGACATAGAAAAATTAACCAAGACTATAACAATAACAAAAATCTCATTAATTTAAAGAAATTAAAAATTAATGTTGTTTCATATTAAGTTTAACTTGTTAAATGCTTATTACTTTATCAAGATAATTTTTCAATTAGCACAGCTTATTTAAGAAAGATTTTTATATTCCGTTTTGTTTTATATTATAATTTTTGTGTACTGTTATCTTTGTTGATATAATTTTATTATGATAGTATTTTAATATTATTGAATATATATATATTTGTAATTAAATGGCATTAATATGTTAATTATAAAGAGTTTCTACATTAAAAATGATATATTTTTTTATTTGCTTAATATTAATTTATTTATTGAACTTCTTTAATTTTAGTTTTCTGCATTTAGAAATCGGGTTTAATTACAAGACTCATCTTAAAGTAAAACATTGTTATACATTTTTATCAAAAATTATTAGTTTCCTGAAAATAAAAATTTGACTCGGGTAACCATGATATTTTAATTTTTCCAGTATTATACAACTGCTTTTTTTTTAATATTTTATATATATTGGTAATGGAATATATAAATCTAAGGATTTATATTCATTTCTCAGTGTGTCGCATATGACACAATTTTTGGTCAAAGCTGTTTATACATATAGATTTGGACATGTAGATCATATATAAAGCTAAAAATAACAGTGAACTCAATTTTTACTATTTCAGCACAAATTTTAATATAATATTTTGCTTAGTGGCAAAGCATCAAGGGAGACAGCATTTATCCAAATAATCTAAGATCAAATAACTTTTGTTTTAAATAGATATATTATCCGATCTGGAATAAATGTATAAAATATTTTCCGTGTAAGCAAACAAAGTATTTTTGCTTCGTTTGGTGCAGAACTCAATGCAGGCACCACTCTTGTTTTATTTATGCACAAGTCAAGATTTTCAGGAGCGTCAAAGCCCTTTCCGTCTACCCACATCAGAAGATATTCCATTGGAAATGGAACCGAGAGAAAATGTGCATGTAAAATCAACTCGGATCGCTAAATTATAGGGAGGTTCAATATTTTTTCAGAGTTAAAAACTCAACGTATGGAATTTATTTTTTTTTTTTCAAAAATATGAGGCATTCATCTCAAATTATCCAGATGTTTTAATTTAGCAGATTTTACTTTACATTCTCTAATTTTCATTCATTTGCTTCAATTTTTTTATATATAAATTAGAAGTGGCATAGTTATCTATAGCAAAAAAAATTTACAAGTCTGTATAAAAGGCAAGAAAAAAATTCTTATGGAAACCAAATCAATCATGAATGTAATATGCAAATACACATTTTTAATGCATTTAGAATTTTTCTATGTGAATCAGAAATTAAATTTTCAACAAGTGAAAAAGTAAAGCTTCCTTGGTGAGTGGTTTATTTATTTTCTTTTATATTTTCCTTGATTTTTGTATTATAATTCTAGTGGAGTTTCCTGTGTATTGTGTTTTCCCTCATATATCGTTTTTTCATTGATTTACAGAGAAACATGAAACTGAGGTTCCACTGTAATAAAATTACAAAATGTCAAAACATTTATTTTCATTGTAATTTAGTTATTACAGTAAATTCCAATGTTTCAAAATGTATGGTAGTTCAACACGCCTTTCAAACTGCATTCAGGTTCATAACTGCCAACAGGTAGAGATAAAAGAATGCTTTGCATAGGGGGCCCGAGAGGCTTGGACCCAGTGTTGCATAAAAAGTTTATGAAAAAAGGCCAATAATTTGTCATATAGGGGGTAGTAGAAGGAGCATATTTTTACATCATTTTTACATCATTTCATTTTACATCATAATTTTTAAATTAATTCAAATGTTGTTTTACATACTGTACAGTATAATTCAGTCTGTGCAACTCTTTAAAAAATATCAAATTTATTGTTCATTATTTTGTTTTAATTTAATTTTTCTCATTTTTCACCCTCATTTTAGCTTGACACTTGATAATCCAGCAAATTTGGCAATCTAGCACAGCTGAAGTCCTGAATGTGTCAGATTATCGCAAGTTTACTGAATATTTTATTTTATTTGTAATCTAGCTAAAATATATAGCATGAAACTTATTTGCAAATTTCGGTCCCCAGTTTTACTATCTCCCCAAATTATTTTATGTCACTGATTTTGCTATTCTTGTTGTTAATGTGTATCTTTAAAAAATGTTAAACTAGGAAAATTTTGAAAATTATTATAATGATTTATGTCCTTTCATTTTACGATTGTCAAGCTGTCTGACACATACAGCCCCTTCATTCAACTTAATATTCAAATGCGGCCGATACCTGGCCTTGACCATTAACCACAGACAAAACTCATACTTCTGCCCTGTTTATTCTTAGCTTAATATGAACAGTAAACACTTATCATTCTTCTAATGAAAAACATAAGGGAAACCTAGGTCTAATGATTATATTTGGAAATATTGGTTTTAGAGCAAAAAATTTAGTATTTAAATTTTCAGAACTTTTTACTTCAAATTAACACCAAACAGAGAATAATTGAGCAAAATTTTAACTTTGTAAAGAAAAAGAAACTTATAGTAATTTATAGGATGGTAAAAAAGGAAGTCACTAATCAACAAACTTTCAGTCTTTATCTTTTCTTTTCTTTAGAAGAGGTGAAAGGGGGTACTTTGCTTCTTTCTTTTCTACTTTTGATATTGCTAATGAAGCTCAGATTTGGGAGCAAAAGAAATTAAAAAATAAACAAAAACAATCGTAATTTCTAATATTTTAATAATATTCTTCAGAATTAAAGATTTCGGCTTCCTTCTACATTTCGTAATTGGAACTAGCTGTTGTTGTTGAGACCTAGACCGTCCAACCTACTAGAAAGGTGTAAGGTAACGGAATTGGAACTGTTGAAACCCAGACCGTCCGACCTACCAGAAAGGTGTAAGGTAACTGTTTGGATGGAATTGGAACTGTGAAAATTTTAAGGAATTTTGAAGGAGATTCTGGCAACAATAAAAAGTTTTAAGGGCCCTAAAAAACATGTGAATTTAAGGAGATTTTAGCACGGTGAGTACACTTTTCCTTAAAAAATTTCAAGGATTTTCAAGTACCCTGTAATTTTTTCTCAAGGACGTGAATTAACCCTACATTATAAAGTTGTATGCATTTCTGAGAGAAAAAATAATTAGCAAAGTAATGCTATTGAAGCCGTTGAGGAAATTTTTAGGAAAAAATTATGTTGGTTGGGAAATTTTCAAGAACAGTTAAACCATTAGGGAAATTTCCAGGGAAAGCAAAACTTCTTGGAAAAAACACAATGATGCACATCTGAGGAACATTTTCACAACATATTTTTTCAAAGGGCGTGGTAGCCCAGTGGTTAGCGAGTGGGAATTGCACTTGGTAGGCCCGGGTTCGATTCCCTCTGCTGCCAAACTGCCGCCATGTTCACGTGGAGTATGATCACATTAAACATGTGGGTCCGTAAGTTCTTCCGAGAAGTTGGTGGTAGGGCAAGGCGGGTACGGTTCCTGTGGATGCCTCCCCCACTGGGTTCCGGTCTAAATTGGGTGGTTCTTCCCAGCTACCTTACACATTTCTAGTTGGTCGGACGGTCTGGGTCTCAACAACAACAATACCATATTTTTCAAGCATTTTCAAGGACCTAACCAAGAAAATGGAAATTTTCAAGTAATTGCAAGGTCTTGAAAATGGTCATCTAAAATTCAAGTACTTTCCTGATTTTCAAGCACCCACATGCACCTTGTTTTAATAACCATACAAACCCTGATATAAAGTTTTATGACGCTAGTCTGTTGAAAACCCAGACTGCCCAACTCACCCGAAGGTATGAGCAGCTGTTTGAATGGTAAGATGCTAGTCTGTGTACTTTTTGACCAAACCGTGCATGTAAATTGCTCTAGATGCATAGTACAATTAACTATGGTGATAACCTTGGACTTACAAAGTTGCAGCACATAGCAAGTTTCCTTGCGGGCACTGATGACTGCTATTTGGTATTGATGAGTTAAAACAGAAATAAAACCTATGCATTAAAACTGGTTCCGAACTAAGAGCATAATTTCAAAACTTTTCCAGTACTGATTTAAATTAGTATTTGGATAACAGAAATTGATAACAACACATAGAAAGTTTTCTTGAGGGCATTAATGACTACTATTTGGTATGAGTTATAACAGAAATAAAACTTATACATTAAAACTAGTTCTAAACTAAGAGCATAATTTCAAAACTTTTCCAGTGCTGATTTAAATTGGTATTCAGATAACAGAAACTAGTAACAATGAAAGAAAAAGCAGTTTTAGAATTTAGCTCTTTTTTTAAATATGGTGGAAAAATACAATTTAAAAATAGAAGTTGATTAAACAACATTCACACAGAATATAGATATTGAATGTAAATAAATGCCTTAAAAATTAAAAAAAGTTAAATCGAAGACATGCAAATAAATGAAATATTCAGTAAAAATATCAAAACACAATTCGTTATTGAAAATGCATTATTTCAAGGCATTTAATGCATCATGACTTCACTCAAAACTGTGCAGAGGTGTCTTAATATCAAAGAACAAAGCTGAATCATGGGGTAAAACTTTTTAGCTGAAAGAATATATTCAATAAATCTTACTTTGTTTAATATTGCATGCATCAATGAGCAAGAATAAAATATTTACTTAAGAGTCACAGAGAAATCATAACAAAATATAATAGATGCTTTGCAATATGATGCAGTATCTTATGTCCATGCAAAAATACAAAGCCACTTGTTTTTGTTAGATTGTATTTATTTCACTTACCAAATGAAACTGATACTGTTGACAAATATGAATTACGCCAGGTGAAAAAAAAGATCATTCTTTTAAAACATACACATAAACACTGTAGATAAATTAGACAATACATAAATTGAAAACGATGACTGCATCAAAAGAATAACTTTTTATTACCTTCAGGTAATATCATGATAACGAATCCAGCCAAACTGGCAGCTAAGGATGAGATGACTATAGGCCACCGTCTTCCTAACCAATCGATGCCGAATAGAATAATGGCAAGGGCTGGAATTTCAACTAAAGCACTGTATGTAAAAGAATCATAGATATTGGTTCCCAGGTTTGAGGCATTCTGAGTGTTAGTATGATAGCAACAGTAAACTATAAACCTAAAATATAATTTTAAAAAGAATTAAAAATTTCACTTTAAAATAAAAGCAATAGTACTGTACATATAATTGCGTCACATTATCACATAATTCATATAAATGCATTATCATTATTAAATTAAGTGGAGGTAAATCTGTGAACACATTTTATTTATTACCAATTTGTTTCATCCATTATAATGATGTCTCTCTATATAAAAAAGTTACTTCAGAATGTTAAAATAGCACAAATTGGTCCTATTTCCTAAAAAATAGAAATCATAGTAAAGGGGAAATTTTTCAGCCATAATTTTTAAGGCTTTCCAGGAAGCACCTTTGATGAATGATATAACTTCCAAATTTTATTGGTTTATTGCTATTAGTTAAAGAAAATCAAAAATGGCTCAACATCAATTTTGGAACTTTAACTTCCAATGCTACTTTGGAAAACTTGAAATTTATAAAATTTCAATTCTGCTACATCAGCAGATAGTGTGAAGTGAAATGTTATTATTTCAGAAAACTTAATCATCCCTTCGAGGTAGATGGCTACAAACCATGTCTATGGGCATAAACATATGATCTGTCTAAGCCCTTTTTTGCTCTGTCATGGATCCCATTTTGAATTTAAAAACAAAATGGAAAATGATCTTGAAAAATGAAATTCAACAGTAGAGGTAATTGCCATGAAAATGCTCAGAATTTTTAACAATAGGTCAGCAACAAATTTCAGAAAAGTTTGGTAGCTTTTTATGGAATGATCACTGGAGTCATCTAAGCTCCAATGTCACTAGCAAGCTTAAGTACACAAATATGTCTCCATTAAAAGTTTAATTTTATTGAAAATTATCATGATTTATTTGGATAAAAAACAAACTGAAATGAATTTATAACAGTCAATAATATAATGAAAATACCAAGTTATAGCAAGCACCAAAGAAGTACGTCTTAATCGAGGAGTCCGAAATAAATCTAAGGCATTTACGTTGACATTTTTTTCTTCAGCAGCATTATCCTAAAAAGAAATACTTTATAAACTACTAAAATGTGTCAAAATTTAAATCAATATGAACAACATATGTAAGAATCAAATGTATAAAAACGATAAAAGAAATAAAGTACAGTACTATAAATCTTACTAAATCATTAGACTAACGGTTTAGCAAAATTACTGTATATACTGTATATACTCAAAAAATCATTTTTTAAGTTGAAATACTTCTTTTTTAGCATTGTTGTGTTCAGGTGTTGATTTACACATGAAAAATATATCATAAAAATTTCAACGAGATATCTTCAATAGAAGCTACGAAAAAAAGGCATAAATGTAGGAAAATGTTCATTTTAAAAAATAGAGGATAAGAGTAAGATAAGTACAGATGGCTCACATGTTATGTGTGCTAAAAATACTAATTAGGAATACTTTTAGTCATCCAAACTGAATAAAATGAACACCATTGTATTGAAAATTTTGAATTGTTTAGGACAGAAAACTCCAAAATGTCAAATTTTAACTTTTTACATCAGTGCTTAATGCAGAAGTAAAATGTGTCATGTGAACAGCATATAACTTTTCTGTGTTTCTTTTTCTTATATTTGTTTCAGTATACAAAATAACATACAAACTGAAAACTGGTTTATTCTAGCATATCTGAAGTGAATACACTCATTTTCTTGTGAAAAGGTAGTTATAAAGCCATTAACGTTATATTTAATTTTTTACAGTTTTCTAGATTTTTGAAAGCCAATTTGAAATAAGCCACATTAATTTTTTTTTCTTCAATATGTAATAAAATCTAATTAGCATAAGAGTATCACATTACCAACACACAATATTTCATGAAAATTAGGAAGGATAGCTTTTGAGTAAGATAGGATATACACGTAACACACATGTACATAAAAAGGCAGGCAGAGGCACAAAGGTGTCATAGATTAGTTGATTCAGAAAAAAAGTAATCCAAAAGGTGTAAATCCATAAACAAACTTGTTTTTAAATTTTTTATCCTGTTATATATCTTTCCTATACATATACTGTGCATTGATGAAAAAGTAAAAATCAAGTGAATTGTATACAAGTGTTCAAATCCAAATTTTAAACAAGTCAGTGATGTGATTCCAAAAAACTCTTGGATCAATTTTTGGAGCAACAAATTTCTGAAATTGTAGCAGTTTATAGCAGGTAACATTTTGAAAATGTAGCAGTTTGTAGCAGATAAATTACAAAATTGTAGCAGTTTGTAGCAAGAGATTTTTTGACATTGCAGCAGTTCAGTACAAGGCATTTTTTATTTCAACAGTATGTCGTATTCATAACAAGTAAAGCCAGGACAATGAAGTTTTAAAAATCTAATTAACAGAATTTAAGTATAGACATTTAGAATTTTCAATTAACTTTTAATAAGCTAAAATAGTATATAAATTGTATTAATAAAAAATGTTTATTTTTTATACATTTTTTTTTTCAATACATATTCTTAAATATAAAAGAACTGCAATAAATAATTTTAGTAAAGATCTATAAAACATTTTAAAATTGCAATAAATAATTTTTGAAAAGATATAAAAATATAATTGAAAAAATAATTTTATAGATCTAAATAAATTTTATTACATTAAATTATTAGAAAAAAAAAATTGAATAAATAATTTTAAAACATATTTTAAATAATTTAAATAAATAACTTGAGATCTAAAAATATTTTATTGCATTAAAATTTTATTGCATTAATTTTTTTTTTTTTGTAGATCTAACAAAATGAAATAAATAATTGTAGGGAAAAAAATATAATATTTAGAAAAATATATAAAATAAATAATTTTAGAAAAGATCTACAAAATTAAAAACTTATAATAAATAATTTTTAAAAAGATCTAAAATAATTTAAGGGAAAATCTAAAGAAATGCAAAACATTTAAAATATGTGATATTTTTTGAAAAGGATACTGGTCATTTATACTGCACTATAAAAAGAAATAACGCAAGAAAAAAAATAAAAATCATAAAATTAAAAATAAGTGCGATAATTTTTATAGTGCGATAAAAAAAAAGAAGAAATAAATAAGAGCGCTATTAATATAATAAGACCTCCATTAAACTGAAACGGAAATTTTTTAAGTTAATCAAGCTAAAACAAATAAATATTATGCTTAAAACTTTATTAAAATATTAAAAATTCAGTAAACTTCCGTTAATACGGCGTGAAATTCCCCGAGTTTTCCCTATTGTCTGTATCAGAATTCTAGGTACTGCATACTGCTATTTTAATGCCAATTTCAAAAAATAACTTTAGATTTAATTGATACCGTGAATACATGACAGTGTAAACATTCAAAATAACTTGAAATGCTTTATGTTTGTATACAATTTTGTTTGCATATACAGTACAACTTAAAAAATAAGGACCAGTCTAGACTTTGCCGATTCCGGAATTTTCCGGATTATAGAATTTGGCTAATTTTTTCATTTTCAAATTTTATAAGAAAATTTTGAAAATCTGTATAGTTATTCCAAATGATCCAAATTATAGCATGTTACCCTTCATTTCAAAGGGCTTGAAACAATATTTCGATTGATACTCAGTTTGAAAATATACCCTTTGAGAGGAGGGGGGGGGGGGGGACATATAACGTCACGAACACAAAAATTATATTGCAGCTATTTTTCACTACAATTACTGAAACTATTAAATCGCAATCAATTGAGCCATAAATAACTCCATTTATGCATAATTATGTTAAATTTTGTCATATGCTGCCATGTTAAGGAAATAAAACAATTTCAATTAAAGTTTTCGCTCAACTTAAATAAAATTCTATCTAGTTCTAGATTTTTTGTTAACAAAGCCGAATATAAAGTTTCGTGAAAATCCATTATTGTTTGTGGCAGCTATCATGTACATGGTAATCGACCACAGATGGACATCACTCTAAAAATAGTCAAAATGTGTTTGGGAGGTCTTAAAACATATGTTGGTATCAAAATCTCAAATCAAAAATTTTCATGAAAAAAAACAATATTTCCTCAATACTACGTATGAGAGAAAAAAGAACTCGGACGTTTTATTTATTTTCTAGCATCTGTACATCATTATATTTAGTTCCGCTGAAAAGGGAAAACTTTGGCGCAATTGACACAGCAATCACATCACTGATAAGTGCACCTGCTAAGTCTTAATAGCTTTTATTTTTAATCCAGCTTTAAATGCTTACTATACCATTAACCTTTAGGTAGGTAAAAAAGACTGAAGTGCAATGAAACATATTAAGAGCAGAATTCAATTATACACAACACATATTTTTAGTCATTGTAATATTTACTATTTATAAAATGATGATTAACTTTTGTGTGAATATATACATTATATTATTTTAGCACATATTAAGATTACTTGCAAACATTGCATTCAGAAAGTTTTTTGGGTCTATATTTCAAACAATTTTTCTTTTTAATTGAGATTTTAATTTGAAATTCACAAGTGCATATGCAATGAAATCAAGAAATTGAGTAAAATAATCAAAACTAATATAATCAAAACTAATAATATAAAATGCAGTTTTGATAAACATTAATTTAAAAGAAAATAAGGAACATGCCATGACAAAAATTATCATAAAATACCTTAGCCTAACATCTTAAAATTATCATAAATTAAAGGTAGTGTAGAGAGTTACTTATATTGAACTAAGAAATAAGAGGCATTTTTCTGCAGATAAACTGAAGGTCCAAGAATAGATTAGGAAAAGTGATATATATATTTTTTTTATATGTGCATGCTCACCAAGCCTGGTGATAAAATATTGCTTTTGATAGTCCTATTAGTATGGTTTGCCCAAACTTAATGTAACTGTCATGATAACAGTTTCTGTCATCACTGAATCATGAAGGTAATTGTTTTGAACATGCACAATTCTAAAGATAAAGTTAATTTAACTGTCAAGCATCGTTTTTAATGAAACTTAATGTTTTGTGAGTGATAAGATGTTGAAAAAAGTTGTAAGCTATTGAAATAAATCTTCATATGTGTGTGCTTCAAGGGTGTTACATAGTATAGTTAATAGATGATACGACAGTTAGACCATAAAAGTTTAGTTAACTTTTTTGTTTTCTATTTAAATGTCAATGCTTATTTTTCCTAATTTCTTCTATAAAATACTACATTTCCTAGCAGCTTGAAAGTAGTAACATCATGTTAGAGTAGAAAGAACCAGAATGTGCACATTTGCTACAGCTTTTTAGGGCACCATAAGGTGTAGTTGATCTAATGGTGAGTGTTATACAACAGCATGAAAACAATGCACACAGGCCATAGGTTGGAGTGCTGCAGCATTTACTTTTGATAATCAGTGGTAATGGACAACTGTGACATATAAAATGCCCCTGCAGGATAAGCATCCCAGATGTATGGTTGCAACCTCCAATAATCAGCAGTACTGTACAACTATGATGTATAAAATAACCCTGTGGGGTGGAGCACAAAGAGTTCCAGAAACGTGGTAAAATGTTTCTCAATGTAGGACCAGGGTCCTGAAGACCTCCCTGTCTCCACTGGAGTTTAATCTTTTTTTTTACTACAATTTACTATACATGTACTTTAATAATTATCTTCCTCATACAACATTTCTGTTTGAATTTTATGAAAAATTGGCTATTTTGCCTAGTTTGCAATATAGAGACCAAAATCGTGTGAGTAATCGAATACTAATAAAATTAAATTTGAATGGAAAACCCTATTTTTGAGGAAAAGAAGCATTTCATAAGATTTGATATATTAGATTTTATAGATTTTCCATATATGCAAGTCCAAATCGTACCCTCTACAATGAGGGTGTACCGATGGATGCACAACATCTTCCTTTGTGCTCTGCACTATCTAGTAACTATATTTCCATAAGAAATTGGGAAGTTAGAGATCTGCTGAGAAAGATTGGGCAGCAGTCTTTTTGACCAGATTTTGCTTCAGTGTTCTATATATTATGCTGTTTGTTTTTCTTTGTTATACCATTCTGTTTGTTTTGTAGCATATAATAGTGTATATAGTAATCCCCAGATTAGTGTGAGTTCCATTAGTCCAAAACTCGATTTAGCACAGTTTTTAGCAACCAAATTTTGATAAACATGAATCAAAATTTCGATCTGTACAATATTTAGCTAATGCCTACACCTAGTGAACTAAAATTTTGGATGTAATATTTTTTATATATTGATGCATCACTTATATATGTATGTATATATATGATCTAATTCACACAAACGAAGGTTGTACTGCTTGTATGTATGTCATGATGAAAAAGGCTGTTTTTTACTTTGAAACCGGTCAACACTAATTATTTTGTGTTGTATGTTGCTTTTAATGAAGTTATTTGAGTCTTGTAAATATTCTGCTATTTATATATACAAAGTCAAGCTTGGAAGGGCTCAAGTAATTTTTTGCCTAAGCAATAACAATGAATAAAAGGTGCCTAAACAACAAAAATTATGTGTTAGGGTAGAGTAATATTATTTTTTCATCATATTTCTTTCAGAAATTAGTAGGATAATTTTGGATGCGATATTTCATATTCATATGTTATCTTTTGAATTTTCAATTATATTTCACATTTTTTATTTTTCAATTATAAATTCTTCAATTTTTAATTATTAGTCTTGCAATACAAGCCATACATGTTTTTTCTTGCAAAAAGAATATTATTTTTTTACCTCAAATATAAGCAACTATCCAATCAGGTTAATCTGCTGCATTCATTACATTAATGCTTTTGCTAGCAATTGACAGCAGTAAAACACATTTGCCTCTCAATCAAATATATCAAGTGATAAGTAATTATGAAGATAAATTTGAAACATGCATAATGGAACATTAAACCGATTTACATACACAACAGGTAACATCCAATTCCTCGGGATATTCTCTTCTGTTTACCCGAGCTACGGTTTTAAGTAGTTTCACAGCTTCATTTTTTCTACCTCGAGTTAGCAACCAACTTGCCGACTCAGGAATGAACCTCCAAACAAAATGTTTGTTTTAGAAATGTAGCATATTTTAACTTTAAAAATTCTAACACAAAAGAAATACATAAAATATTTTTAAAACATCTAAAGCATAAAGAGTTGGGGTAAGTGTGTGTTTGTGTGATAAAAACATTCTCTGAAATAACCAATGGATGGTTGTAATTGTTTGCTACTCTATATAGCTTAGAATTCCTTTTATTTACTTTGTTTTAATATTTATTTATTTAGCATGTGTAATTCCTTTGGTATGATCTTAACTCATTTCCAGGGGCAAGTGCATACTTTGGAAGTGAAGTTAAAAAAAAGTTACTTATGTTCTGATATTAAAGTATCGCAATGGAAAATAAATTATTGAGAGAAGTGCAAGAATATATAAAGAATCTGGAATTGAAAATACATCTGGGTGTGCGTGTGACAATCTTGAGAATGCTAATGTTAATAAATCACTGATTAGAAAAATGGAATTTACCTGATTTTTGAGAAAATGCAAAAAGCATTGTACCATATTCCATCTGTTGAGAAATGCTTGATTTCAAAAGAATAATAATATGTATCGTTTAAATTAAACTTTCAAACATTTATTTAAAATGTTAATTATCTGTCATTTGCAATTTAAATTTCTTGGACTTATTTCTGTTTTCCGCTCAATTTAATTTTTATCTCTCTATATTAAAAAGAAAACAAAAAACTAGGTGCAGTAATTCCTTTAAAATAGAGATATTTTCTGTCAAGACTAGCGCCGGACCTATGGCATCAAATAATTTGCGATTTGCATGATGATTTAGAATACTTTGCTATGTGTTGCCTCCTACTTTAGTTACAATCAAATAAAAATTCTATTTTTTATATAATTTTGAAGTGAAAATCTTTTACACCATTTTTGTATGAAAATTTTGTTTTCTTTCATTTATCTTCAAATTCTAATCTTTCATTGTTGAAAATGCTGTTGCCATTTTAAAAAAATAATAGTTAAATGCTGCCAATAAAAATAAATTCATTATTCAGAGCTATAATCATGGAGGTAAAGGGAGTCTATCTATATGGTTATAATACTGAAGCTATCGTTGATACTTTCATTATCTTTGCTTATCGATATCATTAGATTTTAAATGTTAACTGTTGTACATATGTACCTGAAAGTTACATATTTACATAAGAACTGCTTTGTAAGTACCTCTATGTTAAAAAAAAATGACTGACATGTAATTTTTACTTTCATTTAGAGCATATCATGCCCACTACATAGTTACACATGGATTGCATAAGTGGATTGAGCAGCCTATGCACTCGCATTGACAATTAATTTCTGATTCATATCAATTACTCTTGGCGGTAAATGAATGGCACCAAACAGGAAACATTACCCCTGATGTACTGCTATAGGGTGAACTACTATTGGGGGGATGGCTCCGGTCATATCCCCTCTCCAATTGGTGTATTATACCTACATAGCAGGCAGAGATCCTATAACACAGGATGACCAATGACCACTATGTTGAATCATAGTGAGAAATGCCTTGGTAACAAGGAGTGGGAACCAGCACCACTGACCTCAAAAATCTCCTTATACTGACCTTCTGTGTTACTGACCTTAGCGCAATGCATCTGTTATGGTGCATGTATCACTGATAGCGATGAAAAAAATTTTCTTGCATTAATCTTTTCTACAATGTATCAATTTTTTTCTTTTTTCTTGTTCTTTTAGGAATCTAAACATTAGTATCCCTTTTCAGAAATTATTAGAACATTTTATAGCCGAATATCCTCACATTTTATTGTGAATTTATACCATAATGCATGATATCGAGTCACTGCAATAATAAACTAAAGTACAAGTATGATTCAAAATGGCAGATGCAACAGCTCACTATATAGGAGCCTTAGTAGCAGGCGGCATGAAAAACTTCATGAAGTGAGCACCAGTAAGTAGGAATGAAGCCCACCAACTTACAAAGCGAGTTATGGGGGGCTAGTGAGCATCAGTGAGCAGAGGGAGGAGTTATCTAGCACTAAAAGAAAAGTAATTCAGTCTTGGACTCATTCCCTTTATCAAATCAACCATATTTTTCATAGGCCAGTATTAGGGTTATAATGAAAGATCTTGCTCCCTTTATATACTTATCGTACAGACCTTAAGAACAAAATGGCTATCTTACTTCATTTTTCACATTTTTGGACACATTCACTTTTTCTAGTCAGTGATTCAATTAGGGGTGCACTTGCCCAAATTCGCCTTATTTACGTTCAAAATATTTGTAAAAATGTTTATTAGAAGTACCAAATAAAAAGTAATTACAATTAAAATAAATAATTATTAATTAAAAAGTAATACTTTTAAAAATTAGATTTGCATTTGCAAATTTGATTAAAATATGAGAGATATAACTGAAAGTAATTACAAATCAATCTTACATTTTAGTATTCATTCAATTTATAAATTTTTTCCACATTCTCAATTATTTCACATTCACATTTTAAAATATCTTAAGTGTTCTCACAATGTTTCTCTTTTTTTTTTTCTACCAAGAATTCAGTTTGCAACTATAATGTTATAACAACCTTCCTCTTAAAATATTCCCAGTATATCAAATTAATAACTAATTCAAAAGGTTTTGACCACTTGATGTGTATGAATCAATGCAATTGATTTTCTACTAATATAAATAGGCATAATAATGTTTAACATTTATTTTCAGGTATAAAATTTCATTTCATCTTAATAGTACTACAGTGAAACAACTGAATGTAATCCAGTAATTTTAAAACAGCTGAGAATTTACTGAATATTCACAGAATTTTATAAAATATTTGCTTTCATTTACTTATCTATAATTTTAAGGTATATTTTCATATCTTTTAACTACTATTTTTCAGGTATCATACTGTACGTGAATCCTATTTAACATTTATTATCCTGACATGTAATTTGATTTAAAAAATCTCATAAGATAGCATAGGTATTGCAGATATACTTCTTACATTGTTGTGTGACACGAAATATACAGAGTGATGAAACTCAATAGTAGGACACACAGCACTAAAGAATAATAATGTTGTATGTCAGACATGAATTACCCCAGAATAGCAAAAACAGCATGTACCCCAATAGTGACATGATAAGTTGAACAAGCTAACTACATTTCAAATATTTTGATCTTTAAAACTGCTTCTTTGTATTAAAATGTTAAATAGAAAGCAGGTCTCGCGCTGCCAATTGTCAAATTCACCGTTTGTGATAAAAATCTGAGTGGCTGCTTCTTTTAAAAAGTGGCAAAACTTGGTGGCTAAATAATAATAATAATACTTTTTTACATCTCATACACTGCTATTTTTTAATATTTTTACACATACATAAAAGTGCCCATTAATTCTGAAGACCATATGCCTTAAAATACAATATACAGTTTAATGATTAAAAAGATTTTGAAAGTCTGGATATTAAAAACAAACAAGAAATTAAACTAAGAACACTTGTAAAAACAACTGAGAAAGATAAAATTAATCTTACTTTCCAAGAATGGGTATAACTGCAAGTGGAACAGAAGTAATAATGCAAAGAAGTCGCCAATCATGTAAAAAATATGCAATCCAGGGGCAAATCGCAGAAAATATAATATATCCCAGCGACCAGAGTATTATGACAATTGTTCGCTTTTTCACACCAATATATTCCAAACCTAAGATATAGGATCAAGATATAAATTAAGAAATATTTTATAGTATAATGAAGTTTTGGAGACTAAGTTAATGCAATATAATTTAATGCTTTTTTCTGGAATGTTGCTTTCCAACTGAAAAATTTTTAGTAATACATATATTTCTACAGATCATTTTCATTTATAAAGAAGTATAACTATTTAAGTGCAGTAACATCTCGATATTTTCTGAGGCTCCAAGCGAGCTCTTCTGAAAAGCCTCACCTGAACAATAAATGCAGTGAAATGTCATTGAAAAAATGATTATTTGACAACTAATTCATGTTTTTACAAACTCAATAAATACGGATCCATCATGTCAATATTTTTCCTTTCAATTCTAGCATAGATTTTTTTTTTTTTAAGTTGGGTAGTAAAGACAGTATATGTCATTAATTCTTGGAAAACAATGAAATGATGTACAAAATTGTAATGTGCCAAAACATCATTTTCTCCACAGATTAACAAATGTAGATGTTTTGGGAAAATAATAACACATATTAGAGCCTATAACTTGATCTTGCTGAAATTCAAAGTGCTTTTGGTGTTACCAATTAAAATAAGTATAGGGTCATTCCATGCCAAAAATCAACATCCGACCCAACCAACACCGATTTTTTTAAAGCATATCTATTTTGTTTTCTATTTATATATAAGACTATGCAAAATTTTAGCATCTAATTATCATTAGTTTTTTATTTATAAAAATTTTAAGTTTGAAAAATGAGGTTTTTTCATGATTCTTAACATATTCAAACGTCTATATATTTCTATCTAATCTAGCAATTATCCTGAAATAAGGCTTATTTTGTAGTTTAAGGTATGGCATATCTTGTGATATGTCACATGACCCTGTTTTTCATTTCAAGGTCACTTGATTTGACCTTTGACCTTGAACGGCCAAAAAAAATTTATCTTTAATCTCTTTCAAAAAATATATTTTGTTGACACGCTATTTATCACTATTATACCAAAATTTCAAGTTATGAAAACCAGGGACTCATGGTGAAAATTTTTTTTAATTAAATATATGTTATATGAGAAGCTATTGGAAAAATGCTGGAAACCCACACAGAAGCATTCTTAAAATAATTCTTAAAATAAACATCACTATTCTTAACTAAAAGTTATAAACATTTCATAATAAGCATATGATTTTATAAATTTTATTTTTCTGAATTTTAAGATCTGAGAAAGAATGCAGATATCATTAAACATGTTTTCTTGAACTATCATTAATCATGTTGTTTTCTCTTCATCTTCATTTGAATTCTTGGTCTGCTATGTCGAAATATCACTGACTAAATGCTATTTGTCTTTCTGAGGTGCCAGAAAGTGTTATACCATCATAGAGCAGAGTGGAGTGACCAGAGTGGAGCAGAGTTTTTTCCATAAAAAAGTGTATTAAATTTGTACTACTAAGACTCAAAAATATACATCATGTGAAGGGGTGTGAAAGCCCCAGGCCGTCCGGCTCGTCCAGAGGACTTGGAGCAACAAAATGGACGACCGGGAAGGATGTGAAGGGGTGTGGTGTCCTGAAATACTTTGCTCTGAGGGTGCCAAAAATTTAGTTATACCACTGGTGTCAGCATATAGTTCCAAGATTACTAGCACATTTTACCCACCCCAAACATTTGCTTTTACGAGGTGCTTACCCAGTCATTCAATAGAAACACAAGACCTTTACTAGCTTAAATAATTTATGACCCCAGAACATGAGAGCGCAGCTGGAGCCCATGTTAGTAGGATTGACATTATAGGGAGGGAGGAAGGCTATGCAAACTCAAGATTTTATTCATTTTTAATTTTTATTTCACTAAATTACAGTTTAATATCACTGAAATACATTATTTTTTATATAAGGGACTATATATATAGAGGGTGTCCCAAAAACATTGACCTCAACTTTTATTCCTTAAATATTGATCTTAGACATATATAATAAATTACAAAGTTGTGTAATAAGAAGTACAGAATTTTACGAAATTGATAAAAATTTTCAGGGGATTAAATTTGAAGAAATATAAAATTTAAATTTTTTATACAGACCCCATACAAAAACATTTCCAATGAGTAAAATGTGCCCCATACACTAATAAGGTGATGTACAATATTTCAGCATTTTATCATAAAACATCCCAGAGATATGTTTAAACAAAGTTGGTGAGGGATTAATCACAAATTAAAATGCAAATGTTTACAGCAAGAGTGCAAATGATGCAATGCAGAAATGCATCATAAACAAATAATATCTGCCTCTTATCTTTAAGGATCTTTGGCATGGATGAAAAACATTTTGAACAAGCTTTGTAATCTTTGTGTAAAGTTATTATTTCTATACAGTGTAGATACTTTTGTACCAATAAATAGAAAAATTATTATTTATTTATGTAATCATTGTTTTCTTTTGTAATTTGTGTATGACCCCTGAAATGCGATCTACGGACATGATTTTTTACCTCTGAGAACCCATGTCGATGCATGGAAAAGTGGTTTAAGTCATCATTTTTGTCTTTTCATATTTCTGGGGCTTTTTATGATAAAATGCTGAAATTTTGTACATCACCTTATTAGTGTATAGGGCACATTTTACTCATTGGAAATGTTTTTGTAAGGGGGCCATATAAAAATTTAAATTTTATATTTCTTATAATTTAATTCCTTTGAAAATTTTAATCGATTTCATAAAATTCTGTACCTTTTTTACGCAACTTTGTAATTTATAGATACAGTCGAGTCTCTATATAACAAAGTCTCATCGTTCTACTTAAAAACTTCGTTATAAAGAAAATTTCTTTAAATAGAAATTTGTATGTTATAAAAACGAGAAAAAACAAAGATTGAAACTTACATATTCACTTTATTGACTTTAACACATATCCGAAACTGTAAAAAAGTCTGTAATCCTGCTTTGTACAAGTTTATTATAAAGAACACATTTTTTATAAAAATTTTCACACTTTTGTAAAGATTGAAGTACATCATCTGTAACATTTTCTTGAAACTGCAATCTCCTTCGTATTGTATCAAATGCTGTTAGCATTTCTTGTTGTGAAGGTTTTTTAATAACCTCTTCATTATCATCTTCATCACTGACTGTAGTGTCTTCATTACATTTCCTAACACTTTGCAATATGTCATACTCCTTGGGATATTCAGCAATCCCAATGTCTTTATCAACATGGAGAAAATTAGACAGCTCTATACCTTCTTCAATAGCTCCCATGTCTGTCAGATGCTTCCATTTTTCTTTCAAAACTGCTAAGCACTTGGATTCATCATCATCATCTTATTCAGCATCACTTCTGAAACCGGCTATAACAAAACAGTTCTTTATAGTAGATGCAGTCACATCACATTACCAAGCTTTCATGATCTCTGATATGGAGATTCTTAAATTAATATAATTGTCTATGCACTGGTTGCTCTCTAAGGTAAGAATAACTTTTTGTAGAATTATTTTTTGATAATGAACTTTAAGATTTTTTATAATGCCTTGATCCAATGGCTGAAGTTTTGAAGTTGTATTGACCGGAAGAAAAAAAACCTTTATGTTCTTCAATTTGCATTTTGAAGTACAGTCTGGTGGATGTGTAGGACAGTTGTCTATAAGTAACGCAATTTTGTGACACTGTTTTTCGAACTGTTTATCCAATTTTGACAACCACTCTTCAAAAATTGTAGAAGTCATCCATGACTTTTTATTGAAATGATAGCCTACCTCTAAAGATTTTGTTCCTTTGAAACATCTGGATTTTTGACTTTTACCGATTATTAATGGTTTTAATTTTTCTTCACCAGTCATATTCATACTTAACAATATAGTTATTCTCTGTTTGCTATTTTTCCCTCTGAAGCATTTGTAGTCTTTAAATGTTAAAGTTTTATTCGGTAGACATTTAAAAAACAATCCCATTTCATCGGCGTTAAAGATGTTTTTTTGCACCACATTCGTCCAAAAGTTTTACAGCTTCCTTTTTCTATTTTTCACACACATCTTTAGAAATATCTGCAATTTCTCCAGATATGATTTTATACGATATTCCATGTCTCTTTTTAAATTTATTGAGCCATCCAATGCTAGCTTGAAAATTTAAATGTCCCAATTCCTGAGCAAAATAAATATCTTTTTGTTGGATCATTGGACCAGAGAGAGGTGCATTTTTATATTGAATTATCCTTACCCATTTTAAAACAGCAGCATCAATGTCTTCATATGAACATTGTTTAAATTTTTTCTCTTTACACTCATACTACTGTTTTCGTGCTGAATGATTGAAGAACGATTTTTTAAAATTGTTGACACACTGCTCAATGCTATACCATACTTTAAAGTCAAATCTTTCTTCCTCATTCCTTTATCAACATCATCTACAAGTTTCACTTTATCCAAAAGACACAAACACTTTCTCCTAGACATTTTGAGAGAATTAACACACAGGTGAGAGCTATGCACACTGATTGAAAAAGAATGTGTCCTACACAGTCAGGCCCACAACGAAAACCAGTTTTACCCTGTGGAATGCAGTTTCTATCGACTCCCTGCCGTGTCATATGGTCCTCCCTTAAAGATAAGGAAGGAAGCAATTCCCTTCCTTTTGTTGTGGGAATTTCTCGTAATAGAGCAAGGGCATGTGAAGTCACGGCAGCCGATTTGGTTGATTTTGTTAGAACTTTGACAAATGAGAAATCGCTGGTTACCTTACACCTTTCTGGTAGGTTGGACAGTCTGGGTCTTAAACAAACAAAAAATGAGAAATCGCAAAACATTGAAAAAAAAAAGTAGGCAGAAAAACTGTTATATAGAAATTATCTTTCGTAATATGGAGAGTAAATAACATGTAAATGTCGTTCAAAGTCAAGGTTCTGTAGAAAATTTCGTTAAAGAGAAAACTTCGTTAGATGGAAGTTCGTTGAATGGAGACTACTGCATATGTCTGAAATCAATATTTAAGGGATAAAAGACGAGGTCAATGTTTTTGGGACACCCTGTGTATGTATGTATGTATGTATGTATGTATGTATGTATGTATGTATGTATGTATATATATATACATATATATATATATATATATATATATATATATATATATATAATAATTTGAAAATCCAATGATAGAATAGAGAGAAGTTGCAACTGAAAAAACCCCAACATTAAAAAATGTATTACAAATAAAAAGTAGCAAACAAAGAATCATCAATCAAGTGGAAAATAAAATGCAAACTTATAGTCATCAAGCTGAAGACAAACAACAAACATCAATGGAAAGGAATCGATAATACAAAATCAAATAAAATCCAAGCATTAAAGCTATTACACGTGGACAAGCCCTCGGGCGCGGTAGCCCATTGGTTAGCGCGCTGGAGTTGCACTCGGTAGGCCCGGGTTCGATTCCAGCCACTGCCAAAACTGCCGCCGTGTTCATGCGGAGTACGATCACGTTAAACATGTGGGTCCGAAAGTCCTTCCGAGAGGTTGGTGGTAGGGGAAGGAGGGTACGGTCCCTGTGGATGCCTCCTCCACTGGGTTCCGGTCTAAATTGGGTGGCACTTCCCGACCGTCCAAACAGTTACCTTACACCTTTCTGGTAGGTCGGACGGTCTGGGTTTCAACAACAACGTGGACAAGCCCTAGGCCTAAACTAATGAATTGTTCATTTCCATAAAACTCTTCATCAAGTCCATGTATTTTATAAAAATGAACACAAAATGCATGTTTCTGATATCAGTGATAGATTATATCTATAAACACTGATAACTTGACAATATGCATAAAGATTGAAAAATAATAGGAAACAAGAATGCCTGAAAAAACACTGCATATGTCTGATCTATTGGAGTCTTGAATAAAGAGACCAATGTTGCCAATCGCAAAAAAATAAAAAGCTGAGAACTGCTGTTGCCAATTGTGAGAAATAAATAATAGTAATGCGAAAAGACGATAAAAGGTGATATTCAACAGTAAAAGCTACAAAATAATGGGGCAGATGATAATAGAAAACAGAGGCTAAAATATAAGGGGATGTAAATACATGGTAATGCTTAATCAAGAGAAAGTGAATGTCTGGCTAATATAAGATACTAAGGAGAGAATTTAAGTATATTCAACCATTCCAAATTTTTTAACTATACCATGTACTAAATAGGCTGGATATTTATATAATTTGCTAGTAATTTTTAGCTTATTAATATGCGTAGTATGAAATTTTTTATCTGATAATCTATAAATTCTAAAAAGCTGATTAAGTATAATATTTCTAAACAATTGAATCGAGTTACAGGAATTAAAAGGTAATATTTTATTAATGTTAAAGTTAAAATAGTCTTTCTTATCATATAAATTAGTAATTATCCTATTAGTAGGTTCAATAATAAGATTTAAGTCCAAAAAATTAATGTTATTATTAATAGTGGCTTCATTAGGAATTAGTTCCAAATTATCCGGATAGAAATCTATATCTATGGCACGGTTGTCTGTAAAGACCAAACAAATCAGATCATTTTAGCATATCTGTAAATTTTATAATCTGTTGAAGTAACATAATGATAAAGGTATAAATTAGCTAATATACTGTTACTACAGTCACCTGGTGGAACCCCTGAGACTTGAAAGTATAATTTATTCCCTTGAAATATATAATTATTGAAAAGAACAAAGTGAAGAAGTTTAGGAAATTTGGTAAATTTAGTATGATAAGTAATATAAGCATTATATAGAGCTAAAATTACTACATAAAGATCAGAGATCATAATATTATTAAAAAGATCTTTAAAATCAAAAGTTTGAAATCCAATTATTAGTTTACCAAGTGATGTTAATTTATTCTCTCTTTAATTCTTTACTATTATTTAGAATAAGGTAATTATTGCTGGAAAAACGTAAACTATCATTTATTACATTTAAAAAATTTAGTGGTAATTTACTCGCAGTAGTAGAGTAAGTATTATGATCATTAGTTACTGTTCTAAATTTAATAGAATTTTTATGAAATTTAGGTATAAGCACTATATATGGAAATTTAAGAAATTTATAATTAATATTTAAATCACTATACATATTGATAATTTTCAGTTTGATACTATTAATGGAGTGTGAATCAAGTTTAAATAGACTATTGTTCTTTAAATAATCTAACAGAAATTGTATGTAGAATTTTTTACAGATAATAGCATAATTATTAGAGACTTTATCAACATAAGTAATAACAAAATATCTTCGTAAATCATTAATGAAATGTTTTAAATTATCAATATTATATATAGATCTAGACAATTTAATGTCTCACTTTATCGCAATAGTATATATATATATATATATATATATATATATATATATATATATATATATATATATATATATATATATATATATATATATATATATATATATATCAACCAAGTTTTTAGAAATCTAATCACTAACTATTTGCTCCGCATTAAACACCTGGATAGTAATAAGTGTACACTATCACACATTAATCGTCTCAAAAATCTTTGCTATATGTACATTTTTCCCACCTTATTTGTAGATCGCAGTATAAGTACAGTATTCCAAAGTCGTTGAAACACCATAAAATAAACACCGCCCCGGCGGGCAAAAATAAAAATGTAAAAATATTACAAAATTTCGATTACACTAAAAACGTAAAATTTTTTTTTAAAAAACACCGCCTCGGCGGGTAAAGAAAAAAGTTTAAAACACTCATAAAACCATTAAGGCGGATATCTAAAAAGCAAATAAAACAAAAAACAGGCTACGGCTCCAAAAAACAGTGTTATCCATTCTTTCAAAGTTTTCGATAATCGTGGTCACATCTCGGTCAGTTTCTAAACTCTTGGGTTTATCTCTCCGAAAGTATGTACTGCTACTTCCACTTCCTCTGGTCTGGATTATTCCCACGTGGTATTAAGCGAGGTGAGCGTTCAGACTGTAGCATGTGGTCGACTCATTTGAAGATTATTCACGGTGGCGACCTTTCGACATGTGAGTTGCTCTTTTTTGCAAGTTCGTATATTTGTGCGCTATATTTTTCATGTTCATGTCTATGTGGTATTTTATATTTCATGTTTATGTGGTATTTTATGTTTTATAATTGAATTTTATCCTATTTGGTTTTTTTCTGTTATTCTTGTTATTCCGTTGTTGGGCACAGATTGCATAATATTTTAACCGCGTGTTTTTATGCAATCATAGAAACAACGGATTTTAGTATGTCTGTCTAGAATGTGCCCCTGAAGACGTTTCTGGCAGATATACTATTCTTTAATATATTTTCCTTGTCCTGGCCTCTCCGTGCTCTACTTTTCCGGCCCTTCCTCGTTGCTTTTTGCTATTCACTACACGCTTTTATATTGCTCGCAGTTTGATACTGTGGTTACTGATTCACACTCCTGCACTTTAGTATTTGTTATTTTAATTTATATATATATATATATATATATATATATATATATATATATATATATATATATATATATATATATATACACACGCACACAAAATAGCAATATTAGTGAGTGTATTTCAGAAAGCATTATGATTAATGATATCTGCTTTGTCATTCAAATCTTGAAATTCAGCAAAATAAAATTTATAAAATTATATGCCCATTATAAAATGTCTATAACTCTTAGTTAAGGTTAATGATGTTTATTTCTTAATAATTATTTAATTAATTATGCTTTTGTGTAGGTTTCCAGCATTTTCTGAGTAGCTGCTCATCCATAACATATATTTATTTAGAATTTTTTGAGACCATGGTTTTCCCGTCTTGAAATTTTGGTATAATAGAAATAAATAATGTATCAACAAAATATGTGTTTTCTTTTTAAATTAAAGATACTTTTTTTTTTTTTTTTTTTTGCAGTTCAAGATCATAGGTGAAATCAGATGATCTTAAAATGTAAAATATAATTTAAAGAGTTATGTGACATATCACAAGTAAGGTCATACCTTAAGCTACAAGGTAAGCCTCATATCAGCACAATCGGTAGATTAGGTCAAAATATATCAAGAGTCATGAAAAATTACCTGATTTTCTTAACTTCAATTTTTTTTATAAATAAAAGACTAATGAAAATTAGGATTATAATTTTGCATAGAGTCTTATATATGAACACATAACAAAATATCCAAGTTTAAAAAAAATTGGTATTGGTCGAGTTAAAAATGTCATAATTTATGTTGATTTGATATGGAATTACACTATATCAAATTTCATGGAAATTGTTTGATTCTTTTGAGAGAAATTGCTGAGTTCCCATTAGAGTGTTCGACTGCAAGAATCTTAGACAAAAAAAAATTGCTAAAAAGTTTAATTATTTTTTGCAGCTTTCCACAAAAATCCCTTATTTATGGAATTCTATAAAGATAGTCATACAATTTATGGAAAAAATCTATAGTGTGTAAATCACAGAAAATTTTGCTAAGATATGCAAAAATGTGCATGTCTACATAAAGCAAATTTGTTCCATTAAAATCTTGTTACTAAACATTAAAAATAGCATTTTTAAACTGATCCTCGAAATTTAATTTAGCTATCCTTTGTCAAAATGCTGATAAAAAACAATTAGTGGCTATAAAATGTGTTTTAAGACTAACTTGTGATTGACATATATATGTGTATATAGTACTGTGAGAAATGATGAAATAAGAAATTTACGTACAAAATAAAACAGTTTAAAAATAACTTAATTATATATCACACTCAAGGAATAAACTATATTTAGAATTATTTCAAATATGGTACTCACTTAAAACATAAGGATCTTCTGATAAAGGTATAATCGTAGCACCTACAAAAAACCGAAGAATGTTGAATCCAACGAAAGAATTTGTAAAGGCAGTAGCAATACCCGCTACACAAGCAATAATGTAGCTTAAAATAATAGAAGGTCGTCGACCAAACCTAGAAAATAAGAAAGATAAGAATTCTGAGAAGATCAGATACAGTATAAAATTTTAACAGTAATTTCAGATACCCATAAATTTAACAAAGTACAGGGTGGTCATAATTAAAGTAGAGGTGTTTAGAGCCCGATAGTGAGAAAACTGTTGGGCCAAACTCAATCATATTTGCAGTAAATACTATTTAGACCATGGGGTTTTGAGATTTAAAAGAAAAAGAAAAAGTTCAAATTTTGGCCACCGAGGACCAAAGTGGCACTGTAAGGTCCCTTTTTGGAGTAAAATAGGCATAGGAAGAACAGAAAGCTCCATCAATGCTGAGAGGTATCAAACAATGCTGCTGAACTTTGTTATTCTGCAACTTCAACAGGGTGGATGTCTTGAATCTACAATATTTATGCAAGATGGAGCACCTCCTCATATTGGATTGTGCACACAGGAAGTCCTATGACAGCATTTTACAAACAACCAAATAATTAGCCGAGCATTTCCTATGAAGTGGCCAGCCTGTTTGCCTGATCTGACCCCTTGTGACTTTTGATTGTAGGATCACATAAAGTGCTTAGTATACCAAGGGAATGCGGATAATTTAGCCACTTTGACGGACCAAATAACACTGCATGTGAAACAAATCAATGGAGATCTGCTGCATTCTGCAGTAGAGAATGCTGTTTAGAGAATGCACTTTTTGGAATATATGCAAGGAAAACATATTGAATCACACATGTAAATGATGCCAATATAAAAATTAATGTCATACGTATGTAAATGTAAGATGCAAATGTACATATAATATAATGTACTACATGTATAAAATGTAAATGTGATGTTCTTTTCAAAATGCATGTAAAATGTTAACTTTCTGTATTTTCTATGCCTATTTTACTCCAAAAATGGACCTCACAGCCACACTTTGGCCCGAGGTGTCAAAAATTTGAACTATTTTTTTTTTCTTTTAAAAATCAAAACCCCATGGTCTAAATAGTATTTACTGCAAATTTAGTTGAGTTTGACCTAACAGTTTTCTCACTATCAGGCTCTAAACACCTCTACTTTAATTATGGCCACCCTGTATAATTCTCAGAAAAAATTTTCAGAACTTAAATGTTTACAAAATGATAATTATTTGCAAAGTAGAGTAATAAAATAAAAATTTAATAAACAATGAGATCTAACTCAACTCCTTCTATTGCCATGTTAATAAAAACTTTACCTACAGTTGGTATCTTTATAGAACTGCTGGTGCTCTAACAAGTCCATTTCCAGTACTCAATACACAGTCGAGTCACATTATTGTGACCACCAACTAATATCCAGAGTAACCACCATGTGTAGTGCAGACAGCAGCTAGACAGTCTGGGGATGACTTAATAAGGTACTGAAAGGTGTTCACAGGTACGTGGAGCCATGCTGACTGCAGTGCATCTGACAGCTGCTGGAGGGTGAGTGGTGGAGAATCCATAGAGCGAACAACCTGATTAAGGTGGTCTCGCAGATGCTCAATTGAGTTGAAGTCTGGGAAATTAGGGGATCAGGGAAGTACTTTGAAATCTTCATCATGCTTATCCAATAACACTTGGACAGTTCTCGCTATGTGACACGTCGCATTGTCATGCTGGTAGATCTCATCTGCTCTATGGAAGACAATCAGCATGTATGAGTGTACGTAGTCTTCAAGGATGGATTCATAATGAATTTGGTTCATAGTGCCTTCCACAGGTATGAGTTGACCCAGAAAATGCCACAAAAACATTTTCCAGACCACAACGCTGCCACCACCACCTTGTGTGCTTCCAGCAATAGTTAATTTGTTCTCCAATCTTTAACACCTTATATGCCAATTTCCATCCGTTCGATGAAGTAGGAAACATGACTCATTAGAGAAGATAATCTTTTGCCAATTAGAGGAGGTTCAATTCCGATACTGCCATGTAAATGTAAGCCTTTTCTGCCGATGCACCTTCATTATCATAGGTGCAGTGATCATCCGTCTGCTTTGGAAGTCCATACATAGCAGGGTTCACTGAACTGTCTGTTAAGACACGCTTACAGTAGCCCCCTTGTTCATTTGCATAGTGAGTTACTTCACTGTAGCATGGCGATTAGCCCTCACGAACCTTTGGAGCTGACGTTCACCTCTTACATCAATGGCACGTGGTGCTCCACAATTTTCATGTCCTTATTCGCAATGGTGGCATTTCTCTATTGATGATATACTTTAACCACAATAGCACTTGAACAGTTCACAAACTGCACTATTTTAGAAATACTGCCACTCTTGGGCTGAAACCTGATAATCATCTCTTTTTCTAGATCTGATAAATTACTTCTTTCAGACATGACAGCAATGAGTGATATGTTTCAGAATGCCTACACTACAACTTATATACCCATCAAGCTAGTTCACAACACGTGCCTTCTTTCATTGGCTATGTGCTGTTGATGTCAAAAATACGAAGTGGTCACAATAATGTGACTCGACCCTGTATTAAACACTAAAATTATCCAATACAATAGTGAACGCAGAAATTTCTTTAAGGGAATAGGATTATGAAAGGCTCTTTTTAAGTGAAAAAAAGAAAATCACAAATTTTTAATTTTGTATTTTAGAGAAAAGTTATTTTTGTTTTCTTATTTTGAAACTTTTTTAAAATTTTGATAAAATTATAATAGTAACATATGTTTAAACTCAGTAAAAGAATATATGCATTGAAAATTTTTATTCTCTGCTGTATATTCTACAAACAACTTCATATAATCGCTAGCTTGTTTCAGACATGGAATGGATCCAACATTCAACATTTTACATATTGCAGACAAAGTAGGCTCAGCATCAAATACAATCCACTCAATGAGAAGATATTTTCACTAGCAGAGATTAACCAGTTGACAATAATCATTTTAGATTTTGCTCTTTTTTTTTTTTTTTTTGACTGCAGCTTTTGCAAGAAAATGTACAATTTGGTGAATTTTTATTTATTATAAAGGGGTTTCACTTAAAGGAAATATTATCATACAATGCCATTTTGTAACAAATGCAGATTTAGCTGATGACAAAATTTGAAGCCCCCTACTTCGAAGACATATTTTTGACAGAATTTAAATTTTAAGCATTTGAAATTAAAGTTATTGAATCCTTAATTTAATTGTAAAAAACTAACAAATAAAGTTACGACAAAAAAAGAAGTTTTCTAGAGCTAAAACTTGAGACTTCATGATGACAAATGTTGAAGACCATACCTGTAAAACTTTTTAATTACAATATGTCGAATAAGCATAAAAGTCAAAGTTTTCATCGAAATAATGATTTTTTTAGGGAATGCTTTATTACTGTTATAAACTTATATTTAAAAATTCTATCTGTAAAACTTGAGATTCTAGAAATCTTTAATTTTATTCCCAGTACCCCTGGCAACAGCTTTCTGCTACTCCTAACTCTGACCTTTGCAAAGCGATACACATAAACAGGAATGGAAACAGAAATAGTGTCTTTGTCCTGAATAGGTTCTAGTGAGTGTTTTGGAATATTTTTAAATATGTATAAAAACTATCAACTTTATTAAAATTTTGGCTTCTAGAAGATCCTGCAAATTTATCCATCTCCCATAAAAAAACAAGAAAGATCAATCATGCATAAAGCATTGATTATGAAACACTTTCCAACTTCAATGCAATTTTATTTAAACATCTCTAAAATGTGATAAATTCCTCGGTAGTATTTTTAAAATTATCACAAATACTACATTAATTTATTATACTTGAAAACATAAAACTTCATCGAAAAAAATGAACTTCAAAAAATGTCATTCAAATGACAGCATTGAAATATAAATTGCCTGGTTTAAACATCTCTAAAATGCAATACATTCCTGGGTAATATTTTTTAAATTATCATAATACTACAATAATTTATTATATTTGAAAACTTCATCTAAAACAAATGAAATTTATTCATATGACGTCATCGAAATATAACAAGCCTGGCTCTCTTTATAAAAGCAGCATTTCATTCATAAACATTTTTCCATTCATTTCATTCATCACAATACTATAATAATTTATTTTATTTAAAAACTTAAAACCATGGAGGTACAAGTAATTTAACTCTATGCTTAAAACTTCATCGAAAAATCGTTTGCTTCTCTGTGTAAAATCAGTGAATGTTTCATTCATATCAGAGACTCCATGAGTTAAATAATTTTACGTTAAAGAAATGCAGCAATTCTTATACAAATCATTCTATATATTTTGGTATTTACATTCTCCATAAGTGAAAAGTAGGCTTCATTGTAGAAATAATCAAAGTTGGATGATCATTTAAACTCAACTATATTGTAATTGCATTGTTTCAATATGTAGATGCACAGAATTTAAGCAAAAATAAAGCTGTTTTAGGACGGATACAACACTCAATATGAATTAAAAAGAACTTTAAAAATCACAATTTTGACACAAGATGGATGCCATATTTTATTTTGAAGTGGGTTGTGATCGCTTCATATAATGATCATGTAATCTCTTCATATAAAAGGTGTAATTATTATTTTAATTTTTATTAAAATCTACTGAATATATTTTGCTGAAATTTTTTTTATATATTTTATGGGAAAATTTGAATATTTCCTAAAACTTTTGAAGCAATTTGTGAATTTTAAATCCGCTTAAAAAATGTTTAAAAAATTAGGTCCCATAGGATTCAATGTAGTTCATTTGTTCAACCCGGGTTCAATCCAAAACTAATTGGGTAATATTATTCATTTATATTCCCATAGGTCCGACAGACCGTCTGAACAACATACTAAAATTTCATTTTGATAAAGTCATTTTTACGGCAGTTATCGTGCAAACGGACAGACAGACAGAATGAACAAAGTCATAAACACTTTTCAACTATGTTGTAAAGTGTTAAAAAAACTAGGTTCTACCTTTATTTTGTATGAGAAGATAGATTTTTTGAACACCCCTTTTTTTTACACTAAAAAATGTGGTTTTTACAAATATTTAAATTTAAAAGTTTATCAATCTTTTTTAATTTTCAAAAGTTTTGGAACCATCTCCGGTTTGATAGCTGCGATAAAAAAAAATTCAAGCATCTAGGTTGATTAGGAGCTTTGTAACAGGCAAGATATTATATATATATATATGCTGGCTTGTTTTAATAGTATAGATCAGGGTTGTCCAATCTTACTGTGTAAAGGGCCACTTATTAATATTTCCTGGAACTTGCAAGTCAACTCTTACAGTTAATTCTGCAAAAAAAATTTTATAAAAGCAGAATCACTTAAAATGGACTGTAAAATTAGACATTAAAAATGTCCATAGTAATTTATACTTTATTTTTTAATTCTAGACCAAATGCATAATAAATGGAAGGTTTGGCATTGCTTTTGCTTACATAATAGTCAATGTCTGTCTGTACACATGATATAAAAGCGATGCTTGGAATTCCAATAGATGCTCTGTCAAAAGGGAACCATGATATACTTATGGTTTTCCTCCTTGACAATGGTTTTTCGTAGCAGTATGTGCTACCAAGCAGCTCAATGAATTGAAGGGCATGCTTTGAGACAACTGGATAAATATCTAAGGCAACATATTTTTTTTTATAAAATATTAACAAATCATGCTCATCGAAAGCTCTCTTCATGTCACTGCTATTTTGGATCTTGACTAGTCACATTTGTCTTGACCAGTCTTGATCTTAAAACCAATTTCATTTTATCATCATGCTCCTGAAAATCCAAAAACCTTTCTGTGAATTCATCAGAGTTTATCAATGAGTTTATGGTTGATAAACTCTGTACTTTTATGATTCACTGCTCAAGTACTTTTTATTTATCAAGTACTTTTAACAGTTCACTACTTCAGACATATTATTCATAGCATAGTAAAAGGGACAATTTTCTCATAATCACCAGTTACTAAAATAATCTGAACTTGGACATGCTCATACAATTTGTGGACAAGTTGATCCTTTCTTTATAATTTCATATTTAAGTTTGCAAGATACTTTGTACTATCTACTAGGAATGACAAATTATTCAGTCAATGTTCAGAATCTTGTCAGTGTTGAGCTAGCGAATATGAATTTTATTATTTTTAAAAACTTTATTTTTCTACAATTTTTATTTTTGTATTTAAATTCTGATTTTGTCCAAATAGTGGTAGGCGAGCCACATTAAAACCTTTGGCAGGCTGGACTATGGCCCACAGGTCGTATGTTGAACAACCCTAATATAGAGAAATGGCTTTTACTAGAAAGTTTAACTCTGAACTTCAAATTGGGTCATTTATATACTCCAATACTAATTAAATGGAATCTTGACCAAAAATGGCCTTTCAGTAAAACATTTAACTATTGCATTCTTAAATGCAGCAATATCTTTCTGGAAAAATAATGGTACTAAAAAAATTCTTACTGTGACTAAATTAATCTATATAAATAAAATAGAAAATCTGTCTGTCTGTCCCATCATCACGGGAGAACGGCTGAACCGAATTTGATGAAATTTTGTGAGTAGCCTTAAAATAGTCCACTTAAAATTTAGTCCATGTTTCGAGTTTCTACGATCAGTGGTTCTCAAGATATTAGTGAAAAACGAAGCTTTCATTTGGTTCATCATCATGGGAGTGTTGTATGCCCTGGCTAGCACACAACTTGGATGGATTGTATATGGGAGTTCTAAACTATTAGGAAGCTCCGGTACTGCAGGCGGACGCTTAATGATAAAGATGACTGAGTACAATACAGATGAAATTGGACTGGAGACTTCGGTAACAGGATATTACTAATCGGAATTTTGGAAGATCCGGATCAATGACATTAAATATTCACAAGTGTACTTGAATGGAGAAATGGCGATGTTCGAAAATGAAATCAGATCATCTTGATGAAAATAAAATACTCTTCTTAGGTTTCACTTCTTTTATTTAGCATGTTCTTGACATTCTAGAAATCATAATCTTTTTCTACAACTCGTTATACAGTAGATTGACATGCTAAGGTAAATGCTATAATACATCCAAGATGATGGAATATTCTTTTTAACAAATGCATATCCTCAACATCTCACATTCATATAAAATAACTTTTTGTTTCTTTAAATTAACTAAGATATGATATTTCCATATTAACATTTTACATTTTTTAATAAATTAACATAATCAAATTTAGAATAAGAAGTTTAGCCATTTTGTTTCTGGCCACAAAGGCAACGTATGTCCTACTCCTTTCCAAGTTGCTTGCCAACTGAAAAACTAATTATTTTAATTTTACTTAAAAGTTTTTATGTTAATGCATGCTCATGATGCCACAGAAAATAACTCCCATATCTTTTCATATTAAAATATGTATCGAGTGACAATAATGAAACGTCATCATGTATCAAAGCACGAGTGGTTGCCAACGTAGACCGTGAGATTTTAAGAAGGCGAGTGACAGATTTGGCCATTTATCAGTTGGACTACAATTTATTTTTAAGAACTATTCAGAATCGAAAGTGGCGCAAATTAAAATTTGTAGGATACGAAAGAATAAATGGATTTTTGAAAAAGCATTTCCGAAAATGAAATTGAGAAATAATTAACCAGGGGTATGCATTTCATAAGAGGAGAACGGCTGAACCGAATTTAATGAAATTTTGTGGGTATCCTTGAAATAACCAGAATTTCACTATCCTTGAAATAACTCAAAATTGGACTACATGTAGTCCAAGTTTCGAGTTTCTAAGACCAGGGGTTGTCGAGATATTAATTGAAAACAAAACTTTTTTCTAGGAGTTCTACTCTCAAACTCCCTGGTTCCTTCAAACGAAAAGGTTGAAAACCTTTTGTTTAAAATGTGAAAATGAATTAAAATTTGATCTCTGAGTTTGGTGGCAGATTTTGCATTAAATAGTCACTTTCTGAAATCATGAATTGTATGAAAACATTAATTTAAATGGAAAATCTATCACTATGGTTTATTTTTCACAAGATTGTACTCAACGATGAAAGTATTAAGAAATCAAAATGGTTAATTAATTTTAAAAATTTTATGAGGATATATCATGTTGTTCGGCAACGCAATTCAATTAAATGTGTTTTTTAAAGTTTATTATTATTTTTTCGATTTGAATAATAAATAAATGGGTATAAAAATATACTATCTTATAAATGAACGGTTTGATTTTTCTTTTAATATTATTAATTGCAGACTGCATACATCACTTTAATTTATTTTGGCAAAGAGTGTTGGTTAGTTTGGCCAAGCTTATATATTGTGTTTAGCTGATAAACTCATATATTGTGTTTAGCCAATAAATTCATTTAGCCAATTGTTGAAACTGAAAAAAAGTAGAACGGATATATCTTCTAATACAATTTTAGAGTTTTCATTTAATATATACAAACGGGATCTAGATGTTTTATTCAGATCTGCAAATTCAGAGCCTCGAATTTGGTGGGATATCGCTAACTTAGCAACTTTTCTTTTTTGTCAAATTGACGGAAATGTCGCTAATTGTTAAAAAAGACACAATTCAATAAAATTTATTTTGCTTTGTTAGAAGAAAGTACTGAAATAATGTTTTGTTAGAATTTGTCTGTCAGTCCAACCATCTTACTTAGTAACACATTTAGCGAATTTTTAAAATGTCACCAAATTGATAAAAATGTTTGTAAATCCATAAAAATATCTTGAAATTGATAAAATTACTCTAAATAAATAAAAGAAATGAATTGTGTTTTGTTAGGAGATAGTATTGTGATGATGTTTCATCAATTTGTCGTCAAGTGGGACTGTCAATTCTACAGTCCCATTTGGTGATAAATTTGACGATTTTTTAAAATGTCACTAAATTGACGAAAATGTCACCAAACCTTCTATAGAGATAGCATTATTCAGACAATATTTTTTCCACCAATTTATTTGAAGTAAATGATATCATGTCGCTTAGAAATGGATTTAAATCCAATGTGTTTATGCGGCAGACTATTTCTATTAAATCTTATCAGATTTGAATAATAAAGATATGTATATAAAATAAATTTCACTGCCATTGCATTTTTGACTGGATAATATCAGTTACGGTCTTCAGGTTTAAACATTATTATTATTGATATTTTCAGAGGTTATTGATTCAGAGATTATTGTTTTCAAGTTATTATGTCATTGTTTTATTGCAGCAAAAATTATTGAAACTCATATATTGTAAGTGGTAAAAGAAATTTTCTACAAATGCACGGGTATATCTTCTAATCTACGAGAATATAAGTAGTATAGGTGTATTGGCATATATATTGGCATATATTGGAATCAAGTATGGCCTTCTGGTATGAAGATCATGGGGATTATTGATATTTTCAATTTAAAACATCATCTGTTTTATTTAGGCAAAGTCTTTTGAGACTCATATTGTAATATGGGTAATCTTCTACTAACACTCGGACATGTCTTCTAATCTATGACATTATAAGTAGTACGGGTATATCTTCCCATATAATTTTAGCACTTTCATTTTGGTATATATTGGAATCAATTACTACCTTCAGGTTTAAAGATTACGGGTTTATTGAAATTTTCAATTTATACATGTAATCTACTAATACAGGTTATATCATCTAATATTCACATATATAAGTAGTATGGGTGCCATACAATTTTAACGCTTTTATTTTGCATATATTGATTCAATTCCATATTTTTTGTAAATTTGCTTACAAAAGGGGCCAGGATGTTTTATTCTTCAGATCTACCCATGCAAATAATTTTGTATAGCGAGAACAGAGATTCTTAAACTTCTTTTTAGGAGTATTACATTAAATATTTTAATTAAAAATGTCATTTAGTATACTATAGGAATATGCACATGATTGTGAATTTTCAATTTCTTTATATTATATACTCCATACGAAGAACAGGTATGTTGCTAGTAACTAATATAAAGCTTTCGATCTTTAGTAGGGGGGGGGGGAGAATGCTATAGTCACTGCAGTGGCATAGCATGATTTTTAGCAGTGGGTAATCTCACATTTTTCATCACTACCCCACCTGCAGCTAAAAATGACACAGGTATTTAATTAAGAGCGCGGTAGCCCATTGGTTAGCGCACTGGAGTTGCACTCGGTAGGCCCGTGTTCGATTCCAGCCACTGCCAAAACTGCCACCATGTTCATGCGGAGTACGATCACGTTAAACATGTGGGTCCGAAAGTCCTTCCGAGAGGTTGGTGGTAGGGGAAGGAGGGTACGGTTCCTGCGGATGCCTCCCCCACTGGGTTCCGGTCTAAATTGGGTGGCACTTCCCGACCGTCCAAACAGTTACCTTACATCTTTCTGGTAGGTCGGACGGTCTGGGTTTCAACAACAACAACAACAGGTATTTAATTATTAACCCCTTGCCTGTGCCACCCGAATCCAGTTCGGGCAACCCTTCTGCGCCAAATTTGGAATGCCGGAACTGACTTCGGGCAAGCGAAAAATCAGTGTTTCTATTCCATTGATCCCGAATTGAGTCCGTTTTGCCTTACCAAATGCTGTACAATATAGTTCATTGTTTTTCCAACAGATGGCAATACTTGTCCACATTTTTTTTTGGAAGTAGGCGGGATCAGCTAGCTTGATTAGGCGGGATATAAACCGAGTTTATTGTAAAGAGTGTGATGTCGGCTTGTGTGCCGGGTCATATTTTTCGTATATATCATACTATAAAAGATTTGTGAAATTCTGAAAAATGATTCTGTGAAATGATTTATGAAATTCAAAAGATTATTTGATTTATTTTTCTATAATTAAACAATTTTGAGTAAAATATGAATATAATCCATTAATTTTCCACATGTATGTCAAAATATTAATTATAGTAGTTATTTCATATAAAAATTTATATTTTTACAAAATAAAATTTTTCTAACCTTTTTAAATGTTATAATAGACAAAACTGAAGCATAAAAATTTTTTTCCATTTTTGACCCACTTTCCTGAAATATACTCCACAGGCAAGGGGTTAAAAATGTTTATATACATTTATTGATTAAAAATACAATTTTTTATGCATGCATGGGGTTTAAATAAAAATATTAAAGTTGAAATATAACTTATAAAGACAACTGACTTTTATTTAAATGTTAATTTCATTTGTACATCTCTATAAACAAAATTTTTCAATTACAGTTTTTGTAAAATTATACTTTGGATTGTGTGCTCTTTGTAGAAGGTTTTTTTATATTTATAGCAGATGAAATCCAGTCAGTCTTTTTTGTTCCTGGGTGGATGTGTTATTCTTCTAAATGTTGAAAATGTGCATTTACTGTTGCTGTTCTTGCTGGTATTGTTACGACAAACAATTAAATCTTATAGCTTTCAAGCATCACATCATTTAATTTATTTTTCAACATATGCTTCAATATGAGATGTAGGGGTTTATTACAATTTTTTCAGGAGCCAAGTATAGCACAAATAATTCATTTTGCAGGCATATTATAAGTTTGTAAAGGAGAAGTAAATTGTGTCTCAACAATTTTTTTTTTTTCATCTGTTGAAATATTTCTATTTCCAGATAAGTTTTACAAATTTATGTGAAATGGTTTACTCCCAAAAGATGTTTAATTAACTTCTCTATAATACATTGACATGCCATATACAAATCTTGTAAAATATACTAGAAGAGTCATGTACTATATTAAAAAAGACAAATGAAATAAAATATCGAATGAGCAAGAATAAAATCACAAACAATCTCTATAATGCCATCTCTCGCAACTGAAATGGACCTGGCCACTTATCTGCACTCTGATGTAATGAACCTTGGTATCAAACACGTATCATGTCACACAATTTGTTTTTAGGGCAACTGCAGCTTGCTAGAGAAGAACTCCATTACTATTTTTCCTTTTATTTTCATTGAGACTGGTTTGCAGAATAGCACATTTTTTTTTACAAATATCAAAGCTATTTGGGTTAACTGTGCTGAGAATAGTAGTTGAGATAACTTATTAAAATAAAAAGTTAAAAATAGTTAGTCCATCTGCAATTATTTAGATCCCCTTGAATATATACCACTGATAGACTGAGATAAACAGTAACTGTGGACATTACTTATTTATATAAAAAATTTAACAAATTTTCATTTCATAAACAAGAAGTTTTACATACTACTAATAAAATTTTTTAATTAGATAAGAATTAAAGATAAAAGTTACTCTCATATTAAAGCATGTATGACATGAAATGTATATACCTATCAACTATAAGACCCAAAATTATGCATCCTAAACTAGTTCCTATGTAGAAAATTGTTTGGGATTGAGAAGGCAGCTGGTCTTTATCACTTACCCAATCTGTTATAAAGGATAAAAATAGTTGGTCCATCTGCGATTGCCTAGATCCCCTCGAATATGCATCACTGATTGACTGTGAGATAAACAGTAACTGTGGACATTACTTATTTATATAAACATTTTTTTAACAAGTATGCATTTCATAAACAAGAAATTTTATATATTACTAATAAGAAATTTTAATAAGAATTTAAGACAAAATTTACTCTTATATTAAAGCATGAATGACATAAAATGCACATACCTATCAGCTATAAGGCCAAAAATTATGCATCCTAAACTAGTTCCTATGTAGAAAATTGTTTGAGATTGATAAGGCAGCTGGTCTTTATCACATACCCAATCCATCTGCAGAGAAAAGTATTTATTTAAAAAATGCACATATATATATAAAATGCATAATTATTAGAGATGAGATGGGATTAGCCCAAAAGCCCGAGCCTGGACCTGAATCGGGCTCAGGCTCTAAACTATTAGAAAATGTTGATAAAATCTTTGAAATCAAAGACAATCACATATTATTTCATTACTAAAAAGTTACTGCTAATATGTATCTGAAATCTTATTTGAAGTCTTGGTCAATGGGTTCTATCGTTCTATGCAAGGAAGTGTTGTATAGTAAAATGTGACATTGTTTATTATTGAGTAACCCACTCTATCTGTTAAATCTATCAGACAGGATGTTGGAAATTAATGGAATTAACTTCAACTGGTTGGCAACTTATGGAGGTAAACAATTGAAGTACAAAGAAGAACTCAATAACGCCAGTGTGTCTCAAACATGGTCCACTGCTAACCAGTGGACAAAAGAAGTTTATCTGGAGAGAATTAGGACTAGATGAATGAGGGCTCTATATATATTGTATCCCTGCTTGGGTGTTTTATTGCTTTGTTTAAATAACTCTCGCATTGCTTATACTCAGATCATAAACTGCCTCTGGGATACTCTAAGGCTGCTAGACTGCTGTTTGTTGAATATGTGTGGCCATCTAGCGCTGTGTGTAATAAACATATTTATAAATCTTTTCGATTGTAAAACATGGCAAAACTATGAATGAAATATTTCAGAAAATGATTTATATCAAAATATAGACTAACTAATTACAAAAGACTACTTACAAAATATTGAGTGGAGAGAAGAAAAGGCCAATATAAATTTTACTACTACACACTACAAATAACCATATTGATACTATTTAAATGTCATTATATGATTTTTATGACACTAATTTTTCTATATTCAATTTATGTTATTCAAAAGCTTCAGTGCTCAAAGTAATTGTTTATACATTATTTGTACTTGATATCTAAACTTAATTGCCCATTTTTACTAATGAACATTTTAAAAATGAATGAAAATTAAGTGAAGCAGTTAAAAATATATTTTATTTTTGGGCAATATTTTAGATTGAGCACTTCGGGCTTGGGTGAGTTCATGCTCTCTAAATTGGGCCCGAACTCATATCTAATATTTATGCATTAGACAGTATGTCTAAAATGTAGATATAAAACTACTTTAAAAATTAAAAATAAAAGCTTTATTCACATTAAAGGATGTTTTAAAAACACATTTACAAGGCCTTTTAATAGCCTAGAAAATATATTTTTTAAATGTCCTTTAGTGTGAATAAAGCTTTTAATTTTTAAAGTAGTTTTATATCTTTATGCCTTAATTTGAATTTTATTAACTGGCCACCTTCGTCAATAGACCCATGTAGGTGGCATACCCACCGGCTATGTGGCTATGCCCACTATGTGAGCATGTCATAGCTAAACATACCAAGTTTACTGAAATCAGACATATAATACAAAATATAGCCCAATTTAATAGCCTATCAACTTAGAATACTACTATACTTAATCCTCTATAATCCAAGTGCATATCTAGAATTTTTTTAGGGGGAGGGGGGTGTCATACAAGATGTTAAGACCAACAAAAGCTGTTTATATATGCAAAAGATCCTATATAATAAAAAAAAACTTTTCTTTTTAAGCTTTCAGAAGGGGGTACCTCAAATCTCCGCCTGGATATGCCTTTGTTATGAATAAATATCCTTTTGCACACAGAAAGCCAGGGGAGTGCGGTAGTCCAGTGGTTAGCGCACAAGAATTGCACTCAGTAGGCCCGGGTTCGATTCCCGCCACTGCCAAAACTGCCACAGTGTTCACGTGGAGTATGATCACGTTAAACAGGTCTGTAAGTCCTTCCGAGATGTTAGTGGTAGGGGAAGGATGGTATGGTCCCTGTGGATGCCTCCCCCACTGGGTTCCGGTCTAAATTGGGTGGCACTTCACGACCATCCACACAGTTACCTTACACCTTTCTGGTATGTCGGATGGTCAGGGTCTCAACAACAACAACACAGAAAGCCAAGATACTCACTTTTCAAATTTATTTGATGGGCCATTCTATGGAAAATCACCCAAAAGTTGTTGCAGACATATTTTAGATATTTTTATATATGAAAGATACATATCTCCAATATTTAAAAAATTTTGTGATCACCCATATTGATTTTTCAAGTCAATATGGCCACCACAGAAGGGTAAAAGTGCCAAAATTAAGTTAAGCATTTGCATTTATTTAAACACCTCATGCAGCATTCATCATAGAAGAACAAGATAGGTATCATTGGAAAGAGGATTTAAGTGTACTATATTTTAAGGTACTATGTTTAAACAAATTAAATGTATGATAAAAGAAAAAAAAAATATTGATCAAATACATGTTTTTGCAAGTTATGAAAATGTAATTTTGGAATTTTGTAGATTAAAGGGGCTAAAAGAAAATTTCATATATTTAGAAAATGTAGTCTATAGACACTATTGAAATATGTTAAAAAGAACATATATTCATTAGCACTTTGAAAGAAATTTTTTTTTAAAAATTGAAAATTTTCAAACTTTGATGATTTTTAATAGCCTATATATATATAAAGGCTGGATGTAAAAAAAAAAAATTGAAATTGAGTAAAAATATTCTGTAGATTACTACAATTAATGTATTATGTTGTCTGTTTTTATTTGCCTAGTATAGATAGTATGATCAACTAAAAATAAAGCTAAATCATGCATTTAACTTTTTCCTGTGATTGTAATTTCTAATATTTATAAACAGGTCATTAAATTAAAGTAATTCTCATACAATAAAAGTTAAATAAAGAAAAGTATATGTCAAATTTAAGCATTGTAGAACTAATATGTTGTAAGATTATAAATAACTAGCAGTATACCCGTTCTTCATACGAAATATATAATATACAGAAACTTAAAATTCACAATAATGTGCAAATTCTTATAGTATTCTAAATTATATTGTTATTCGAAACATTCTATTAAAATATTTAGTTTAAATCTTTAAAAAAGAAGTCTAAAAATTTCTGTTCTCATTATACAAAATTATCTTCATGGACACATCTGAAAAATAAAACATCCTGGTCCTGTGTGTAAACAAATTTACAAATAATATTATTTAATTCCCACAAAGCGACAGGGATTAATCAGGGAAATGGAACTTAATTTTGCAAAATACTGAATTTTCAAGAATTAAGCATCAGTTTCAATAATTTAGTATCATTTTATCAATATTTTGATCAATTTAGCAACATTTTAAAAAGTTGCCAAATATGACATCAAGTGGGATGGACAGACTGACAGAGGGACCCTACCCAAACATCATTACAATACCATCCCCTAACAAAACACAATAAATTTCATTGATTTGGCACCATTTTATTAATTTAGCAACATTTTTATCAATTTGGCGACATTAAATAAAGAATCACCAAATTCATTACCATGGGATGGTTGAACTAACAGACAAATGCTACTGAAACATCATTACAGTACTATCTCTGATTAAAACACAATTTTCTTGTTAGTGCCATTTTTATCAATTTGATGATATTTTTATTCATTTGGCAACATTTTCATGAATTTGCTAACATTTAAAAAAGTCAAAGTTGGCAATATCCTGCCAAATTTTTTTGTTAAGCAATACAGATGGACAAAACGACATACGGAGAAATGGGTTATTCTTATAGTGAATAGTCAGAAAACTTGAATAGTCAGTGAATAGTCAGAAAATTTTCATGAAATTTTACACACATACGTATTTTCGGCCAAAGGCCCTACCGTGTGCTGATAACACCAGTTCTCGTTAGATCACTGAAGCCAAGCAGCATCGGGCATGGTTAGTACTTGGGTGGGTGACCACCTGGGAACACCGCGTGCTGTTGGCACATTTCGGGTGCGGTAGTCCGGTGGTTTGCATGCTGGATTTGCACGCTGCCACAACTGCCGCCGTGTTCATGCGGAATACGATCACGTTAAACATGTGGGTCCGTAAGTCCTTCCGAGAGGTTGGTGGGAGGGGAAGGAGGGTACAGTCCCTGTGGATGCCTTCCCCACTGGGTTCCGGTCTAAATTGGATGGTACTTCCCGGCCGTCCAAATAGTTACCTTACACCTTTCTGGTAGGCCGGATGGTCTGGGTCTCAACAACAACACATACGTATTTGTGATAACAATACAATATTTCATCAAATTTGAGTTGATAACCCCTGGATTCTAACAGCCCCCTCCCCAAACAAATGCAAAACCAAAATCCATCACTTGCAGAGACTTTACTTTTTACATTAATGGACACAATTTAAATCCTAATTTCAACAATCTCAGCATAATTAGACCAATTTATATATTGGCTATATCATTTACTTTACAAGCAATGTAATTTTCATATTTCAAAAGTATATAATATAAATATTAAATAAGTGCTTGCTACTTAAAGGACACAGATAACACAATACTTAATTTCCAAATCACTTATTTTGAGCTAAAATCATTCTCACAATACAAATAAAATTTCCAAATATTAATCACAGATCAGTACGTCATACATGAATGGACAACATGATTCTCCCGTGCATGGGCATAGCTACAGTAGGTCAAAAAACTCTAGAAAAGAAGTCTGGTAGGTAATGGAGGAACATTTGATTCAAAAAAGCTTGATATGGCTCAGTTAAAAAAATTATAATTAATCAACAGATGGATTTGAAATTTTTTTTTTTAAAGTGCGATATATTTACAGGATTCATACTCAATTTTGAAAACAAAAATTAAAGAGTTTTTAATGACATATCAAAAATTTTTAAGGAGTTTATAGATAACATGCTCAAACCGTTTACTTTATATAAGCATTATTTTCCCCCAAAAAAATATGTTCCAGAGAAATTAATCAATGCTTGTACAGCTGCTCAAATTACAAATTTATTTAAATAATACCAGTTATAAATTAATAACATAAATAAGTATCAGATAAAACTAAAATTCATATAAGTTTTGCAGCAGGTAAATCTAAGTTTAGTATCAGTTTTACGACAGACCAATGCATAATTCGAATGATCTGTAGCAGTGGAAATTCATTCAAAGTCTTTTCTATCACAAATTTACATATATAAAAATTCTGCACAAGAATAAATAAATGCTCACAAAATTTTTATTAATTAATTTTTACTTTTTATTTATTGTTTAACATGCTATCAATTAAAAAAATATATCTACATGCACTGAACTGACTGGCTGAGTGAGTGGATGATGTATCAAAATTATCAAGCACTTCCACTATAGTTAGAATCTTAGTTTTGATGTGATCCAATCCGTCTCAGCTTCGAGTTTAAGGGGGAAAATCTAAAATTCCAAAATTTTGAATTAGGGGTGATAGTGCAAAGGAAAAAAAAAACACCTTAAAACTTCTTTGTCTAATTATCGAGCACTTCTACTCTAGTTAGAATCTCTAACTAGAGTAGTCTTGGCTTTGGTCCCATCTTCTAGATCAATGGAAAAATTGAAACTGATAAAAATTTTTTGTTATAAAATTTACTTTGCATTCCAATTGGAATTATAGCATGATTTTGTTTGGTAGATGGCTCCTATTTATATATGTATGTAAAACAGGAGAAAGTAACTGGAGTTACATTCTCTGTAAAAACAGAACTTAGGCAATCTGAGCTCTGCTACGCATTGCATTTTTTTTTTTATAAGAGCAATTGCAAGTCATTATTGCTATGACACGATAAAAGATGGTTGATACTTCTGGCAGTGATAAAAATGCATCAAAAGAATTAATAGATTATGACAGTGCATGATGTGTCATATTAGATGAGAAATATTTTAAAATAATATATACAGGGTGTCCCAAAAACATTGACCTCGGCTTTTATTCCTTAAATATTGATCTTAGACATATATAATAAATTACAAAGTTGCGTAAAAAAAGGTACAGAATTTTATGAAATCGATTAAAATTTGGCAAGATTTTCGTTAATTTGGCAACATTTAAAAAAGTCACCAAGTTGGCGACATTACGCCAAATTTGTCGCCAAAATCTAGCCAAACATTATGGATGGAGAAATAAGTTATTCTTATAGCAGATAAATGACTATCAGCATTCAAATATAAAAGTATTATTCAAAGTATAGTTTCTCATGAATAGAACGAGCTAGATCCTGGTGAGCTTGGTGCTGTTCCAAGCAATTAGAAGTAAATTGCCTGTCACCCGAATAAGTATGCAAGTACAGCTCTCCCATATGGTTGGGAACCGCTACATCTGATAATCAATCTAATAAAATACATTTTAATTGTTACTAGCAAATTCATTATACAGTCCGCTAAACACACAAACATCTTTTGGTTCGACTCACCAGACATACATCCAGCGAAATATAGATAATAAAAATTGCACCTCCCTAAACAGGCAGTTAGGGAGTCTCAAAACGAAAGTTCAGAGACTAGTTAAATATTTGGATAACTTCAAAATATCGAAGGATAAAGAAGTTGAACTTGACTTAAAACTTAAGTCAGCGATTAAATTTATCAGCGAATGTGAACAACTGTGGAAAGATTATTTATATTATGATCTTCCAGAGGATACAAATCTCGCGGATAAAGAAAAAGATTTGGATAATCTTGACGAAATCCTGGATGAAATGGAGATAAGATTTGAAACCCTCTACTTTCTACTCTTAAAATCATTAGTGATAAATGTAAGAGAAATACAGATTTAGATTATAAGAAGGTTAACGTTAAATTGCCTGAGATTCCACTTCCGGGATTTTATGGATCTTATGAAACTTGGGACTTGTTTAAGTCCAAATTCAATTCCTTAATTGATTCAAATGAACATTTAACAAGTCAACAAAAGTTGCATTATTTACAAGCTTCATTAAAAGGAGAAGACAGACAAGTACAAGCACCCAATGATACTTACAACTCCTTATTTGCAGAATTAGAGCAAAGATATGAAAATAAAAGGATCATAGCATCAACGCATATTAATGCCATATTGTCACTAAATAAATTAACAGTGATGGCATGTGCCCAGAAGTCGCAAGGCGCGCGACTTCCTCATAAAAAGCCCCTACATTATTATTTTTACTTATATAAATGTATTAAACATTTTTGTAAAAAAGTGTTGCATATTTTGCAAACTTTTTCAAAACGTCCCTTCAAAGTGTAGTGCTGCCATCTTGTAACACATTCAGCAACTAAAATTGAAAATGTAGTTGCTGAATGCGTTATAAGATGGCAGCACTACAAGAATCTTCTACACTGCGGTTCCGTCGTAGGGCTGCAAATTCAGAACGACCCAGACAGAACGAAGATACATAGTTTCAAATACTACTGTGAGTTTGAATGAACGAATATGAACCTTGGCAATTTTCAAAGCATTGTGTGCCGCATATCGTTGAGCGGCGGCGCCAGAAAATAAACTAGTTTATCATGGGTCTTCTAGAATTGGCATTATTTCCCTATTGTGGCTGGGATTTTCCAATATAGTTTTGGTATTTTTAAATAAATCCTTGAATAAAATTGACAGTTTATACAAAAATGACTTGGTTTATTTTTAAGGTTATATAAGTAATTCTATTTTAAATTGTTTAATAGTTTATATTTTTAAAATGTAAATGTTCATATATAAGTCTGATCAAAAATTTGTTACATTCTGTACATTTATATATATAAAGGGAAAGTGTGATGGGTTGAATGGTTAAATTTGTCTTTTTGACGGATTTAAATACTGAAAACATTCTTCAACTCAAATTTAACATGATCTACTTGTGTAAATGTCTGTTTATGCATGTAAGAATATGTGGACACGATATCCAAATAAAGAAATGGGTCGATTTGACCAGCATTTTGTACGATTATATGGTCTATGAAGTATGAAATGCTATTTACTTTTAGCGAGTACAAATATACAGAAAGCATGCATACTTACGTTTTTTTTAATATAAAATAAATAAATGGCAGTCAGTCATGTAAAATATTTTGATAATGTACATAATCATTTTATGAAAACTATTTTTCAATATAAAACGTTTTTTTTAATATAGAATAAATAACTGTCAGTCAATCATATAAAATCTTTTGATAATCGATATACATGATCATTTTATAAATGGTATTTTATAATCATCAGAAATTAAATTATACAGTAACTTTATTATCAGTAGGAAACAAAGAATACCGATTTTAAAACCCTGGCATGCCCCAATTTTGAGATGTTGGTAGTTAGTTCACGAAAATACTTAAACTTGTATAATAAACTTTACATGCAAAAATTGCAAATTAAATCGGTCAACTCTTTTCTCATCCAGCATTTTCGCATTATAGCATTATTTGGAAACAATGTTGAATGGCGACGCCATTAATGTAGCCAAAAATGCCAAACACCAATCAAAGTAATACGAAGTCAATATAACCTTTGTTATATATTTATTGTAAGTGCATATAAATGAGTGCGATTATTAAGTTTATTAAGGCGCTGATAACAAAAGAACCAAATTTTAATATATATGCGATTGATTTAACATTGTTCGAATCTTTTTACACGCGATTATTAGATTGTTACAGAAATTAACTTACCTCGGAATGAGATAAATCTATATTCAGCCCACATCATATGTTTTTGACTCTTTGTAAAAAAATTACGAAGAACGGTAAATATTTCATAGATGTCTATAAATCTAATATGATTCAACATTTCTTTTTGCAGTGCAGTGCAATATTCAACTATTAAATCTTAAAAAAACCCTATCAAATTTAATTATAAAACTAAGAAACAATTATTTCCTAACACATTTAAAATATATAGTAAAAATCACTCTCACAGCAAAATGTTTAAAAGTCTTGAATGTATAATAAAACTTTATTATAAGGTAAGTGACCCAAATATGGGCACCCCTAAGCATTTTAATTATTATATAATGTTTGTTTTAGCAGATAAAAATTTGAAAATTGGTGGATGTATTCTCCTTGCAGGGGGTAACAGGGAAAAAATGATAATTGAGTTAAAAATATCAGATAGGTGCTAATAATGGACAGTGTCCATATTGGGAACCTATGCCCATATTTGGAACCTTTGCACCTAATATGGGCACCCTTAAAAATTATGCTAAAAAAATCTTAAATCAACGTAAAACTTTAATCAGAGTCGGCACAAGATGGACATACAAAAATATAAAATTGTTCCTTACTTGTAAGACCACAACATTCTTAATGTACCCAAACATGGTACGTATTACACTGTATCATGTCTAATTGTTTTTCTTGATGACACAGTACACAATAGCAGGACTCTTTTGAGCTGGATACACCACTGCAGGATGGCTGAGCTGCAACAGCTGCTATTGCATTTGTCTTGGGTTTAGGCTTGAGTGATGGTTTCGGCTTAGCTGCTCGTTTGGACTTGCCAGCTGCTTTATGCTTGGGTACCTTTTTTTTCTGGAAAAAGCGATTTTACCAGTCTTACAGCTTGATAATTTAAAGCCTTTTTTCTGTTGGTCTTTTTAAAATATCGGAGATAGATAATTGATGAATATTTGTGTCTTTTTTACAGCAGTGCCCATATTAGGTGTAGTGCCTATATTTGGGTCACTTACCTTAAGTTTTATTATAAATTCAAGTTTTAGCAGCCAATTATCATTATACACAAACACATATACAAACATATTTACAATTTATTTATATAGATTATATATAAAACATGCTTTAATCAGCACCCCTCTCAACGTATTGATCACGAGCCGCCACTGTAAATTAACTAGTGAATCTGCAAGGGATCTAAGAAATTTGATAGATAATGTATGTCCTAAAGCACCTTCGTGCGCTAGAACTTCTCGATCTGAAAATGGATAAGCTTTCTCAACAAATGTTAATTAATGCTGTTATACATAGACTAGATCGTGAGAGTCATAGGCAATACGAAATAACTTTAGAATCTACAGAATTACCCGATTGGGAAGAATGTACTAATTTTTTGTTGAAAAGATAAATATTGGAAAATTTAAATGCTTCCTCTTTCACTAATGTCAAATCAAAATCTAGCATCTTCAAACCCGAAACAAAACCATTTCTTGCTAAATCAGATCCTATTAATTGTGTTATAAGCAAACAGCCATGTACTTTACTTAAATGTAAAAATTTTAATTCAATGAATGTTGTCGAAAGATACGATCTCGTGAAGAAGAGAAAAAGAAGAGAAAAAATGGTGAATGAAAAAATGGTGGATGAAAAACATGAAGAGAAAAAATGGTCTTTAGAATATTTGAACAGATTACAACAGAGACTCAAATGAACCAAGTAATGGATGCAGTTCAAGGAAGGTGACCTGCTGCTGGTCAAAACTTCAGAAAATTCGGGGTATTTGAAATGGAATCTAGCTCGAATTGTAAAAATCCACCCAGGAAAGGACAATTTCATCAGAGTTGTGTCATTAAAGGGAAAGGGTGGGACATTTCAAAGACCAGCAACCAAAATAACTGCTTTACCCTATGTAAACTAACTATAAGACATTTTCACACAAACTCTTGGTATTATGTAACATTATTATATCCTATTGTATAACTATACAGTACTTGCCATTATAAAATTCTATAGTGTATGTATTATTGATTACCTTCGTTATATTGTATATATTGTTGAGTGCCTTTGCCATTGCAAGGCGGGGCAGGATGTTGATGCCATGGTGCATTGCCTTGGTGCAATTGCTGGACACTTGCCGAGCTTGGCGCTGTTCCAAGCAGTGAGAAGTAAGTTGCCTGTCACCCGAATAGGTTAACAAGTACGGCTTTCCCATACGATTGGGAACCGCTACATTTGATAATCAAGCTAATAAAATACATTTTAATTGTTACTAGAAAATTCATTATACAGTCCGCTAAACACGCAAACAATCCCACTAATGAAATTCAGATTTGGGGATAAAAAAAAAATTTAAAAACAAACAAAAACAATAGTAATCTTTAATATTTTGATAATATTCCTCACAGTGTCTGCTGATTTCAGACAATCAGTCATTTGTTTGGTATCCTTTTGCATTTCATAATTAGAAAGGCAAAACTTTTAAGAAAATTTTGGCAAAAATAAGGAGTTTTAAGAACCCTTAAAAGAAAAATGTTAATGAGTTAAGGACTGTATGAACCCTGATTCAGGTGCTTCTGTTAAATTATAAACATTGGATAGCACATGATTTTTTTTGTATTATAACATAATAATCAGAGAGGTTTAAAATGCACGAAAAATATATATTTTAAAAAATTCATCTATTGGTAGTACGGATTCCATTTAAAGTTTATTTGAAATATAATTTTTTTATCTTTCCTATGACATCAAGATGGAAACTTTTTGATAAAATTTAAATCACTAAGGAATCTATTTGTGTGAATATCGATCAAAATCATTAGAAATTGGGCTAAACCATAATAAAACTTCAAAGCTAATTCAAAATTTACAAAATAACACTGAGGTACACCCATTCGGGTCCTGTAGTACCTATGTACTAAATTTTAAGACCGTACGATGCTTAGATTTCCTGCTACAGACACACAGAGACATCTTCCTTTATTATGTAAGACTAGAACAAATTACCCAGCATTGCCCAAATCCTAAATAAGCAGTCATTACTTAAATAATATCACTTAGTTTCTAAATCGCCAAATCAGTTTTAATTCAAATCCTCACAAAATGCGAAATTCATAGTTTCAGCACAAAAAGCACCGCTCCACAAAATTTCCATATAACAGAATCGCATGCTCTCCACACACACACACAAAAAAAAATCACAATAAGACATAATTCATAATAAGTAAAATTCACAATGAAATAGATTATAATTATGCAAACTATTCTGAGACATTATATAATATCCCTTTCTTCACACTGAAAATAAAAGAATGCTTTATATAAAGATTGTGAAAAATGAAAACAAAAATTAACTATCTAAACTGCCTGAAAAATAAATATCACTTCACTTTCAACTTCAAATTGTGATCATAGTGAGGAACAATTGCGCAGAACTGAAAAAGCAGACAATCCTTCACATACAATAAGTCCATATCTAAATCCACACAAAATACGAAATCAGTTATCACATATCTAAATCCACACTAATACACTAATCCACACTAATATACTAAATCCACACTAATACACTAATCCATACTAATATACTAAATCCACACTAATACACTAATCCACACTAATATACTAAATCCACACTAATACACTAATCCACCATATCTAAATCCACACAAAATACGAAATCAGAAATTATATTACACGTTGATTAGCTAGCTGCATGTAAAAGCAATATCTCCAGAATTCCTTTTTCACTCTATCCCAAAATGTCCAATTCCCCCAATTTTAAATGGATCCTGTATAGAGCAGGGAGATGGTCAAACATACGGAAAGTGCAGATGGTCTACTGCAATGACTGAATGCAATCAGTTAAAATATGAAAATAACTTACGAAATCAAAAAACAATTTTGTGTTAGAATGTTTACATGGGGTTGTTTTAACCACAATATAGAATTGTGCTAACCTTAGTTTTTCAGATGTGACGATATATATATATCACATTATGATATAAATGCAAATTTCAATGTATTATTTAAAAATTAAATAAATAAAAAGGAATTGTCCCACGGATTCGATTCAAACATTGCTGAAAAGAACGTTCTTTGATCCTTCCGGTGGTGTCAAGATGAAAACTGATATAATAATATTTTGGGTCGCTAAGAAATCGATTTGTGTATATATCAGCTTAAATCAGAGTAAAACATAAAAATAACTAGAAAACTAATTCAAAATTTAAAAAAATAAAGCTGAGGTGCACCTATTCATGTCCTGAAGTACCTGTGCCACATTTCATGGTTGTACGATGCTTAGATTTCATGCTACAAACTAGACAGACAGACATCTTTAATACACTTTTAAAAGTAACTGATTGTACTTTATAAATAACCCATGTCCAGTAGCTTCCAATGAAAGTTCTAATTGTGGTATTTTATCAAAATGTTTATCTCTAGTACCATTGAATAATCATTTTCAGATAATTTAAAAGAAGTAGTTGGGCCAGCTAGGTAAAGAAAAAAAATGTAATATACATTTTCTTTAATATTTGTTCCACTCTACCTAACCTCCAATTACTATCATATACACAACACACATAGTCTTTCTATGTCAATGATATCAATATGTCAATAATTTTTTTATTGAACAAACTGTTGATTTGGTAGAAAAAGAAATATGGGCTACCTTTAAATAACACTCTTTCAGGGTAATGAAATCATGTAGTTGTCATGTATTTTGGTATTGCTTTTAATTTTAAAAATCTGTTTTCTAGTATTTCTTCTTTTTGTATGTCTGAGTCAGAGACATAGATGAAATGTATCTCAGCTATACTAGTTTGGCAGTAGTCATATATTTGGGTTAGTGTTTATTATGGGCTCTGCAGCTCTTTACAGACTAGATTTTGTAACCAATCCCTTAAGGGTGCGCATCAGTAAATCTTCTGCCCTATCCGCGTTTTGTTAAGTTTTGCAGAACACCTTTTTTGCCGAAATTCTGCTCAAACAGTTGCAAAATATTTTCTGAAAGATAAAATGCAATGCTTATATTATATTAAAATTAAATTTAATACTCAATAAAATATAGAATATATTTTTTATTTTAATCCAAAATATTTTTGGTGCTGCCATATGTTTTGTCGTAATTTAATTCATACCGAATATTTTTATTTTTTAATGAACATTTTTAAATATCTATTCCTTCTAATACAGTATTAAATACACCAACAGATCATATATAATAATGCCATAATCACAGAAAAGTAATTTTTCATTCTACAAATTTGATTAGGGTATCTAAATGTACATGACTGAGGACTGCAGTGTTGTTTTCAAGTCCAAGTTCAATTACCTTTCCGAGATTGTGGCATTATTATGTATGATCTGTTGTATTTAATAGCATATTAGAAGGAATAGATATTTTTAAATGTTCATTAAAAAATAAAAATAGTCAATCAATATGAATTAAATTACGACAACAGATGGCAGCACCAAAAATATTTTGGATTAAAATAAATTACAATAAATAAAATAACAATAAATTTTGGATTAAAATAAACTACATTATCTGAATATATGGATTTGTTTTTAAAAGTCCCTTTGGAATCTATCTACAAAATTCCAAAGTTGTATGTTCATGACTTGCAAACACATATATTTGATCAATATTTTCTTTACTTTATTATACATACATTTAATTTATTTAATCATACCTGAAAAAATAGCCCACAATTTCCTTTTTCCAATGATACCTATCTTATCCTTCTATAACGAATGCTTCATGAGATATTTAAATAAATACAAATGCTTAATTTGAGCACTTTTATCCTTCCACAATGGTTATATTGGCTTTCAATATGGCCAATTAGCCAATATGGTCAATCACAAAATTTTTTCAATTGTGGATATTTTCTTTTGAGATATGTATCTCAAATATCGGATTATCATTGATATCGGGAAAGTACTGATATATCAGCAAACTGATAATCAGTATTGGATATTCGAACACCCATAGTACATACGCATAAACAGACACTGTCATTTATATATATATAAGAAAAACAAATATCTCTGGCTGTCATTCTTCTTAGCAAATTTGGCACAACTTGATGACTTTTGGTAAACGTTAACAAGTGGTGATAATTCCATATCTCTGAAAATTAAATTAAATTTCTTTTATAATCTCTGTCCCTTTGTGAAATTATAAATTTAATATTCTTGACTCAAAATGTAGCAAGTTTGATCGCTTGTAAGACAGGCATGTTTTGTTAGGGGTTGCATAGAATTTACTTTCTGTTAGTAGGTTGTAAAGTACTTGCTTTTTGTTAGGAGATAGTAAGTAATCATGAGAGATGCATAGTTTGCATGTAACAAGGGATTTTGCACAAGTGATGCAAGAGTATAGATGAGAGGGAATCTTTTACATAACTTTGTATACACCCTGCTATATAACAGGCTTAAAATACAGTTATTATATAGATTAAGCCAGAGCAATCATGTTATGTAGCAATTTTTATTTTTTATATATATATTAAATATTAAAAAAGTTCTTCATTACACCCAGTAATGCTACAATTTTTCTTAGTATTAATTTAAATTAATTTAACTTATTGATTATTGATATAATTTTTGTTCTAAAATGCTTGATGACCCCAGAAAAATAAAACATGGAACGTTCTTCTGAACCAATTTTTTTATTTGAAAATAAATTTAAAATGCGAGTCTTAAAAAACAAGCAGACTATAAAATACTAATATTTTCAGAGAATTTTAATTTACATACTTTTACAGCTATAAATATAATTTCTATTTTCAACTTTTGACTTTTTAAAGTATAAATTTTTAAACATTTATATTTCAAAAACTTAGTCTAAATTTAACAAAATTGCGTGTAAATCAATCAAACTCTGCCATTCTTTACAGCAAAAAACATAAGGGCATCCTATGACATAGTAATGCTATGACTGTAAATAAGCTGCTGCAAGTGAGTTTAAAATATGGTAGAACTGTAATGTATGCATGTATGCTCAACTCTCTATTTTATCCTTTGGCTTATATTTGTATACATGACTATAGGATTTGATTTTCTATTCAGTGGGCTTGGCAAGGCAAATCACAAAGAGCATCATCACGCAACTATCTTATGATTTGCATTTTTATGAGCATAACTGATAGCATATAAATCTAACAAACATTAATTACTAATCTAAAAATTACTAAAAAAAAGATACTTAAATATACATACTTCTGTAGCAATAGTAGGATATAGTTCACTATAATCATACACCCATCCATACAAGCATTCAGTTGTCTTGTTGACATCAATGGATGCATTTGAAGTACTTTCAATCGAGTCAGAAGATACGTACATCTCACATTGTTTATTTAAAGAGGTAAAATATTTTTCTTCAAATGGGTTTGATATGTTAGTTATATTAAATGAAACATTTTTTATCCCTATTTCTTCATAAAGCCTACAATAGTGGTCTGGAACCATAATAATAAAAAACTGAGTAAAATATACTAAAGCACATAAACTTGCAGATGGAATAACTAGGAAGAGACATAGTAATTTCTGATAAAGACCAAAATCACCAACTTCTTGCAAGACAAAATTGAAATCCATATTAATATCTGTTCAGATGCCTTCATATACACAATGCCCTAAAAAAGATATATTGTATAAGATAATATACAGTTAAACAATATACATATAATTTGCAATTTTTAAATACATCCATAAATATTTTAAAATATGTGAAATTTAATTCAACTAATTAAGAATGAAACAGACAGAAATATAATGAGGAAATCAGGCTACCATGGGCTAAAACTGAAGAAATGTTTGATATTAAATTAGAAAGTGTTGATATAAAAATATCTGGAAAGGTACTCATTTTCATTTAGGATCTACGATAGTTACTGGTTACAATGTCAATAAAATTAATTTATAAAATAATAGTTAATTTAGAATAAGTTTTATACATTTGTCACTTAATTGGAATTTCTATTTGCTAGTTGACTGTACAAGATGATATGACTTTTGTAATAAAACAATTTTATTTAGACACTACAATGAAGTACCTGCTACTTAAATATTACCACTCAGTTTCCACATCGTCAAATCAGTTTCAATCTAAATCACCACAAAATACCAAAATCTTTAGTTTTAAAGTGCAAAAAGCACTGCTCCACAAATGTTGAAAGCTAAAAAATGTAAAATAAACAAAAGGATTCCCCCCTCTGTAGGCATGGCTTAAATCCCAGTATCAGGTGAACATGCACAGTCAGCAGGTCAAAAAATGTATGGAACTTCACCGCGGAATATCAAAAATCTTACAGGTTCACTCGCTTCCAAAAATTAAGGAATTGTGGCTCAAACATTGTTTAGAAAGAACGTTCTTCAATCTTTCTGATAGTGTTAAGATGGAAACTGTGATATATTCATTCACTAAGAAAACAATTTGTATGAATATAGCTCAAAATCATGCTAAAACATAAAATAACTATAAACCTAATTCGATTTTTCTTTTAAATATCACTAAGGTGCACATTGGTACCTGTGTACCAAATTTTATGGCCATACAATACAAACTGTACACACACACATCTTTTCTTGTGTAAAATTTGCAACTTTATAATAGATAAAATATTTTGCCATATTTTCTATGTTTATTAACAAGACACTTTTGTGACTAACATAATCGTCTTTAGAAAAACCATGAGACGTCTTTGGTAAGCCCACATACTCGACTGATACACAGACAGGTCATGACTAACAATACTCAAAGTTTGCTAAAATCTTTTTGAAAAAGGTTGCTTTCTGAAAAGCTCTATTATCAGAAGGTTTGTATAATGTCTATGTGCAGCCAATTACATTGGCAGATCATGACTAACAATACATACAAAGTTTGCTGAAATTGAAATGATAAAAATGAAACAAGGTGCATAATTTGCTGCCCTGTGTTGTTCCCCTCTCAGTATGCCCATGCCTATAATAACCTTCAAGTCAAGTGCCCTCTAGTAGCATGTTTACCCTAGTACCACAAACCCATGTCTATAATAAACCAGCAGGAATATGTGATCTAAATTGCTTGAAATGTCAAGAGACAATTTAAATGTCGCTCGCTTGAAATGTCATGAGGCATTATGTGACACTACAGTAATTACCTGCAACTAACATAAGTGTGGATTAAAAGAAAAGAACTATTGTATGTATCCAATATTAAAAAAATTGATTTGGTTAATTAAAAATTGATTAAATTTAACAAAAATGCACAATCTTAAAACAAAATTAAAACATTAAACAAATTTGGAAGATTGTGGGACTTTTTAAAATGATGTGCATTTAAGGTTACATAAGAGGTTCCGTAAGAAAATCCTTCACAAAAGGCATCCTTTCCTTGGTGAAATGGTCCTATCAGTCCCCTAACTAATAAAAATCTTTCAATTTGAAATCTACATATTTTTGTATATTTTTAAACTGTGATTTGAGATCCCAGTTAATCCATAATACAAAATTCAAACCGCATATCAAATTAAAGGTACAACCTGTAGATATACAGATTTTTTTTTTTAGAGTTTTTAAATGAAAACATTTTGCCATAATTTAAACCAACAATATTTTTTACATATGCTGCTTAATTCTAAAGCTAATTTCCCATTATTTAAAAACAATTAATTTATCAAATCCTGCACATCGAATGAGCAATAGTGCTTTTACACCTTGTACTTTGGGTAGGTTGGATGATTTGGATATGAAGAGAAGAAAAATAAATAGTTCTCCATTGGGTTTGTATCAAAAAACAAAATGATCTAACACTGTAACCTCCAATTCATTCTTTTCGAGATCCTGGCTACGCCTCCGTCTACTACTGGCACGGCACACAACTCTAAAATAAAATTTATAATTCAATATAATAACTTTTTATTTAGCTTCTATATAAAATTTTCAATAAATATATATTTGAATTTAATGGTTTTGCATCAGGCTTGTTGGTTATAAAGAATTTTACCGCAACATACAACTAACTAATATAAAAGAAGTGTACTTTCATTATTCACTTACTTTTTATTTCTAACTTTTGTAATACTACAGATGTAACTAATGGTACATTTAAACTTTTGGTCTGAATGTTTAATTAGCGATTAAACAGAAATAGATACTTTTATATCAATCAAAGTCGTCACACGATGCTTTCTCATATGAATTGTTATCAATCATTTTTCCAAAACAAAATAAATATAGACGCATAAAAAGATTACTATCTAATTTCCTAACCATCACTCAACGTGACAGATAACGTAACAAGCTGATTATTGAAAAGTAAGGAAAATTATCGCACATCAATCAACAGAGATCAAAATAGTTTTTCCTGTGTTTACAAATTTGGTTGTTTCCGGTATTGCCATTCTGAAATTTTAAAAAAAAATTCGGAATTCACCATTGAGTTTACTTTGTAAAGTTAAAACACGAGCTACTCTGATATGAACTCAAATAACACGTCAGCGAAAATACCACGTGATAAAAACATCAGATGACATCTCTAGAACCAACAACACTATTCTTTGCAATTCTTGCTATACACCACAACACTAACTACCTACACCGATACTTACAACATCACATCGACATTCTTGAACCCTGGTTAGAGATATACCACAAACCCTACAAATATAAACATATATAAACCCTAACAAATGTCAAACTGTATTTTTCTCACATCAACGTTTTCCGCCCCAACCAATCATAATCACCAATCAGCCAGTTTGCTTTGGAAGGACATGTAAATATCACGAGCGCTTATACCCTGCAAAGTCACTCCCGGGAAATGCACCACGTGATAACTACGTCAGGCGGGAATTTCATGACCTTGTGCCGGCAGTTGAATGATGAGAAGTCTTTGTTTTCTGCATGCGGAAATTTACAGTTCAATTAGTCTATGCGCGATTTTGATATTGAAAACAAACACACACAGATATATATATATATATACACACACATATATATATATATATATATATATATATATATATATATATATATATATATATATAATTTAAATTTTGTTTAATTATTAATAATTTTTATTACTTTTTTCTATTATATTATTTATTTATTTTCTATTTAAAGTATTTTCAAGGCTATCAAACTACTAGTATTACGAGTTACTTCTGCTTTTATTAGATGAGAGAATGTCAAAAATATTGCACTATCAAGAACATAGTGTGGTAATTCTAGGAGGGAGTCGACCTTGTGGTCAAACTAAAGTATGAGACGGAAAAAATTGACATGCTTAATGTTCACATTTGTGACTTTAAACGTCCAGGGGAGGGTAAACGATCCCCTTACACTCCCCTATGGGCGCCCATGGCAGTCCTCTACGAGCTCCCATTGCATGAGCTCCCTGCTTAATGCTATTGCCCTCAGGACAGAACCTAACGGAGCCGAAGTTTCAATTTCCTCGGGGGTAGTAAACAGTCTTTCCAGACCCTCCAAAAGTATCTGTGTTATAAGAGGATGAAACATTGCACACTTGCCATGGCGCGTAGCCCATTGAGGGCGCGGTAGCCCATTGGTTAGCGCGCTGGAGTTGACTCGGTAGGCCCGGGTTCGATTCCAGCCACTGCCAAAACTGCCGCCGTGTTCATGCGGAGTACGATCACGTTAAACATGTGGGTCCGAAAGTCCTTCCGAGAGGTTGGTGGTAGGGGAAGGAGGGTACGGTCCCTGTGGATGCCTCCCCCACTGGGTTCCGGTCTAAATTGGGTGGCACTTCCCAACCGTCCAAACAGTTACCTTACACCTTTCTGCTAGGTCGGACGGTCTGGGTTTCAACAACACTTGCCATGGGATTGGGCGCGACAGCCCAGTGGTTAGCGCGCCGGAATTGCTATGGGAGCTCATGGCAAGAACGCGCATAGAACTCATTCCAGGGGTGACAAACTCAAGGATGAGGCGTCCCATATTGACTTGCATGTAATTTACATTTATATCTTTAAATGTACACGGTATGATAAGTTCCATATCAAGCGTTCTCTTATGAGCGCCCATAGCAAGGACACCCGTAGAACTAATTTCATCGGCGATAAACTCAAGGATGAGGCGTTCAATATCGACTAGATTGAGACTTACATGTCTAACCTTGAACGTCTATGGAAAGGCAAGTGTCATCCTTTCCCTCCACTATGGGCGCCCATGAAACATTTTCCAGAAGGGAACTCAAGGATGAAGCGTTCAATATCGCAAGCATGTAACCTACATTTATAACCTTGAATATCCAGTTCAGCTTAAGTGATTCTTTGCAGTCTTCTATGGGCTCCCAGCGCATGAGATCCCAGCTTATATATTATTGCCCTCAGGGCAGAACCTAACGGAGCCAAAGTTTCGATTCAAATTCGAGCCAAAGTTTCGACGATAGTAAACAGTCTTTCCAGACCCTCCAAAAGACTGTGTGACATAAAAAGCTGAAACATTGCACACTTGCCACGGAGTGGGGCACGACAGCGCAGTGGTTAGCGAGCGGGAATTGATTGCACTCAGTAGGCCCGGATTCGATTCCTGCCACTGCCAAGACTGCTGCCGTGTTCACGTGGAGTACGATCACGTTAAGCATGCGAGTCTGTAAATCCTTCCGAGAGGTTGGTGATAGGGGAAGGAGGGTACGGTCCCTGTGGATGCCTCCTCCTGGGTTCCGGATTAAATTGGGTGGCATTGCTCGGTCGTCCAAACAGATTCCTTACATCTTTCTGGTAGATCAGACAGTCTGGGTCTCAACAACAACTCTTGCCATGGGCGCCCAAAGGGATGTTGAACGTCACGAATATCAAACTAATGAATACTTACTGTACGTCTCGTCCGTGAGATTGTCCCCGCTGGAAAAAGTTCTATTGACTTCCTTACCATGGGCGCCCATAGGGGAGCATAAGGAAGCACTTGCCTTCCCGTGAACATCAAGGTCCCAAATGTTGATGTCAAGCTAGTATATATCGTGCGTCTCATCCTTGTTATGCTCTTGGAAGAAACTCTATGGACGTCCTTGCCATGGGAGCCCATACAAATTTTAAAAGCCACAAACGTAGGCATCAAGGTAATCGATATTGTACATTTCGTTCTTGAGTTCATCCCGTTTTAATAAGTTCTATGACCACCTTTGCTATGGGCGCTCATAGCAAGAGCACCCATATAACTTTTACAGGCGGAAAACTGAAGGGTGAGACATACATCGCCTTGCTTGATATCTACATCTGTGAACTTGAACGTCGACGGGATAGCAAGTTCCCCCTCAAGACCGCCTATGGGCGCCCATACCAAGAGCGTTTATAGAACTTATTCCAGCGGGGGCACATTCAAGGGCGGCAATATCGTTTAGTTTGACACCTTGTGGGCAACACCTTATTATCAGCATCTCGTATGGGCGCCCATGGCAAAGGCGTCAACAGAAATTTTTCAAGGAGGGTATACTGAAAGATAAGTAGTACAATGTATACTAATTTGCTACCTACATTTGTGACCTTGAACGTTCACAGTAGGGCAAGTGACCCCTTGCGCTTCCCTATGGGCGCCCATGGTGAGAGCGCCAATAGAATTTTTACCAGCGGGATAAACATAAGGATGTGAAGTACAGTATTGATTATATTGACATACAGTATTGATATCTATATTCGAGTATTGTTAATATTATTGTATAAATATTGATAAATGTTATTGTCCCCTATGGGCGTCCATAGGAGAACGTGAGGGGAAACTTACCATCTCGTGGATGTTCAAAGGTAGGTATCAAGCTAGTCGATATTGTACGTCTCATCCTTCAGTTTACCCCCTGAAAAAGTTCTATAGGTGCTCTTGCCATGGGCGCCCATAGGGAAGCGCGAGGGGCACTTGTCCTCCCGTGGACGTTCAAGGTCTCAAATGTAGGTATCAAGATACTAGATATATTTACCTCTCATCCTTGAATTTGGACATTCCATGAAAAGTTTTATGAACGCCCTTGAATCCCACTCCTTTTGAACAAGGCGGACCCCCCCTCCTGCAATTACAACACTATATTTTGACATTATTTCTCTCATCCGAGTTCTAATCACGTTAATTACAAAATGTTCTACCTAATTCCATTTTTTTACAGAATGCATATGCATATAGAATTTCATGGCTGTACGTACTCTCTTTCTTAAAATATCTAATTTCAAATTATTCGTGTTTTAATTAACTGTTTCTAATCCTACAGAATGGTAGAATATTTTGAAATCAATGTGATTAAAACACAGATTATTCAAAATTAGAGATTTTACAAAAGAGAGAGAGAGAGTACGTATAGCCATGAAATTCTATATGTAGATGCATTCTGAAAAAAAAAATCAGAATTAGGTATAACATTTTATAATTAACGTGATTAGAGCACGAATAAGAGAGAGGGTGTGTGTGTGTGTCAAAAATATAGTGCGCTCAAAATATAGTGTTGTAACTGCAGAAAGGGGTCAACCTTGTTTCGAAAGAGTAGGATTCAAGGGCGAATATAAAACTTTTTCCCGGGATGGCCAAACTCAAGAATGAAACATAATTATGTACTAGCTTGATATCTGCATTTGCGACCTTGACCGTGCACGGGAGAGCAAGTGCCCCTCCCGCTCCTCTATGGGCGCCCATGGCAAGGGCACACATAGAATTTTTTTAAAGGGGAAAACTCAAACTCAAGGATGAGACTTATAATATCGACTAGCTTGATACTTACTTTGGGACCTTGAACGTCCAAGGGAGAGCAAGCGCCCCCTTGCTCTCCCCTATGGGCGCCCATGGCAAATGTGACCATAGAACTTATTAAAGCTGGGGCAAACTCAAGGACAAGACGTACAATATCGATTAGCTTGATACCGACATTTGTGGCTTTCAAAATTTTTATGGGCTCCCATGGCGAGGGTGTCCATAGCGCTTTTTCTAAGAAGAGCGTACTCAAAGATGAGACGTACAATATCTACTAGTTTGACACCTACATTTGTGACCTTGAATGTTTACGGGAAGACAAGTGCTCCCTTACGTCTATGGACGCCCATGACAAGGACGTCAATAGAACTTTTCCCAGCGGGGACAATCTCAAGGACGAGACTTTCAGTATTCATTAGTTTGATATTCGTGACTTTCAACATCCCCTATGGGCGCCCATGGCAAGTGTGCAATGTTTCAATATGTGACAGAGACATTTGGAGGGTCTGGAAAGACTGTTTACCGTCCATGAGGAAATCGAAATTTGGCTCCGTTAGATTCTGTCCTGAGAGCAATAGTATAAGCAGGGAGCCCATAGAGCACGGCAAGGGAGCACTTAATCCCAACAGGATATTCAAGGTTACAAATGTAGGTTACCAGCTAGTCGATATTGAATGCGTCGTCTTTGTTACATGGGGTTACATGGGCGCCCATAGTGAAAGGAAAGGATGACACTTGCCGTCCCATAGACGTTCAAGGTTAGACATGCAAGTCTCAATTTAGTCGATGGTGGAACGCCTCATCCTTGAGTTTGTCGCCGATAGAATTAGTTCTATGGGTGTCCTTGCTATGGGCGCCCATAAGGGAAAGCAATGTGAAACTTGCCCTACTGTGTACGCTTAAGGTTACAAATGTAGATTACAAGCAAGTCGATATGAAACGCCTCATCCTTGAAATTGTCATCGATGGAATTAATTCTACGAGTGTCCTTGCCATGGGCGCCCATAAGGGAATGCAAGGGAAAACTTGCCCTACTGTGGACGTTTAATGTTGCAAATGTAGTCTTCAAGCTAGTAGATATTGAATTCCTCATCCTTGATTTTGCCCTATTGCAAAATGTTACATGGGCGCCCATAGTGGAGGGCAAGTAGGATACTTGCCCTCTCATAGATGACTCATTATACTTGTTAGCTAATCGATGTTGAACGCCTCAACCTTCAGTTTGTCACCATGAAAAAAAGCTCTATGGGCGCCCATAGGAGAGGGCAAGGGGTACACTTGTTCTTCCCTAGGACATTTAAGATCACAAATGTAGATTTCAAGTTAGTCAATATTGTAGGTATAATCATATAGTTTGCACCCCTAGAAAAATTATATTTGCGCTTTGCCATGGGCGTCCATAGGGGTGCGCAAGGGGGCATTTACCCTCCCTTGGAAGTTTAAAGGTCACAAATGTAAACATCAAACTAGTCAATTTTTTACGTTTCATACTTTAGTTTGACCACCGCAGGAAAAAGTATTTTTAGCATTCTTTAATTCTACTTCTTTCAATCAAGGTCGACTCCGTCCTGCAATTACCACACTATGTTTTTGATCGTACAATATTTTTGACATATATATTTTATGATATATATATTTTTGATATTATATATATATATATATATATATATTATAAATATTTTTTACATTAATATTTGACGTTATAAATATTTCTGACATATATATATATATATATATGGCTATATATATATGTGTGTGTATTTTCAATATCAAAATCACGTACAAACTAATTGAACTGTACATTTCCTCATGAAGAAAACAAAGAACTCTATTTATTCACCGCGGCCACATATCTACGGGCGTCACACAAAAAGAAAAAAGAAACAATCGGAAGAGCTGAATCTGCTAGTCTGCAGAAATTCGCGCCTGACGTATGTATCACGTGATATTCTGCCGCGAGTGATTTTGCAGGGTCTAAGCGCTCGTTAAATATCTCGGTGTTACTCTTGACAGCAGACTCACATTCGGAGAGTAGCAGCCGAGGAGCACGGACCTTTTTTCTCCCGCTCTGACCGACGACCTTTCTCCCTCCGCAGCGGGCATCGACCTGACTTCGCGCCGCAGCTACCGGTTCCCCTTCGCGGACCCGCACCGATCTTGCTGACCACGTGCAAGATGAAAGTGCATGGCAACACCTGTGATGTTGGACTTGCAGAGCTCTACACCATCCTGAAAGCGATCTTCGAAGCCGATATCGAATTAGATGAACAGCAGGCCAAAGCATGGGATTATGCCAACGAAATACATCACCTTGCCAAAGCTGCAGTTGCCTATTTAGAGATCAACAAAGACAAAATGGACTCGGACAGCCAGATGAGGACCAACCAGGAGATACGAGGTATGTGTACAGATCTCTATTTACTGAATTGCTCCCCCCCTCCTAGACTAAATGACATTGCCATCAACTTGACTTATCTAGATTCTAAAAAGAGAGACGAACTAAAGAGGTACTACCTCGAGAGCAATGATAAAATCAAGGAAACCAAATCGGTGAGAACCACCAGGTCTAAATCAAAAAAATTAACTGTAATTGAAAATGTAAACTCCAGCGAGGAAAGTAGTATTAATAAAAAAACCTCTCAAACTTCCACTGAAAAGGATAACCCACCCCTTGTAAACTCCGAGAATGTTGCGGAACTTCAGGTAACCGAAGTAACTGAGGATGATATCGATTCGGAAAAAGATTGGATAACAGTAGGCAGAAAGAAAAACCCAAGCAAAAATTTAATAACTCACTCAGCCGAATCTGCAAATGTAAATAACGAGGAAAACTTTGATGTTGTAACGAGTGACGATGCACTCCCCCCCCCCCAAAACGACTAGTTGGAGCCAACACCCAGAACCATTTTACATAGAAATAAATGAGAACCCCAGAATTCTGATGTCTGAGCTAGGAAGGCTCACAGACGGTCAAGTAAGGGCCAAATTCACCGGAGAAATACTTAGAGCCTATACTAAAACGGAAGATCAATATAGAGCGGTACAAGAATATTTAATTCAAAACCGATATAAATTCCACTCGATCAATCTGAAGGCAGATAAACCCAAAAAGGTAGTTATCAGAGGTCTCCCCCCTTCTTACCCCCCGGAGGAAATTAAAGAATTTTTTGAGGGAATGGGGTACCAACCACTTAAAATACATAACATGAGAAGCCTTAGAACAAAGCTCCCCCTCCCCAATTTTCTAATGCACCTCCCCGCTTCCACAGATCTAGAAGAACTCTACAAAACGAGACACGTGAATTTTATTTTCGCAGAGATTGTGCCCTTTATATCCAAAGGATATGCCCAATGTTACCGATGCCAGGGGTGGCAACACTCCTCGGAACAATGTAGTCACGACTACAGGTGTCTAAAATGCGCTGGCCAACATCCCACTAGAGACTGCACAAAACCTAGATCCATCCCGGCCACTTGTGCCAACTGCGGTGGCTCCCATCCGGCCAACTACAGAGCCTGCCCTGGTAATCCCTCAAACAGAGGACCCCCCCCCCTCATCAAAGAGAAAATTTTCACAGGACCCCATACAGCCCAGCACCAAACTCCAGATACAACTCTCCAGCCCGTGCACAACGCACAAATCTCAGAAATATGCCCACCTCGAGAACTCACCCCCCCCTCCCCCAGAAAGTTTGCCCCCGCCTCCTCAAATGCATGGAACATGGCCTGTAGGGACATTCCAAGTGTCAGAGCCAATTGGAACGATGCTCAAGATAGCAACTCAGAAAGAAGCACCACTGCTGTGATAGAGCCAGAAAGCTGCTCCCCCCCCCCTCGTCGGAAGTAACAGAAAACGACTCGAGAACTGCCAGGAGGGACGGGGAAATATCGAAAAGCAGAACTGCTGAAATCTTAGGCAACAGAGATACTGAAAAAACCCCGGAGAGATATCCAGACGAAAGGGACTTACCCCCTCCCCCCGGCTTCAACCAGAAGACCACTGGAAGTTACAAGGAAAACGCACACCCAAATTTAAAACAAAAAAACACAAATCCTACTAACGAAAAACAGTCACCCATAGCTGAGGCATTAAATATGTATCAAGAAATTGCAGACATCTTTAAAACTTTAAATTTAAATAAAATTATGTTATTCCTCAAAGATCTTTGTTGCATATTCAGAGAGAACACCCCCATTGTGGATAAGGGACTGAAAATGCTCGGGCTCCTTGATCAACATTTTAACCAGAACCTAAACTAGCATCATGACCCCCGCTCCAAACGCCTTTACCATCATCTCTTGGAACGCGAACGGCTTGACAGATAAAATTCAGGAGTTGAGGGATTTTGCTGAAGAGCAGCACCCTCACATTATACTATTACAGGAAACTAAAATAAACGGCCCCCCTAATAGAATAAAAATACCAAATTACACTGTCCTGCACACACCCCGCCCAAACACAAACACCCCCCATGGAGGCACCGCCATATATATAAAAAACCAACTAGACTTTAAGGAACTTTGCGCCACAAGCACAAATATAATTGAACACACACTAGTTAAACTCAAAATCCCGAATTCTTATCACATTTTAATTGGATCATGCTATGCCAAACAAAGATCCACGCTCAATATTCAGGATGACCTCGCAGCCCTCTTTGGCCTCCAGAGCCAAGTCATACTGATGGGGGACTTCAATGCCCGCCACACAAACTGGGGCTGTCCGGGAAAGAACCGGTACGGCAAAGACCTGAACACGTACATCTTAAACAATAATATTAGGCATCTGCATCCCAATACAACGACTAGATTTAACATTAGAAATAAATCCATCATCGATTTTGCCCTCCTGAATAATATTCCCTCCCCTTACGAAATCTGCACCTTAAATGAACTTAATTCGGACCACTTTCCGGTAAAACTTACTTTATACTTAAACTCGAATCTGCCCATCCCCCCCCTCCATTAGATCCACAAATTGGGTAAAATTCACTCATACGCTAGCGAATTCCCCCCTGCTCTATGCCAATATACAAAACGTAACGGAATTAGATAACTGTGTTGACAAGATAACCCATGCAATTAAATCGGCACTTGCTATGGCCACCACATTTAACCCCCCTCCCCCCACGCACCATAAACTTCCCTATCACATCAAAAAGCTAATAAAACAAAGGAACCGCACCAGACAGCTCTGGCAGAATACCAGATTCCCCCCCCCCCCCCCATAAAACCCTGTTTAACAACCTCTGTAGCCAAGTTAAATACAAACTTCAGGAACATAAACAACATCAATGGAAAAAATTTATTGAATCGCTGGCCCCTACTGACAACTCGCTCTGGGAATTTACGAAAAAAATCAGAAGTCCGGGAAGAAGAATTAAACACTTAAGAACGAACAGTGGACTAGCTGAATCGGAAATTGAAATAGCAAATGCTCTTGCGGAAACCTACGAAGCCCAATTTACGGAAAACCCAAATCTAAATTGTCCGGAAACGGAAGAAGAAGTCTCAAACACCATATGCACCTTCCTAAATAACCCCCCCTCTCACCCTATTGAAATGGCTCCCCCCTCTGAAATAATTGTAGAGATAAAAAAGCTGAAAAATAGAAAAGCCCCAGGAATTGACTTAATTTCCAACAAAGCCATTAAATCCCTCCCCACGAACATAATATACTATCTAACCACCATCATAAATGCCATATTTAAACTTCAACACTTCCCAAAAAAATGGAAAACCGCAATAATCATTGGAATCCCGAAACCAGGCGAAGACCACGCCCTCCCTCAAAATTTCAGACCTATTAGCCTACTTAACACACTTAGCAAACTCTCGGAGCGAATAATACACACACGATTAAAACAATTCATTGATCAACATAACATCTTAAAACCAGAACAATTTGGCTTTCGTCCCTTGCACTCTACAACACACCAGTTGCTAAGGGTTACCGAATTCATCTCTGAAGGACTTGAAATCGGCCTTTCAACTGGTTTCCTACTTATGGACATTTCGAAGGCCTTTGATAAGGTTTGGCATGACGCATTAATATACAAACTAATTCAGCTCAACTTGCCAGACACACTAATCCACTTAATAAACTCTTACCTTCGAAATAGATCTTTCACCGTCCGCTACAAACAGACCCACTCCACGCACAAACCACTCAGGTCAGGGATCCCACAAGGCTCACAATTGGCCCCAACCCTGTTTAATTTATTCATAAACGACATACCCAGAGCTCCAGACACACACCTTGCAATGTACGCGGACGACACAGCCATATACACCAGGAACTCCAAAAAATATCTTATTCGCTCCAGACACATAAACACCATCTCCGCCTGGTTTCGGAAATGGAAGATAAAAATCAACGAAAAGAAAACAAATTGTATCCTTTTTTCAAAAGTAAAAAAGAAAAAGAAACCGGTCCCCATCCAAATAAACAAAGTCAACATACCCTACGTGGACAACGCTAAATACTTAGGTATCACGTTTGACTCCAAACTAAACTGGAAGCCACAAATCAAAAGCTCAATTAAAAAATTTCACTCGACTAGAGGCCAACTATCGGCCATACTCCATTCCCCCCACGCGAGTTACAATACTAAAGTATTACTATACAAGACAGTACTTAGGCCCATCCTCTTATACGGATCTGCTATATGGGGATTCGCAGGAAAAAACCATATCAAAAAACTTCAAACAGCTCAAAATAAAACTCTCAGAGCTATCAGGAAAGCCCCTCGGTTTCTCAGGAACGATATCATCCACAGCGACTTCGGAGTAACAAATATTAATAATCAAATCTCAAAACTAGCAATTAAAATGTTTCAAAATCTAAATAAAATACCCAATGAAGAAATATGCAATTTACCGGAGTACGACCCCCATCAGTGGAAGTTCAGAAAGAGACCCAGAGCGTCCACAATACTCTAATCATTAATAGCACATAATTTTTTTTTTTTTTTCAAAAGTTTAAAAGCTCTCTGAAACTTAAATAAAGTCATCTCTCCACTTGATAAACTGTAAACTGATTAACAGAATAATTATAAAAATCCCTGTAAATTGTGGACGCGAACCCCTAGTCTCAAGAGGAATTCGGACTACTTTTTTGAACATTACGTCATGGCATGTCATACTTTTTCCTCGTGAATTCACTTACCTCCTAGTACCACTTCTATACTCCTACGGAGTATTCTCATCTTCATCCCCCTTTTTGGAGCAATTCAAGTAATTACAGAGATCATGATTGTACACTTACAGCTTGGAGATACGGTCATAGTTGACCAGGCGCTCCAGAATTGCACCCCCGACTTTGACAGCAGACTAACATAGAAACCCCACATTGCAAAACTCAAAGATAAAATAAACTTTGTAAAAGCAGAACTGAGCTCCCTCCTGTACTCGAATGATGTCAGCATTGAAAACAAAATCCTACTTTACAAATCAGTTATCCGTCCCATCATTCTCTATGCCTCCCCAATAGAGCTGTTTCAACCACGTGGCACTCTCTTAGTAACGAGCCTTAGCAACGCTTGCTGGTAGTCAAACAACTCATAGATAGGCCATTGCTATACACGTTGTACGTTGCTTCAAAAATATTAATTTAAACTTTAAGTAATAATTATGTCATCTAAATATTTTCAGGATATGGATGATCGAGCTAAAGCTCGATATTTACTAAAAATTGCATCAATAGGAAACAAAAATCCTTATTCAATGTGTAAAAGTGAATTTACAACATGTGCATCAGATTTTCCAAAACCTAGTTATTTTGATATGGTGAACTACTTAGTTTTCGGGAAAAGTGCATATACGTCCGACGAATTTAAGACATTTAAGAGTCTAGAAGCTTTTAATCAGTTTGCTTGTGACTGGGTGAAAGATGTATACACAGTCAAGATCTCAGGATTATGCCTCGTAATTGTAAAGGTAAGAGTATATGCTAGTTTTTATTTATTTTGATGATGATTTTTAGATTGATATTATATTTTTTCATATTTTATACATTTATTTTAAACCATAATGTAAGAATTTATGACACCTTCTTTCACGTAAACACAAATGTTGTAAAATATGAAAACTGTTTCTATGAAATTTATCTCATACACTTTGGTGGTGGGGGGGGGGGGGGGGGAATAAGTTTTGTGATACTTTTGTACTTATTATTTTTTATGATTGTGTAGATTTTATGTGATATTTCACAGAGTTAACAATTGCTAATTTCTTTAAATAATAAAATTCATAAGCAATTTTACTTTAGTATTTTCCCGATAAGTTGATATAGATCAGAAATTTTAATCCCTGAAAGGATGAACAAAGTTTGGTTAGAATTATTTATCCATATATAACCTGTTTATTATTTGTGAGTTATTATTATTTAAATATTGTGAGCACGTAATAAAAGTTGAAAATAAATATTGGGAAATAAGTTTTGTAGTAGATGCCGACTCTTCTTCAGAGCACAACTCAGAGTCAACTGAAAGTGCAGACTCAAATTTCGAGAATGATGACAGTGACACAATTTTTAAATATTTATATATAAAAAATATATATATAAAATAATAATATTTTATTGTATTGTTTAAATGTGTTATATATTTTTAAATAAATTTCTCAAATTTTGTATCTCGGGGGGAGGGGGGATAGATTCCTTAGTTGACATGGTCATGTTATCTAAGCTGTAATGCAGAACTATCCAAACAGTGGCACACAAACAAGGATAATGATTAGATAACATATTTAAAATTAATTAAATTACTAAAATTTATTTTAAAATGAACAAATATTAATTTAGGGGGGGGGGGGATCTCAGCCAAAAAATTTTTGGAACTTTTACGTTCGTCTAGTACGTTTTTACCTGTCATTGAATTTAACTAATGGACTCATTCAAAATCACGTGACCAAAATGCCTTCTCATTGGAGTCGAACAGTATAATTACATATATATGTATACACACAAGTACACTTTTATGACAGAAGGCATTGGTCATATAGTAGAAATGTAATGTACAAAGTGATTCTATTACACCGAAATGCTATTTTTCGTTACAGACTAAGAAAAAGAAACACACTTGCAATAACTTGCTACATTTGATAAGTTATAACACTAGAATCATGCAATTTAACCAACAAAATGATTGCAACTCTATTATTAGAGCATATTAAAACATTTCAATATGCTTAAAAAAAATTGCCATGAAGGAATTCAAAACAATGAAACAGAATGCTATTGAGGGATATTGGGTCGATAAAACTTGATAGATTGTAAATTGAATTTTGTTTTCGAAATTTAATTTTGTTCAGAACGATTTCCGCATTTGAAAACACCACAAGCGGTAGGTATAATGACAAATATAAAATTTTGTAACACTATACACGCCAGTCTACAATTGACTCAAACGCAAAGCATGCAATATATGACTACCAGCAACGGTTGCTAGGTGGTAGCTTGGCGATGTGCCGTCAGATGAAAAAGCTTCATTTGGGGCTACGATGCGAAATCTAATGTCGAAAGCCCAGGCCGACCGACTCATCCGAAGACTGAGAGCAGCAAATTGGGCGGCCGGGCGAAATCTAATGTTGTTGTTGAAACCCAGACCGTCCGACCTACCAGAAAGGTGTAAGGTAACCGTTTGGACGGTCGGGAAGTGCCACCCAATTTAGACCGGAACCCAGTGGGGGAGGCATCCACAGGGACCGTACCCTCCTTCCCCTACCACCAACCTCTCGGAAGGACTTTCGGACCCACATGTTTAACGTGATCGTACTCCGCATGAACACGGCGGCAGTTTTGGCAGCGGCTGGAATCGAACCCGGGCCTACCGAGTGCAACTCCAGCGCGCTAACCAATGGGCTACCGCGCCCCGGGCGAAATCTAATGTAAAAAATGTCCAAATCATTCAGAGCAAAATCCTACGTTCTATCAAAAAAGTCCCAAGATACTTGAAAAACTTTGTAATACATCGCGATTTTAAAATTAAAACTATTAAGCAAGAGATGCGAAAACTCTAACAATTTCTATGATAACCTTGCTAGGTTCCTCAACGAACTGATCTATAATATGATCGACTACGACTTCCGTGAATTTCCAAAAGGACCCAGAGCTATCCTAAATCCCGATTTAGACGTCCCATGCTGATTCCTGACTGAATCTCTTCTGCATCCCTGTAGGGGATATTCGCCTGTTCTACCACCCTCCTTATTTTCAATACTCTACAATAAGACCACTGTTTACAGCATTCTTTGTTTACTACTAACTTGTTTCATGAATATTATTGACCCCTATTGAAGGACTAGGTTCAGCGGAAGACTGTGACCCACATATATGTTACCTGATTAGGGATAAGGAGCTCAGCTCCAAGCGCCCTGCTATCGACAAATTACTGGCTGACTGGCGAATTTCAACAGACCTCACCCATTCCGATGACGTCAAGTAGATGTGTGACTGCAGATGAATGACGAGAGTTCTTTGTTTTCTTCATGCTGAAATTTACAGTTCAATTACTCTATGCGCGATTTTGATATTGAAAACACGCATATATATATATATATATATATATATATATATATATATATATATTCTATTTAAATTTTACTTTATAATTAATAATTTTTATTACTTTTTTTCTATTATAGTATTTATTTTCTAATTTTTTTCTATTTAAAATCTTTTCAAGATTTCAAGGCTATCAAACTACTGGCATTACGAGTTACTTCTGCTTTTATTTGATGAGAGAGTGTCAAAAATATAGTACTATCAAGAACATAGTGTGGAAATTGCAAGAGGGAGTCGACCTTGATTCATAGAAATGGGATTAAAGGCCACTAAAAAAACTTTTTCTGGGGGTGGTCAAACTAAGGAATGAGACGTAAAAATTGATAAGCTTAATGTTTTGTGACCTTAAACGTCCAGGGGAGGGTAAACGCCCCCCTTCCCTTGAGCTCCTCTATGGGTGCAAACTTTATGATGATACCTACAATATCGACTTGCTTGAAATCTACATTTGTGATCTTGAATCTCCCAGGGAAGAGCAAGTACACCCTTTGCCATCTCCTATGGGCGCCCATACAGCTTTTTTCATGATGGCAAACTGAAGGTTGATGAGTTCAATATTGGTACGCTAAAATGTCTACACTTGAACGTCAATGGGAGGGCAAGTGTCCTCCTTGCCCACCACTATGGGCGTCCATGTAACATTTACCAGGAGGGCAAACTCAAAGATAAGGAGTTCAATATCTACTAGCTTGAAGACTACAATTGTAACCTTAAACATCCATGGGAGGGCAAGTTTCCCTTGTGTTCTATTATGGGAGCTCATGGCAAGGACGCCCATAGAACTGATTCCAGCGACGACAAAATCAAGGATGAGGCGTTCCATATCAACTTGCTTGTAATTCACATTTCTAACTTTAAATGTACACAGTAGGGCAAGTTTCACCTTGCGTTACCTTATGGGCGCCCATGGCATGGACACCCGTAGAACTAATGCCATCAGCGACAATCTCAAGGATGTGGCGTTCAATATCGACTAGATTGACACTCACATGTCTAACCTTGAACGTCTTGGGACGGCAAGTGTCATCCTTTCCCTCCACTATAGGCGCCCTTGCAACATTTTCTAGGAGGGAAACTCAAAGATGTGGCGTTCATATAGACTAGCTTATAACCTATATTTGTAACCTTAAATATTCAGTTGAGCTCCCTTGCTGTCCTCTATGCGTATATTGAAACGAAGTGTCCAAATTACTACTTTCCACGTCTCCGTCCCACCCATACTGGGGGCGGGCCATTGTGACGTTGAACCCCAACGTCACTTCGCTTCCTGTACATCCTATTTTCTTTCTTGTCTCAAGCATATGCCTATAATGCTATTATGGTTATTATGCTGGATATAATATTTTAACGAAGTATCAATCAAGTAAGTATCATATTTTAATATGTATAACAACTCAGATTTCCTTTTAACAATAATCTAACATCATTTCAAAATTGTTTTATATCAATTTCAAGTATTATTTACAAAAATATCAAATTCTTATCAATTGTGTATAAAAGTACACGCTAAAAGATTGCATATTTTGTTAAATGTCGGAAAGGCTAGATGAACACAATGAAGTCTCTGCTGTTTATAAAATATCAGCAAGCTTTCAGTGTTTTTCTGGCCAAGAATTTGTAAAGATATCTATATGTAAAAATTATATTGCATGGTTAACTGATCAATTATTTGTCAATCTTTATAACAATTCATACAAGCATCTTTTTACACAAACCACCCCATGCCTGGTAATAAATAGTTACACAATGCAGGCATACACACATGTAGAAATATATTTTAACTAATTTTGTATGTACTTTTGTTTTGGACAAACATTCATTCAACGAGCTTTCCTTTGTAGAAGTAAGTAATTTTGTTGCGATATTCAGTTTCTGTTATCATTTATATTAAACAAGACTTGGTCCAGCTTTGAAACAATTAATGAGTTGCGCATTGCTTTTATTGTATAACTTTTGCACATGTCAAGGGTGTGTTTGAAAAGTTAATTGAATGGTCATCTCCATTAACAATTGTTTATTATTTATCAAGTCACTCACCAGAAAAAAACATAGTTATTCTGCGCGATTCTAGACAGCATTTCAAGCAAAACATGTGTTCTGTGTATCATGTGATCACATAACATTGATTGAGAAAATACTTGATCATTCTGGTTATAACTGCACTGTGACCGAAACAAGTTTTTAAATGGCAGTGGTTATGAAAAAGTTTTCGAACTCTCTTGCCATGCTGGTGGTCACCTGTCATAATTGTAGAAACTCTTCAACTGTTTCCCTAATATTATCAGTTTTAGTTAGATTTTGTCCAGTGGTATGCAGTCCATAGAAGCAATGCATAGGCAAGCATTGCTTACCTAACATCAATAAAAAAAAAAAATTACTATAATATTTCAGCAGAATTTGTGAAACGGTTATTGATGATAAATCATTGGTGACCAAGCTCAAATTAATCTTAATTAATAATAACAAAGATACACTTTTCTGTTGTATCTTAAAAAGTTTTCTTCAAATTTGAGAAATAAGAACTCTTAATTTCCCCGAAAATGTCATTAATGCGTTTGCAAAAAAAGTAGAAGATTGAAATTTATGTACAAATAGATTCAACAGTACAGTCAACCCTCCCATAATGCGATTAACACTAGAATGACTGATATTTTGAACTACCTAAAACGACGTGCAGCTGTCAATTTGAACGCCATAAAAAAAGTACAACATATCAAATGTGTTTATTAAGCAGACGATTATTAAATTTTTTAAGATTTAAATAATAAAGAAATCGATATAAAAGAAAATTTTATAACCATTTTTATACCATTTTAGCGCTTTCATTTTAGTTTATATTGATCCAATTTCATATATATTTTATAATTTGTTTTCAAACGAGGATGTTTTATTCTTCAGATCTGCTTGAAGATAATTTTGTATAGAAAACACAGAAAGGAGAATTAAATTCAAAAGAATTAAGTGAAGGGAGAGTTAAATGAAATATTTTAATAGAATGTTTTGAGTAAGAATGTCATTTAGAATACTGCAGGAATTTGCACATATTTTAAATCATGGGCAATGTCGGGTATATCTGCTATTAACAGTATACATAAAATTGTATGTTGTACATCTATCTGTCTGTTTATTATCTCAGCACGGTAGAGCTCACCTATTTTCTTTTCATTAGAATTATTATAAAATTTCAAAACTAGAAACTCCAAATATTAAAACTTCAAATCAAATTCTGAATTTTAAGTTTCTTGCATTATATAATCAGTACGAAGAACGGACATACTGCTAGTCTATTATAAAATATCACACAACTAACAACATTATTAAAGTAATTTTAAAATATTTGCAGGAAACTGAATATTTTATGACAACATATTAAGTACACTAGGTTAATGCAATGAATGACACAAGCTAACTTGATAAAATATACATTTTAAACATTGAATGTTTTTAAATACTTCACAATTACTTAACAAAGCTTAATTTTACAAGTGCCTAGGCAGTTTTCTTAATTAATATGACAACAATAAAATTTTAAAACAAACTAAGAAAACTCTAAAAGGTTTGTTGACGTTATTATTAGCAACAAAACAATTTAGAATCCAGTTAGCTTTAATTAAATAGCAATAATTTGATTACCATATATTTAAAATTCTAAGTAATTTTAAATGACATGATAATAAGCAAAAAATGGTAAGCACTTACTTCTAAATAGCATTTTCAGTATCTAACATTAGGGTAATAAGGTAATTAATTAGTAATCCAATGTTATACAGAGGCTGTTCGCACATTTTTTAAAGGATTTTGGTAAGCGGTAATAAAAAATCGTTTGCTGCAAAAGAAATAATTCCAATTGTACTATGTTTTTAAAAGTCAAAATTATTGTCTGCGGCTTGAAAGTTTTGTTTTTATTCAAAAATGGCGTTTTTAACAAAACAGTGGTTCGAAGGCTACATTTATGCTCTTTCTGAAGAGAAATATGCATACTCTGTTATCCAAAAACGATGTGAGAGTCATGGTTTTGTGATATCTAAAGCGTCGATAGGTAATATCGTCAACAGGAAAGGAAAAAAACGTCAAATTGGAGCCTCAAGTGGGACAAAAATACCAAACAAGTATCCAAGGAAAAAACGGACATCTTCGAATATTGCAAAGGTACGTTATTTAATGTTAATAGAAAATCCCCCTAGTCAAAGGACAGTTGCAAAATCATTAAAATGCTCGGTGTCCACTGTAAACAAAATGATAAACGTTGATTTAAATCTTAAGAAAGCGAAAAAACGCAATGTGCATCGTCTTCTTCCAAATCATATCGCTGAACGCAGGACACGCTGCAGAATTCTATATGAGAAACACTTATCCAAAGAAAAATGGAAAACAATTGTCACAATAGATGAATCATGGGTGTATTTAAATGATTGCAACAAAAAAAGAGCCATTTATTATCATAAAAGGGGAGAAAAAAATTTAAGTACATGGTTCAAAGAATCGAAAGAAAGTTTTTCTAAGGGATTCATGATTGTTGCTGGTTTTTCTTATAATGGCAAGTTAAAATTAAAGAAAGTGGGAAAAAATGTCAAGATTAACTCCAAATACTATCAGGAACATATTTTATCGCCAATTTTTCTGAATGAAATACCATCGCTTTACCCACAGTGCCATCAATCTGTGAGACTCCATCAGGACAAAGCTAGCAGTCACACATCAAAATCCACTGTAAATTTCCTAAAAGAAATGGAACAAAAAACTGGTATCAAGGCCATACCCTTCACTGATATCCCTACTAAATCTCCCGATGTATCACCTATGGATTTTTGTGCTTTCGGACTTTTAAAATCTGCATTATCCAAACGTCGTCCCAAAACTCTTACAGGACTCTGGAAAGCTGTTCAGGAGGAATGGGATAGAATGCCTCTTCTGACACTTCAAAAGGCATTATTATCCTGGAAATTCCGGTGTCGAAAGATAGTTCAGAATAAGGGATGTCAAATAGAACATTTAAAACACAAGAATTTTATGTAATTTAGTTTTGTAAATACAATATACATCGTCTAAAAAATGTGTGAACAGCCTGTAAGGTATGTAGTCGGAGGTATGCCGGTCAAAATGTTTATTAAATCATGAACTAACATATTATACAATCAAAAATACGATAAAAAAGCCGTTATGTATCCACGAGCGCGAGCCCACGTACTGCACTGCACATACGATACTTCTTTGTGTGGGCTACTCTACTATGGGAGAACTTTCCAGAAAAGTTGAGACGGGGGAATTCGAAGGCCAGACTTGGGCCTACAGCTCATACGTTTCGAGGTGCAGAGGGGGGCAGTAGTTCGGCCTCTTCTATCGGGGGTGACGAGCACATCCGACACAAAATCAGAAAGCAGGGGGGGGGGGGACCGTTGCCAACGGAAAGCCAAAATGAAATAAGACCCCAATTCACCGCAAGCAACCAAGGGAAAACGAGGCAAGACAGGCCGCCCGGAAGAAACCGTTGGACGAAAAGTCACACAGGGAAGAGAAAGAAAAGGGGGTAGAGGGGCCGATCCCCAGGGCATGGAACAAACTTTCCCGTTGGAGTTTGAACTTTCTGCACTCCAATAGAAGGTGGTCGACAGTATCAGCAACTTGACAGGTGGTGCAGAGGGGGGATGAGACCAGGTTCACCCGATAAAGCACCGCGTTGGTCAGAAGGGTCCTTGTCCGCATCCGGGCCAGCAGGGTTTCTCCGCAACGAGATATAGAGTAGTTCTTGAAGTACCAACAGCGGGCCTCGATGTGGCCAAAGATAGGAAAATACTTGCTAGTGGTCCAGGCGCGTTCTTCCGCAATGGCTCCTTTCCGCTTGAGCGAGGCAGCCAAATCCTCTGGGGAAATCCACAAGATGGAGTTGAAGTTGTCCGAGTGAGCTTTGGCGAGCCGATCAGCTTCTTCGTTTGGGCCAATGCCTTTATGTCCAGGCACCCATACCAATTTGATGGTCCGGACCTTCTGGAGGGTTTCTTCCAGTCTCTGAGAAAAAGAATCACGTTCGGAGACTTTTTGTCCACCTTTCTGAGAGCCTTAAGAACAGACAGGCTATCTGATAAGATTACAAGTTGCTGCTCTTCTGTCATTGGTTCAGAGATGGCGAGACTAATAGCCAGGGCTTCCGCAGTAAAGATAGTTTAGATGAGGGACAGACTTTGAGCACCCGCGGTTAGCAGAGGCGTTCCAGACTGCAATGCTAGTAGATGTTAGAGATTTAGGCGCGTCCGACACTAGGCAGGTATGGTTGCTCCATGTCTCCCAATGCTCCCTGAAATGCGCGCAGATTGCGGAGTCCGGTAGCTTAGTGTCTTGAAACCCTAGATCATTAGTATGGATGGTAAGTTCCGGGCAGGGCCACCTATCAGGAGGGGGTGTCCACTGGATCAGGTCTGCTTCACGAAAGTCAAAGTCCAGACGAATTTCCTCCCACGTCTGAGCAGATAGATTCAGGGTGGTCAGAGAGGAACCACCCAGGGTTCGATTGAGCGGAGAGAAGCGTCTTATCGCTTTGTGCCTAATGATAAACCTGTGCTTGAGGCACTCGTGCCAGCGAGACAACTCCCATGTCCCAGTTTCTCTGCGGAGTAAGGAAGCGGTGTCCACTTGGGAAGGCCGGAGGCTACGCTTAAGGCCGCGTTGTAGATCACCTCGATCCTCTTTTTGTCCGTGACGCAGGCGTTGGAATGGACGATACTCCCGTAGTCCAACATGGACCTAACGATCCCATTCACAATTAGAAGAAGGTGCCCCGTGGTAGTCCCCCTTTGCGAGTGGGCGATGTACTTTATAACGTTAAGCTTTCGAAAGTCACGCATATGAAGTTCTTCGAAATGCTTCTTCCAGGTCAAATTCTGGGAAAAGTGGAGGCCCAGGATCCGGACCGTGGTGACCCAAGGTATCGTTCGGCCACACATATCGACGTTAAACTGGGGCAAGCTTTTTTTCTTTGAGAAATTAATCGCTGAGCACTTCGCAGGGTCGATGGTTAACTTCCAGTAGCTGCACCATTGTCCTATATTGGTCAACGTCGCCTGGATATTCCTTTTGACCTCTGCCCATTCGTTCCCTTGGGCCAGAACGAAGATGTCGTCCGCATAAGCGACAATTTCGGTATTCGATACCGCAGTCTCGAAGATGTCTCGCATGTAGATTGTATAGAGAAACGGAGAAAGGTCAGAGCCCTGAGGAATTCCGCAATGGCTAGGTGTCTTTCGAGAGAGACATCCTCTCCACCGGACCTGAAAGTGGCGGTGGCAAACATATTCGAAAATCCATTTTGCTATCCTCCCCGTGAAACCTGCGTCTAGCAGCTTGACCAAGAGCCCGTCTCTCCAAACTGAGTCAAAGGCGGCTTTAATGTCAAGAGAGGCAAGGATTATGTTTTTTCGCTGTTCTTGCAGTCATTATGTCTTCGTGAATCTTTGTCAAGGAAGTAGAGCAATCGCGAAAGGGGAGAAACCCGTGGTGATTTTCGTGGAAGATGTCCTTCGTGAAAATCCTGTGGGTCATACGGGAAAGGATCATTCTCTCCATGACTTTCGCTACCACTGAGGTTAAAGCGATCGGACGATACGTTTCAACAGCTTGCCTATTTTTCCCTCTCTTCGGGATGGGGACGAGGACCGAGTTTTTCCAGGATTCTGGGATGTCACCTGTGGTCCAGCTGTTGTTCAGGAGGTTAAGCAAAATCAGCTGGTTTTCCGTGGTTAATCCCCGAAGGGTCTTGATGTGAATCCCATCTAGCCCGACAGACCCTTGGGACGTGTTAGAAAGAGAAGTTCTTTGAGCTCAAAAGGCGCGTTGAAGACCTGGTTTTCGTCGTCACTGAAGTCTAAGGGGATCCCTTCCAGCGGTTCGGTGCGGCCATACCATTCAGCAAAAGCATGGGATATGGCATGGGACTGAGGTGACGAGGTGTCTCGTTCGTCGATCTTGAGGATCCAGTGGGAGGTAGGAGGGGGATCACTCCTTTTATTGAGCGCTTTCAAGATCTTATAGATGAAACCGGACTGGGAAGCCTACTGGCACACCTTCTGCCAAAAGTTCCGCGAGGCTGTTCGAATGGCTTTTCGAAGCTTGCCAGAAAAGTGACGGTAAGAGATCCAGAAATCTCGCCAGAGGGTGGTTCTAGCCAACCGCAAGAACCGTCTCTTTTGCTTCAATAGAGAGCTGCATTCGCTATTCCACCAGGGGGCCCCAGAGCGTATGTTAAGGGCCTGCCAACGGGCGCTGTCCGCCATAGCCGAGCCACAAACACTCAGGAAATGTTCGTACGAGATACTCTCTTCTCCGGACTTTCTGAGCGACTTAGTCAGCAGCAGATGGACTTTACCCCAGTTATACCTTTTTCGAATTTCTTGCCGGGTGTTAAAGGGGATCCGCAGATTAGTCTGTACTTTGATAGGAAAGTGGTCAGAGGAAAAGCAGTCGGCGTGTACATTAGCGCTAGACTGCAAGGCAATATCGGACAAGCAGATTCAGGAATCGATAAGGGACGTATTCCCATTCCAGGAGATATGAGCAGGGACATTGTCGTTGAGGAGGTTGATGCTTTGTCCCATGATCCAATTGGCCATTATCTCTGCGCCGGGAGAAGTCCTGTCGGAGCCCCAGCATAGTAAATTGCTCCCTTACGAGAAGTGAGAACGTAAACATGTAGAAGTTGAAGTTGTATTTTCGCGATAGAAATAACGGACCAATCAGAGAGCTCGTATCATCCAGAAATCGCTTTAATCATTGATTAACTAACCGGAACGTTTTTAACAGTCGAATGGTTTGGTGGGATGAGGTGATTTTTAAGCATCCTTTAGTGGGCCGTTAAATTTAGTGACTGATTAATTAATCAGACATTAGCACTATTTTAACAGACGTTGGTGGGATCGGCCCTAAATTGTTTAAAAAATTATATTCAGATTATATAGCTTGAATCGCTTATTGATTGACATATCTCGCTACATATACATTGTACGTCACATTAGCTCCACCTTCAGACGTGCCCAATATGGGCGGGACGGAGGCGGAGCCGTAGTTAAGTAGTAATTTGGACACTATGCTGTTCTGACGGATGCGTTGGTCACGTGATGCGTTACCGCTGAAAAGGCACCAATGAAAAGGCTTCGCTATAAACATGGCCGTCACTTCAATCAGAGGATTACTAAATGTATGAATATATGATTCCGGATATACAGCAGACAATATGAAAAATCTTCTGATTGGTGAGTTATAATTTGTTTATGCCAGTTTGTTTTTGAGCCAGTTTGACGATCATTAGATAAATTACTTGTGTGATCCCTTGTTCATTTGAACGTGTAGTCATAAAATTTTATTTTAATGTATACCGATCGCCTAATTTACTAATTTAGAACTGTACAAGGACTCGACATGATCCAATTTAAAAATGTATATCTGTGATTAAAGTAATTTCCCCACTTCTAATGTTAAACTATGTAAACTAGTACGTTCTCAATGAATGGATGTTTGAGTAAAATTTATTGTAAATATTTTATAGAAACATAACATATAATCGCACTCAGTTATTCATCATGATCATACCAAATATTTTTATCCCTTCCGGACTTTATCAGTATTTTAAGTTTCGAGATGTTATCATGCTTTTTCACATAGTTGTCATGAAGAATCTGTCAGGATGTGTATGTGAGGAGCATTAATGCTATTTATAAATTGTTGAAATTCCCTTTAGAAATAACAGTTTTCAATAAATTATAATTAAATTAATATCCCGAAACAATGGTTTAAATAATTATTATTTGTATAATGTGTTTAGTATGCTTTTGAGTCCTAAATTGTTTATGTGTGTTACTTTTAAGCATTCCATATTTTGTATCTTTATGTGAATAAAGTGAACAACACCCAAACCATATTTTGCTGCAGATTTCACATACAGCATATTTGTTACGTGTCATGCTAATTTGGGAATTTTAGACTCTTCCTTAATTTTTTTTATTGCACAATTTATTCTAGCATTTATATTAGCATATCAACTTTAACACAGGGTCTTCGTCCCAGCTATGAATGTTGTGATAATATATACCTTTTAGTGACGCTTACAAAAAGATATTGCATAACTGAAAAGACTCTCAATTTCAACTTTGGCATTTAATACTAGCAGTAACATCATAATATGAGTATTTATTACACAGCTTATATTAGGAAATTTTGTAAAGTTCTTTTCTTTTTGTCATTTTTACAGCTGCTGTTGGCTGCAGAGAGGCTAATGTGTAATGTGTGTTGCATATCAAGATGCATAGAGAACAGGATTCGCTAAAGCTGTATGGTGTTGTGTTTACAGATATGAGTTTAGTCATTGTTTTTTGTGGATTTTGATGCATCTCTGTTAGATGAAGCATTTGCATGTATTAATATGTGAATGACCTGTAATAAGTAAAACAAATTTGCAGCCAACTATATTTTTTTTAATTGTGTATCACACTTTTACCATAAATATTGAAGATTTCATCACGGAAAGCAGATTTTGTATCACCAACAGCAATGCGATACCAGTTATTTTACACCCTGGTTTGCTATTTTGCTTTTAAAATCTGTTCATATTGCAACATATTTTATGGCACATAATTATGTAAGCGCAAATTCCTCAATAATATTTTAATGTTTAAATAAACTTTTTTTGAGGAATATTATGTTGCTATAGGTGGTAAATAACTTTCTAATGACATAGCACATATTGCTAAATTTAATTTTTTTTAAACTAGGGGGGTGGCCCTTGTTATATTTCTTAAGCATTTCAGTAATCATTTGTAAAACACCTGCAATGTAACTTTCGATTTCCAATTGATATTGTAGGGATCTCATTCTGCTTTATAGTTTGAAATTTCCTCATTTTCTAACAGCATTTTAAATATCCTAAAATTTTTATAAAAATTTCATAATTTCCTAACTAAAATTTTCAGATAATTCACTATAGTCCTTGATATTTTATAAATTTATTTTTATTATAAATATATCATAAAAGCTTTGCATTTAATATTTTCGCCTTTGATTTTGTCAAACACTTCATTGTCCTGTATTTAATTTTCTGTTTAAAGGGAGTACAGATGATGGAATTATTTATACAAAGACAACTGACAATTTAACAGTTTCTATATGTACTCCTTTTTTTCAAAATGAATCCATAGATTTTTTCACTATCATTTACTGCATAAAATTGTGTTTAGTTTAAAAAGTTGTTTGGATTTGAAAGTTGAACTTATTGAATTTTGAGTTATAAACATCTCAATATAGGTAGATGGGAATAGGGCACCAGCATATCAATCAGATGTGTAGTGTGTCAACTATTATATTATGCCAGAAAAATGTATGAGACCATAACTCGGAACTTCTATAACTGGGAGTTTTGATAAGCTGAAAAATTTTGCTCCCTACGCAAAATGTATAATTCCAAATAGCTTCGATAACTTTAGGCCTATATGTATAAGCAAGAAAAAATATTTTCAATGGGAAAAAATGGAATTTCTTACAAATAGGATTAAAGTGTCGAATGCATTTCAATGGGTCGCTTCTCAACATTGGCCAGTCCTGGTGTATTCTTTTCGAAACTAGGCTTGTACAATTTATTTAAACACATACACATAGGGAGAACCTGCACCCCCAAACCCTAGGATATTATCGGTCACAAAGACAGGCATCAAGCTTGTCGGTGTATACACCCAACTCTTTTTTTACACGAATTTCTGAGGAACGTATCTACCGTGTAAAAAAAGAGTTGAGTGTATTTTATTCTGGAGTTTGCCCTTCCCCGGAAAAAGTTCTATGGTACCCATATACATGATAAAAAAGATCTATTGTTCTCTCTGATAATGACACAAATTCGATAAAAGTGTTTTTAAGATCACATATGTAACTGAAGACAAAGCAGTTAGAATTGTCAAGGTTACAGATCTAAATTATTAAATAAGAATTATCTTTAAAGCCAGAAAAATCTGATAATTACTTATTAGATTTCCAATTATTTTATTAGAATTTAATTTTAATTATGTCTAATAAATAATTCAGTAATGCTGCATACAATTAAAAGTATATTTCTTTAAAGTGAAAAGTTACAAATTAAATTAAATTTTTGTCTAATATATCTACTCTATATATTTTACAGAGGACAACAAATGCAGAATGGAAATGCATTGATTTAAAAAAAAAATCATTAAAATATAACATCGTATGTAAAATGTTTTAAACTTATATTAGGTTTAAAAAAATTCTGCAGAATTTGTGATGTCATATTCTAAAGTATTTTTGTAATATTCGCGATTTAAAAAGTTGTTAATACTGTAAAATGTTTGCAGCACTGGTAAAATTTACAGTAAAAAATTATATTACAATAATGCAAAAAAAGCTTGGTTAACATGCTATCAGCTATTTAAAAATATCCTGTCAAAATTAGACATTTTTCTAGCATTTAAGTAGTTCAGTAAAATGTGTAGTAGAATTTTACAAAAATAGAGTTAAATTTATAATGTAAAACACTATAAAAATACAGTAAAATGTGCAGTAGAAAAGTACTGTAAAATATACAATATAAAGCAATGTAAAAAATACAATAAAAAGTCCAGTAGAATTTTACAAGAGTACTGTAGAAAATACAGTATAGCGCACTGTAAAAATTTACAATTTTAAAAAAATTTACAGCAAAAAGTGCAGTAGAACTTTACAGAAGTACCGTAAAATATGCAGTTTAAAGCGTTGTAAAAATACAGTAAAAACTGTCGTAAAAATTACAATTTGTTGTAAAATTTACGGTATAAAACGCTGTAAAAAATGCAGCAAAAAGTGCAATAGAATTTTACAGGAGTACCGTAAAATATGCAGTTTAAAGCGTTGTAAAAATACAGTAAAAACTGTCGTAAAAATTACAATTTGTTGTAAAATTTACTGTATAAAACGCTGTAAAAAATGCAGCAAAAAGTGCAATAGAATTTTACAGGAGTACCGTAAAATATGCAGTTTAAAGCGTTGTAAAAATAAAGTAAAAACTGTCGTAAAAATTACAATTTGTTGTAAAATTTACGGTATAAAACGCTGTAAAAAATACAGCAAAAGTGCAGTAAAATTTTACAGAAGTACCGTAAAATATACTGTTTAAAGCATTATAAAAATACAGTAAAAACTGCTTTAAAAATTACAATTTTTTGTAATATTTACGGTATAAAACGCTGTAAAAATACCGTAAAATATACAGTTTAAAGCGTTGTAAAAATACAGTAAATACTGCCTTAAAATTACAATTTTTTTGTAGATTTTACAGTATTAAACACTTTAAATATTACAGCAAAAAGTGTAGTGGAATTTTACAGTAGTACTGTAAAATTTACAGCAAAAAGTCCTGGGACTCAAACTGCCAGGACTTTTTACTGTAAAATTAACAGTACTTTTTTTTTACAGTGAGACTAGGGTTATCAGGTCCAAGAAGGATTGCCAGATTTGTCGATTTACCGCCGATTTGAGATATTTGGCGACTTCCCGAAGGTTTGAGAAGCAAACAGAAATAATTAATATTCTACGAGATATTAGAAATTATAGGCGCCGACTGAGGGGGGTGCTCAAGCACCACCCGGGAAAATTCAGGGGTGCTCAGCACCCCCTAAAATTTTATCATTAGCCAATTTTGTTATGTGCAATAACAGATGTTCTAGCTTGCTTTGGTCTGGATATGGATATCAAAAATTACCGTGGCCTGCAGGGTGATTTTCAAAATGACCGCCTGTTTGGTGTCCCAATTTTTGAACCCATATTTCATACTAATAAAATTATTTTTTCATACTTTTGGAAGTTAGGTTTAAATTATATATATGTATATATATATATATATTAATTCCCATTTTTCAGATATTTCTTATGATTTGCCTCCATTGAAGCTCTTATGAATAAAATCTTTAAGCCAAAAATTAAAGTTTCTACATTTATTCGCTTTTAGAAAACAATTACACAAATTAAAGAATGAAATAGCTGCTCAAGCCCTCAGGTGAGTCGGACGGTCTGGGTCTTCAACAACCGATTTAGTATACATGTAACTCGCTTCATTATTTCGAGATATTTATCTCTACCTGCAGGTAAGTAAAATTTTCTAATATCTCTAGAATGACTAGTGATAACTACCAAACAATGTTGTTCATTTCTTTCTGGTTAGAAGTACCTACAAATCATTTACTCCTTCAACAATAGTGAGTAGTATATATAATGTAAAAAATAATCTTTTAAATCAAAAACGTGCAATATCTCAAAACACACATTTTATTGTCCTGTAAATGGTGTAATTTAAAATATGAAATATTACTTATAACACTAATAATTTTGTAACAAATTATAATATAATCATTAAAAAAAATTTTTTTTTAATTATCGAAATAAGAAAATTTGAAAATCCGGGTCTTCGAGAAAATTAAGAAGCTGACAGTTATTGATTGTATACCAAATATATTTTAATTTGCTTAATGCGTTTGATATATATATCGCTGCATCTGGAAAAGTAAAATTTTTAATGAGAACTTCTAAACAATGGTATTCATGAATTTCTTGTTAAAAGTAATTGCAAAATGTGTAATAACTTAATAATATTGAGTGTATTTAATTTTTTATTTTTCCTGTTTCAAATAAAAAATGCAAAATATCTCGAACACGGTGCATATTAGCGTTCTATATAAATGAAAATATTCGCTTTTAAGTGAAAATCCAATTAAAATATTTATTTTTGTAACATTTTTAAAAATTATACTTTTTATGCTCATCTAATATTTGATTTTAAATGTTCGAAAAATTGATGGTTTTCTTCTATCCCATTCACCCGAAAATTAATGAGTCTCTGATATTTATTGATTGAAGAAGTATTACTGAATTGTATCCTATTTTATTGATTTGTTATAGAGATATCATTGCCAAAGACTCTGTGTTTCTTTTAGAAATACATTTGAGAGGGGTGGGGTGGGGTGGCGAAGCCCCTTCCGGACCCCCCTCCCCCCGATACATTTTATGTAATCGGACCAAATGCTAATAAATCCAGAAACCCACAAAATACTTTTTGTGAATTATAACCTAGTTTCCACTTCTTATGTGGCAGCATTTGAACTATTATTATAATTGTATTGCATGATTGACTATTTTCAGAATGAAATTTTGAAGCTATAATCAATTTACATTATTTTAAAATTTTTCATCCTCTTGTTTAGCCGGAGCAAGTTTTTCTCGCAATGTTTAAATAAGTATTTGCTTTATATATAGTCATTACTTCCATATATATATATATAAAAGAAACACTCCACAGATAGACCGCCATTGAAAATATGGTTGATTAGTATTTAAGGATGCTCAACACTGATAAATTTATTAAAATCTGATCGTCCGTTTTTTGACCCCCATCACAATACTTTTCTTTTCCTATGTGTTTCAGGAAAAGAAATTAGATATTTTTGTAAGGATATTTTTGTAACTGTTGTGATATTTTTTATATTTTCCTCGCTAAATAGAAGCAAGTATTTGCACATATCTTTTTAAAAGATCTATATGCTTTTAAAGGGACTGATTACAAAACAAAAAATAAATATTCTTTAGTGTTGTAATGCCAGAAATGTAAAGTAATAAATATTTGGAAGGATTAAAAAATAATGGAACCAGGAATGCGGGCGGATTATCCCCACGCTAAGCAGATGGGCGATAATATACAGGTGGCCCCATATCTTACATACCACGCCCATGTTTACATACCACGTTAAGCCGTTTGGCGGCAACCGAGACGGCGACGCCATGTCTACGGATTAGCCCTCAGCTCTAGATTTCAGCACGTGGACCGCCGACCGAAAAAGGGATATAAGTGAGAGTTGCTCGAAGTGGGAGTCAGAATTGGTCAAGGCAGGCTGTTGGAGTTAGACTAGTCAAGAAGAAGCGACGGTAGCAGAGTTAAGAGTTGTGTGTGCGTCTCTGATATAGGAATTCGAAGGAGAGCTCATGTTCATCTGGTATTGCAAGTGTAAAGTGTGACAAAGCATCGGTGTTACCCAAGTTATATGAAAGAAGATCAGGTACCGTACAATTAAACTATATGAGGATAACCTCTTTGTCTAAATTTGTGTTTTTAAGGAAAAGCTAATTAATGCATTCCACCACGTGCTCCAACCAAATATCAATTCATCTGGCATTACACCCCCCGAACTACCATTGAGATGTATTCCACTATGTGTGATATTTATTTAATTTGTAAAACTAAAGAGTGTAAATTGAGTATGTGATAAATAAATGTTTGTTCCTTTACTATTAACCTTAATTTTTAGTTTGTTAACTTAGTATCCCGTTAAGCACAGAAATAGGTGGGTTTTGCGGCCACCAACGCAATGTACACAGCAGTAAGTTAGAACAGATTACATGTATAATTAATATACTAATAAATAATTAATTTAATGTAAAATGCATTTTTGACAATATTAATTTTAATCAACAAAAATAATAATCGGCACATTTGGTGCTCGTGACTTTAGCAGTAACGGGAATAAAATAAGGATTTATGAAATTAATAAAAATAAAAGGAATAATAATAATAAAAAATAAATATTGATAAGGTTGGACAACTGGTGGCGACATAGATGATTGTGAAAATATTGTGCACAATTCTCATTTCTCCTTATGTTATATGTATGATTATGTAAAGTTTTATCAATGAAATGGAAAAAATGGTTCTTCTAAATGAGATCGAAGGTATAATTAGAAAAATGGGATATAGGAATGGGACCAGTTAAAAAAGTGGTGAAAAGTTCAATTATAACAAGGAGTTCAAGTTTGAAAGAAGATTCAAAAATATCAAATAAAAATTATAGTAAATTGGATAGAAATAATAAAAATATGGATATTCCAGTAATGCAGATCCTGCCATTATTTAGTGGGAGTAAGGAGGAAGATATAAATTTCTTTATAAAACAATTTGATGAATTAGCGGAGTTAGCAAGTTGGAAGGAAGAGCATAAAGTGGCTATCATTAAAACCAGATTAAAAGATAAGGCTATGCAGTTTTTAATTCAAAACCCTGAATTACAAAACGAAAAGGAGTTTGATAAAATAAAAATATTACTAATAAAAAAATTTTCAAACAGAATAACGATAACGCAAGAACAGCACGCTTTCAATAAAATAAAACAAACGCCTGATATGTCAGTGGACGAGCTTGTGCTAAAAATAAAAAACGCAGCGCGTAAATTTTTGAACCTTAAGGATACAACAGATGGAGAGGTAGAGAAAATAACCAATAAAATAATGTTGGGAAAATTCATTAGCGCATTACGCCCTGATTTGGCAATTGAAGTGAAGAAAAAAGATCCGCAGCGGTTTGAAGATGCCATAAAAGATGCCGAACTGTTTGAAATAATTCTTAATGATAGGACTCCAGAAGAATCACATAACGAACTGAAAGAAATGTTACTTACAACACAGGTTCAAGATTTGACTTTAGAAATTAATAAATTAAAATTGCAAAATATACCAAATCAATCCATGGAACGAGCTGTTTTTTGCATAGGGTGCGGAAAAAATGGACATTATTTCTCAGATTGCTGGTACAATGAGTGTAATACTGCATTTGCAAGGAATCCCAAACGAATGAATTATCAGCAATATGGGTTGGAGCAAACAAATTATATCAGAGGAAACAGAAACGAAAATCTCAGAAATTTTGAACGAGGAGGATATAATAGAAATAATAGGGAATATCAAGGAAATAATAATGATCAAAGAAATTATTACGATCAATTAGAAACCAACGTAGAAAATAGAGAGAGGCAAAGTATAAGAGGAAATTTTAGGGGGCGCAACGGAAGAAATATAAGATCAAACACATATGAGAGAAACAATAATAATAGTAATTTAAACTAAGAGCTGGAATTTGGGACCAAGGAACGAATCGTACAAATTCCAGAGAAATAAATAAATTCGGTTCACAAACATATAGAAATAACAAAAATGGAGTTGACTGGCAAAACTATACAAATTTGGAGAGAGGACAATATTATGAAAATAATGATAAAGCAAAATATGATACCAAAAGTATCCTTTCAAGCGAATGTGAGAACGTATCTAGCCCACAATTACCGATGGTAGAAATAGATTGCAAAGGAATAAAAATAATAAGTGTAATTGATAGTGGGGCTCAAGTTAGCATTATAGATTTGGAAACATTTCAAAAACTAAAACAGAATAGAAATGTAAAAATAAAATACATAACCAGAAGAGTAATACTTCAGACGTTTACTAAAGAAAATATAGAATTTTTAAATTGCATTCAATTTTCATTTAGAATTGGGGAAAAGGCATGCAAAAATTATTTTTTCGTGACAAAACAGAACTTTCAGGGGAAATATAAAATGCTTTTAGGCTACGACTTTTTATCCTCACATAAAGCAATTTTAAATACAAAAGATAACGAAGTACAATTTGGGAATACTGCGATTAAATTGTATAAAAGTGAAAATACAAACCCAATACAGAATTCAAAACAAAAACCACAAAGCCAGGGAATTCGCGAGGAAAATAGATATAATAGTAATTATGAAAATTATAATACTGATGACGACGAATATGAGGAAATAAATAGTTGTTATAATGAATCCAATAATGAGAATGAAGATAGAATAAGCGATGATAATGATGACGACGAATATGAGGAAATAAATAATTGTTGTAATGAATTCAATAATGAGAATGAAGGTAGAATAAGCGAGGATAATGAAAGCGATAACGATAGAAAAAACGCTAATATGCAAAATTGTAGCACTCGCGATAATGTAAATGATGAAAAATGGTTACCAAGTTCTAATGAAAGTAATAAGAATAAGAATGTTAAAAAGAAAGAGGAAAAGCAGATTTTCGCTAAATTGAAAAGAAAAATAACATTAAAGCCAGGGGAGTCAGAAATAGTCCAATTGATTTTGTCACAGGAATTAAATGAGCGACAGGATGTTTTATTTTCTCCAATAAAAATGGCAAGAACATTAATCACGGATGAAGCGATCCAAAGTATAGAAAATAAAAATAAGATTAGAATGTTGTTATACAATGAAAAAAATTGCCAAATTACACTTAATAAAAATATGAACGTGGGTATAATAACAGAACAAATCGAAATTGTTGATACAAAAAATAAAAGCAGTAAACCCACGTTGGAAATTAATAATATTCAAAATTTAAATAAAACAGATTATCAACAAATTCGGGAATTAAGAAAGAAAGAAATATCTCCAGACGATTTTCAAGTACAGCACTTAAATAAGGAAGATAGAAATAAAGTTATTGCATTAATGATGACCAATACAGAGGTTTTTTCAAAGTCATATGCTACCCTAGGTAAAACATCAGCAATAGTACCGAAAATCGAACTTATGCACAATTATCCTATTCAGAGTCGACCATACCCAATTCCGAGAGCAGTACGAGAAATTGCGCAAAAAGAAATTAGGGAATTATTGGAAAATGACATTATTGAAAGTTCACAAAGCACGTACGCTAGTCCCATTATTCTTGTAAAGAAACCAAGTAAACCAAATGAAGAACCTAAATATAGACTTGCTATCGATTATAGGGCCATAAACGCGTATTTACCACTTTTGCCAATAAACTTACCAAAGGTGAAGGATATATTACAAAATATCGCTGGTAGTAAAATTTATACAGTTATGGATTTGAAGGCGGCGTTTTTTCAGATCGAACTAAGAAAACAAGATAGAAAGGCCTTAACGTTCACAACTTTTATGGGAAATTTTAATCCTAAAAGAATTCCGTTTGGTCTTAAAAACTCAGGAGCATATTTTCAACTTTTAATGAACAAAGTGTTAGGAGATCTATCAGAGTTAAAAATATACTTTTACTTAGATGACTTAGTCATATGCGCACAAAATAACGACGAAATGTTAGAGAAAATCAAAATTGTTTTCCAAAGATTGAAAGAAAATAATTTAACACTCGACCCGGCGAAGTTACAGATATGCAAATCGCAAATTGAATTTTTAGGATATAAAGTAAATGCGAATGGTATAAGCCCATCAATAAAAAACTGTGCAAAAGTGCAAAATTTCAAACAACCCCAAACGGTTAAACAAGTAAAAAGCTTTCTTGGGACAACAAACTATTTTAGAGGTCTGATAAAAAATTATGCACAAATTGCAGAACCGTTGGTAAATTTGACAAAAAAGAATGTTAGGTTCGAGTGGAATAATGAATGTAGAAAAGCTTTTGAAAAATTAAAAAATGCAATTTTTAAAGAACCAGTTGTAAGACAGCCTGATGAAGTAAACCCGTTTGTCTTAACTACGGATGGCTCAGGTAAGGGAATTAGTAGTATTTTGATGCAAAGGGTAAATGGAGTCGATCATGTTATCGAATTTTATTCAAGACCTGTGAACCCGGCAGAGAAGCGTTATCCTGCAATAAAGCTAGAATTGCTAGCTATACACGCATCCTTACAACACTTCAGAGAATATCTGTTCGGAAGGAGTTTCACCTTGCTGAGTGACGCAAAATCCCTTATGTACCACATAAAATTAGATAAAATGCCAAATATCATATCGAGGTGGCTAATTGACATAAGTCAGTATGATTTTAAATTCAAATATCAAAAAGGTGAAAATAACGCAAGTGATTATTGCTCGAGATATGTATTTGACAATGATAACCAAATCAAATATGTAAATACTTTAATTAAAAATGATGAGATAAATGTGGAGAAAATATTAGAGCAACAAATGGTAGATGAAAAATTAAGTAAAATTAGAGAGGAATTACAGAAAGGAAGAAACCGATATCACAATAACAAGGTATACTATATTGATAGCCAAAATAAACTGTTAATGGTAAAGAAGGAAAATAAAAGACAAACGTATAGGAAAATAAATGAGAATAAGATTGTAATACCGCACTCGCTAAAGGGAAAAATAATAGAGATAGCACATTTCCCTCATTTCGGAGTAAAAAAGACATACCAATTACTTTCAAGAAAATATTTTTGGATAGGGGCTTTCCAAGACGTGGAAAATTTTTGTAAGTCTTGTAATCAATGCTTATTAGTAAAACACAAAAATATACCACCAGCCAGACTTCAGGCTATGCCAGAAATATTAAAACCAGGAATATATTTACAACTGGATTGCGTAGGAAAACTACCGCGCAGTAATGGAGGAAATAATTTTGTAATTACAATTGTAGACATGTTTTCACGATACTTTGAGGCCTATGCAGTCAGAGACATTACTGCTAAAACAATAGTGAATAAGCTAACAAACTTCGTGACAACTTATGGAGTTCCAATTATTATTCAAAGCGATAATGCTCAAATTTTTAAAAGTAAAGAATACATAGATTTTACAAATGCATTAAATATTGAAAGGCGATACAGTTCGGTTTATTTCCCAAGTTCTTTAGGTCGTTGTGAAAGAATACACAGAGACATGAAACAATGTATAATGTGTTTGTCAAAGACTACGTTTGAATGGGATGAATCTTTAAAATGGTTTAAGTTTTATGTGAATAACACTATTAACAGTAATACAGGATTTGAGCCTTCATTCCTGTTCTATCTTAGAGATTTATCATTGCCATTTGAAAATATTAAACAAACAAACATACCAAGTAAGGAAGAAATAGATATAATGTAGAGTGATGTAAATAATTATAAAAATTATGTGGCACAGCATTTAAAAAATATAGATAAAGTCGTGAAAGACGCATCGGAACAACAAAAGCTGATAAATGACAAACAAATAAAGAAATATAAAATAGTGAGAAAAAACGATATATTTATAGGAGCGACAGTGTACCTAAAAAAGTTCCTAAAACCAAGGGTATTAGAGGATCGATATGATGGACCATTTAGAATTACGAAATTAGTCCGAAATAATAATGTTATAATATGTCTTAAAAGTGATGAAAATAAAACTTATAAAGTGCACATAAATAAACTATACATGGCAGCGGAGCGAAAACAATATTTGAAAGATAGTGACGAAAGCGAATCAAACCACACACACACACAGGACAAAGAAAAAAATCAAAATGAGAAAGTGATTAGAAATAATGATCAAAGTCAGATTAAGGAAGGGAAGGTCACTAAAGAAAAGCAATTAAACTGTGAAAATAATAGAAATGATGATGAGGTTTGTTATAATGCCAGAGGGTATAATTTTCGCCCTCGAATTGTTGTAAATAGTAATTTCATAAAACAAAGAATATGAAAAATATGTAAAAAGTTTGTAATTAATGTCATAAATAGAAAGTGATAATTGAGTGTATATGTATATGTTTTTATGTTTTAAATTGTGGATATAAGTATATTTCAAAAAGTATGTTATGTATTTCTGACATTACATATATGGCAAGTTCAAAAAAAAAAAAAAAAAAAAAAAAAGTGAAATAACAAAGTAATTTATAAATAATATGGTGGTATGGAATTCAACCATAACCAAGAATCGGAAGTTGATAGTTGCACTACTACAATATGTTACAAAATGAAATGATAACAAGAAAATGTATAATAATAATAAAGTAATGAATGCTGTTATGTAATGATATGTCGTATGTAAATAATTATGTAAAAGGAGAAATGAAAATTATGCATTGCAAATAATATATATCAAAATTTACAATTTAATAATAATGTGAATGTTGGTAATCCTCATGTAATTTATGGTACATTATGTCAATTATGAATAATGGACTAACTTGACAGGGAACTATCAAGAAACTACAAAGAACTATCAAAGCTATGAGTTGTACGAGGCTAAAAAGTGGAACTCAGCCTTTCTCACGATGGATGAACTTATGTGTTTGCGAGGAACCATTGTGAACTTAATTTCTTACCACTGGGGTGAAACTGTGGGAGAGTAACTTTTGGACTTTTTTTTTCGCGGGGGGGTGAGAATGTAATGCCAGAAATGTAAAGTAATAAATATTTGGAAGGATTAAAAAATAATGGAACCAGGAATGCGGGCGGATTATCCCCACGCTAAGCAGATGGGCGATAATATACAGGTGGCCCCATATCTTACATACCACGCCCATGTTTACATACCACGTTAAGCCGTTTGGCGGCAACCGAGACGGCGACGCCATGTCTACGGATTAGCCCTCAGCTCTAGATTTCAGCACGTGGACCGCCGACCGAAAAAGGGATATAAGTGAGAGTTGCTCGAAGTGGGAGTCAGAATTGGTCAAGGCAGGCTGTTGGAGTTAGACTAGTCAAGAAGAAGCGACGGTAGCAGAGTTAAGAGTTGTGTGTGCGTCTCTGATATAGGAATTCGAAGGAGAGCTCATGTTCATCTGGTATTGCAAGTGTAAAGTGTGACAAAGCATCGGTGTTACCCAAGTTATATGAAAGAAGATCAGGTACCGTACAATTAAACTATATGAGGATAACCTCTTTGTCTAAATTTGTGTTTTTAAGGAAAAGCTAATTAATGCATTCCACCACGTGCTCCAACCAAATATCAATTCATCTGGCATTACACCCCCCGAACTACCATTGAGATGTATTCCACTATGTGTGATATTTATTTAATTTGTAAAACTAAAGAGTGTAAATTGAGTATGTGATAAATAAATGTTTGTTCCTTTACTATTAACCTTAATTTTTAGTTTGTTAACTTAGTATCCCGTTAAGCACAGAAATAGGTGGGTTTTGCGGCCACCAACGCAATGTACACAGCAGTAAGTTAGAACAGATTACATGTATAATTAATATACTAATAAATAATTAATTTAATGTAAAATGCATTTTTGACAATATTAATTTTAATCAACAAAAATAATAATCGGCACATTTGGTGCTCGTGACTTTAGCAGTAACGGGAATAAAATAAGGATTTATGAAATTAATAAAAATAAAAGGAATAATAATAATAAAAAATAAATATTGATAAGGTTGGACAACTGGTGGCGACATAGATGATTGTGAAAATATTGTGCACAATTCTCATTTCTCCTTATGTTATATGTATGATTATGTAAAGTTTTATCAATGAAATGGAAAAAATGGTTCTTCTAAATGAGATCGAAGGTATAATTAGAAAAATGGGATATAGGAATGGGACCAGTTAAAAAAGTGGTGAAAAGTTCAATTATAACAAGGAGTTCAAGTTTGAAAGAAGATTCAAAAATATCAAATAAAAATTATAGTAAATTGGATAGAAATAATAAAAATATGGATATTCCAGTAATGCAGATCCTGCCATTATTTAGTGGGAGTAAGGAGGAAGATATAAATTTCTTTATAAAACAATTTGATGAATTAGCGGAGTTAGCAAGTTGGAAGGAAGAGCATAAAGTGGCTATCATTAAAACCAGATTAAAAGATAAGGCTATGCAGTTTTTAATTCAAAACCCTGAATTACAAAACGAAAAGGAGTTTGATAAAATAAAAATATTACTAATAAAAAAATTTTCAAACAGAATAACGATAACGCAAGAACAGCACGCTTTCAATAAAATAAAACAAACGCCTGATATGTCAGTGGACGAGCTTGTGCTAAAAATAAAAAACGCAGCGCGTAAATTTTTGAACCTTAAGGATACAACAGATGGAGAGGTAGAGAAAATAACCAATAAAATAATGTTGGGAAAATTCATTAGCGCATTACGCCCTGATTTGGCAATTGAAGTGAAGAAAAAAGATCCGCAGCGGTTTGAAGATGCCATAAAAGATGCCGAACTGTTTGAAATAATTCTTAATGATAGGACTCCAGAAGAATCACATAACGAACTGAAAGAAATGTTACTTACAACACAGGTTCAAGATTTGACTTTAGAAATTAATAAATTAAAATTGCAAAATATACCAAATCAATCCATGGAACGAGCTGTTTTTTGCATAGGGTGCGGAAAAAATGGACATTATTTCTCAGATTGCTGGTACAATGAGTGTAATACTGCATTTGCAAGGAATCCCAAACGAATGAATTATCAGCAATATGGGTTGGAGCAAACAAATTATATCAGAGGAAACAGAAACGAAAATCTCAGAAATTTTGAACGAGGAGGATATAATAGAAATAATAGGGAATATCAAGGAAATAATAATGATCAAAGAAATTATTACGATCAATTAGAAACCAACGTAGAAAATAGAGAGAGGCAAAGTATAAGAGGAAATTTTAGGGGGCGCAACGGAAGAAATATAAGATCAAACACATATGAGAGAAACAATAATAATAGTAATTTAAACTAAGAGCTGGAATTTGGGACCAAGGAACGAATCGTACAAATTCCAGAGAAATAAATAAATTCGGTTCACAAACATATAGAAATAACAAAAATGGAGTTGACTGGCAAAACTATACAAATTTGGAGAGAGGACAATATTATGAAAATAATGATAAAGCAAAATATGATACCAAAAGTATCCTTTCAAGCGAATGTGAGAACGTATCTAGCCCACAATTACCGATGGTAGAAATAGATTGCAAAGGAATAAAAATAATAAGTGTAATTGATAGTGGGGCTCAAGTTAGCATTATAGATTTGGAAACATTTCAAAAACTAAAACAGAATAGAAATGTAAAAATAAAATACATAACCAGAAGAGTAATACTTCAGACGTTTACTAAAGAAAATATAGAATTTTTAAATTGCATTCAATTTTCATTTAGAATTGGGGAAAAGGCATGCAAAAATTATTTTTTCGTGACAAAACAGAACTTTCAGGGGAAATATAAAATGCTTTTAGGCTACGACTTTTTATCCTCACATAAAGCAATTTTAAATACAAAAGATAACGAAGTACAATTTGGGAATACTGCGATTAAATTGTATAAAAGTGAAAATACAAACCCAATACAGAATTCAAAACAAAAACCACAAAGCCAGGGAATTCGCGAGGAAAATAGATATAATAGTAATTATGAAAATTATAATACTGATGACGACGAATATGAGGAAATAAATAGTTGTTATAATGAATCCAATAATGAGAATGAAGATAGAATAAGCGATGATAATGATGACGACGAATATGAGGAAATAAATAATTGTTGTAATGAATTCAATAATGAGAATGAAGGTAGAATAAGCGAGGATAATGAAAGCGATAACGATAGAAAAAACGCTAATATGCAAAATTGTAGCACTCGCGATAATGTAAATGATGAAAAATGGTTACCAAGTTCTAATGAAAGTAATAAGAATAAGAATGTTAAAAAGAAAGAGGAAAAGCAGATTTTCGCTAAATTGAAAAGAAAAATAACATTAAAGCCAGGGGAGTCAGAAATAGTCCAATTGATTTTGTCACAGGAATTAAATGAGCGACAGGATGTTTTATTTTCTCCAATAAAAATGGCAAGAACATTAATCACGGATGAAGCGATCCAAAGTATAGAAAATAAAAATAAGATTAGAATGTTGTTATACAATGAAAAAAATTGCCAAATTACACTTAATAAAAATATGAACGTGGGTATAATAACAGAACAAATCGAAATTGTTGATACAAAAAATAAAAGCAGTAAACCCACGTTGGAAATTAATAATATTCAAAATTTAAATAAAACAGATTATCAACAAATTCGGGAATTAAGAAAGAAAGAAATATCTCCAGACGATTTTCAAGTACAGCACTTAAATAAGGAAGATAGAAATAAAGTTATTGCATTAATGATGACCAATACAGAGGTTTTTTCAAAGTCATATGCTACCCTAGGTAAAACATCAGCAATAGTACCGAAAATCGAACTTATGCACAATTATCCTATTCAGAGTCGACCATACCCAATTCCGAGAGCAGTACGAGAAATTGCGCAAAAAGAAATTAGGGAATTATTGGAAAATGACATTATTGAAAGTTCACAAAGCACGTACGCTAGTCCCATTATTCTTGTAAAGAAACCAAGTAAACCAAATGAAGAACCTAAATATAGACTTGCTATCGATTATAGGGCCATAAACGCGTATTTACCACTTTTGCCAATAAACTTACCAAAGGTGAAGGATATATTACAAAATATCGCTGGTAGTAAAATTTATACAGTTATGGATTTGAAGGCGGCGTTTTTTCAGATCGAACTAAGAAAACAAGATAGAAAGGCCTTAACGTTCACAACTTTTATGGGAAATTTTAATCCTAAAAGAATTCCGTTTGGTCTTAAAAACTCAGGAGCATATTTTCAACTTTTAATGAACAAAGTGTTAGGAGATCTATCAGAGTTAAAAATATACTTTTACTTAGATGACTTAGTCATATGCGCACAAAATAACGACGAAATGTTAGAGAAAATCAAAATTGTTTTCCAAAGATTGAAAGAAAATAATTTAACACTCGACCCGGCGAAGTTACAGATATGCAAATCGCAAATTGAATTTTTAGGATATAAAGTAAATGCGAATGGTATAAGCCCATCAATAAAAAACTGTGCAAAAGTGCAAAATTTCAAACAACCCCAAACGGTTAAACAAGTAAAAAGCTTTCTTGGGACAACAAACTATTTTAGAGGTCTGATAAAAAATTATGCACAAATTGCAGAACCGTTGGTAAATTTGACAAAAAAGAATGTTAGGTTCGAGTGGAATAATGAATGTAGAAAAGCTTTTGAAAAATTAAAAAATGCAATTTTTAAAGAACCAGTTGTAAGACAGCCTGATGAAGTAAACCCGTTTGTCTTAACTACGGATGGCTCAGGTAAGGGAATTAGTAGTATTTTGATGCAAAGGGTAAATGGAGTCGATCATGTTATCGAATTTTATTCAAGACCTGTGAACCCGGCAGAGAAGCGTTATCCTGCAATAAAGCTAGAATTGCTAGCTATACACGCATCCTTACAACACTTCAGAGAATATCTGTTCGGAAGGAGTTTCACCTTGCTGAGTGACGCAAAATCCCTTATGTACCACATAAAATTAGATAAAATGCCAAATATCATATCGAGGTGGCTAATTGACATAAGTCAGTATGATTTTAAATTCAAATATCAAAAAGGTGAAAATAACGCAAGTGATTATTGCTCGAGATATGTATTTGACAATGATAACCAAATCAAATATGTAAATACTTTAATTAAAAATGATGAGATAAATGTGGAGAAAATATTAGAGCAACAAATGGTAGATGAAAAATTAAGTAAAATTAGAGAGGAATTACAGAAAGGAAGAAACCGATATCACAATAACAAGGTATACTATATTGATAGCCAAAATAAACTGTTAATGGTAAAGAAGGAAAATAAAAGACAAACGTATAGGAAAATAAATGAGAATAAGATTGTAATACCGCACTCGCTAAAGGGAAAAATAATAGAGATAGCACATTTCCCTCATTTCGGAGTAAAAAAGACATACCAATTACTTTCAAGAAAATATTTTTGGATAGGGGCTTTCCAAGACGTGGAAAATTTTTGTAAGTCTTGTAATCAATGCTTATTAGTAAAACACAAAAATATACCACCAGCCAGACTTCAGGCTATGCCAGAAATATTAAAACCAGGAATATATTTACAACTGGATTGCGTAGGAAAACTACCGCGCAGTAATGGAGGAAATAATTTTGTAATTACAATTGTAGACATGTTTTCACGATACTTTGAGGCCTATGCAGTCAGAGACATTACTGCTAAAACAATAGTGAATAAGCTAACAAACTTCGTGACAACTTATGGAGTTCCAATTATTATTCAAAGCGATAATGCTCAAATTTTTAAAAGTAAAGAATACATAGATTTTACAAATGCATTAAATATTGAAAGGCGATACAGTTCGGTTTATTTCCCAAGTTCTTTAGGTCGTTGTGAAAGAATACACAGAGACATGAAACAATGTATAATGTGTTTGTCAAAGACTACGTTTGAATGGGATGAATCTTTAAAATGGTTTAAGTTTTATGTGAATAACACTATTAACAGTAATACAGGATTTGAGCCTTCATTCCTGTTCTATCTTAGAGATTTATCATTGCCATTTGAAAATATTAAACAAACAAACATACCAAGTAAGGAAGAAATAGATATAATGTAGAGTGATGTAAATAATTATAAAAATTATGTGGCACAGCATTTAAAAAATATAGATAAAGTCGTGAAAGACGCATCGGAACAACAAAAGCTGATAAATGACAAACAAATAAAGAAATATAAAATAGTGAGAAAAAACGATATATTTATAGGAGCGACAGTGTACCTAAAAAAGTTCCTAAAACCAAGGGTATTAGAGGATCGATATGATGGACCATTTAGAATTACGAAATTAGTCCGAAATAATAATGTTATAATATGTCTTAAAAGTGATGAAAATAAAACTTATAAAGTGCACATAAATAAACTATACATGGCAGCGGAGCGAAAACAATATTTGAAAGATAGTGACGAAAGCGAATCAAACCACACACACACACAGGACAAAGAAAAAAATCAAAATGAGAAAGTGATTAGAAATAATGATCAAAGTCAGATTAAGGAAGGGAAGGTCACTAAAGAAAAGCAATTAAACTGTGAAAATAATAGAAATGATGATGAGGTTTGTTATAATGCCAGAGGGTATAATTTTCGCCCTCGAATTGTTGTAAATAGTAATTTCATAAAACAAAGAATATGAAAAATATGTAAAAAGTTTGTAATTAATGTCATAAATAGAAAGTGATAATTGAGTGTATATGTATATGTTTTTATGTTTTAAATTGTGGATATAAGTATATTTCAAAAAGTATGTTATGTATTTCTGACATTACATATATGGCAAGTTCAAAAAAAAAAAAAAAAAAAAAAAAAGTGAAATAACAAAGTAATTTATAAATAATATGGTGGTATGGAATTCAACCATAACCAAGAATCGGAAGTTGATAGTTGCACTACTACAATATGTTACAAAATGAAATGATAACAAGAAAATGTATAATAATAATAAAGTAATGAATGCTGTTATGTAATGATATGTCGTATGTAAATAATTATGTAAAAGGAGAAATGAAAATTATGCATTGCAAATAATATATATCAAAATTTACAATTTAATAATAATGTGAATGTTGGTAATCCTCATGTAATTTATGGTACATTATGTCAATTATGAATAATGGACTAACTTGACAGGGAACTATCAAGAAACTACAAAGAACTATCAAAGCTATGAGTTGTACGAGGCTAAAAAGTGGAACTCAGCCTTTCTCACGATGGATGAACTTATGTGTTTGCGAGGAACCATTGTGAACTTAATTTCTTACCACTGGGGTGAAACTGTGGGAGAGTAACTTTTGGACTTTTTTTTTCGCGGGGGGGTGAGAATGTAATGCCAGAAATGTAAAGTAATAAATATTTGGAAGGATTAAAAAATAATGGAACCAGGAATGCGGGCGGATTATCCCCACGCTAAGCAGATGGGCGATAATATACAGGTGGCCCCATATCTTACATACCACGCCCATGTTTACATACCACGTTAAGCCGTTTGGCGGCAACCGAGACGGCGACGCCATGTCTACGGATTAGCCCTCAGCTCTAGCTTTCAGCACGTGGACCGCCGACCGAAAAAGGGATATAAGTGAGAGTTGCTCGAAGTGGGAGTCAGAATTGGTCAAGGCAGGCTGTTGGAGTTAGACTAGTCAAGAAGAAGCGACGGTAGCAGAGTTAAGAGTTGTGTGTGCGTCTCTGATATAGGAATTCGAAGGAGAGCTCATGTTCATCTGGTATTGCAAGTGTAAAGTGTGACAAAGCATCGGTGTTACCCAAGTTATATGAAAGAAGATCAGGTACCGTACAATTAAACTATATGAGGATAACCTCTTTGTCTAAATTTGTGTTTTTAAGGAAAAGCTAATTAATGCATTCCACCACGTGCTCCAACCAAATATCAATTCATCTGGCATTACACCCCCCGAACTACCATTGAGATGTATTCCACTATGTGTGATATTTATTTAATTTGTAAAACTAAAGAGTGTAAATTGAGTATGTGATAAATAAATGTTTGTTCCTTTACTATTAACCTTAATTTTTAGTTTGTTAACTTAGTATCCCGTTAAGCACAGAAATAGGTGGGTTTTGCGGCCACCAACGCAATGTACACAGCAGTAAGTTAGAACAGATTACATGTATAATTAATATACTAATAAATAATTAATTTAATGTAAAATGCATTTTTGACAATATTAATTTTAATCAACAAAAATAATAATCGGCACAAGTGTTTTGTTGTCGATCGGTCTGTCAGTCTATCTCTAAATTGGGGTACCCTGCTGTTCTCCGAAACTACTGAACCAAATGGAGTTAAATTTTAAACATAGTTAGGCTGTTACTCTATACAGTGAATAACGTCACGATTTATTATTATTTTTTTTTACTTTTTCACTAGTCATCCGCAATTTTCGCAACATTACAATACTACTACTCAACTAACTGAAATAAATTTTCTGAAAGAATATGGCTTGTTTTATGCTTGAAAAAATATTCTAAGAGAACATTTTTATGCACCACACTGCAAGCATAATATAAAAAAATATATAAGAAAAGTACATGCTTAAAATTCAAAATTTAAAAGTTCCAATTAAATAGTAACATAACTTCAATTATACTCAAAAGTTGATATAATTTTGAAAGTTTAAGAAATTTACAGTATTTTTCTTTTACTTTTTATTTACCAGAAAGAACGAAAATTTTTGAGGTTCATCATTTTTTTTCCGATGGCTTAAAATAAAAAAAATATAAATTAGAAAGTTTGGAGCTCTATATGTGAGAAAGTTCGCTTAGAAAATAAATTTGATTGATTTCTAATTAATTTAAAATCTAAATTCCTTCCTATTAACTTTTGTTGTAAATACTCAAATGCCAAAAATGTTATATTCTATTGAATTCTTACTCCATAACTTAAACGCAGAATATATGTAAATAATATTTTATGATCCGATATAATTCGTTTAAAGAATTCAAGTTTATAAAATAACAGAGGTTTTAAAGCGGCGAGATGTGAATATGTTCAATATTGTCTTTGTTTCAAAAATTACTTCATTCAAATTATAGTAGTTACTTTTCAAATTAAACGAAGCTTTAGATGAAATCCTGATAACCAAAAATTTGAATAATTCGAAAAAATAGAAATTGCCCTTAAATAGCGTAAGTAATATTGATACATACTTTTAATTTAAAAATAAATAAATAAATACAGTATTAGGTAAGGAAAACGCACACAGAAAAAGAAATATAAAAATTGAGCAAAACGAGGAAACAATTTCTAAGAACTTTCAAGGAGCTAAATTTAATATAACGTCCTAAGATCAAACAATCACTGATCCACGCGTAAAATTTAAAATATTTTTAGCTAAAAAGTGACTCGACAGATGCTGTATATAAGTCGTCGTTATAACGAAAAATATCACAATCTTTAAAGAATATACCGATTTTACACCTGGAATTTAGAATAATCTGAATCCCTTTGATGGGGTCTAATATGTTATATGTTAATAGAAACAATTTTAAACAATCATAAAATAATTATATATTGCTTATCTTAAATTTTAATCTTGCATAAAATGTTAGATGAATATTTTAGATAATATCAAATTCAACTATATAACATTTAGAAAGAAAAACTATAAACTATTCTTTGCTGCAAGAAAAATAATGTTTGACGTTTCTTCCCAAAACGTACTACTGGAACAAATCTTCCTTGAAACAAAACGATTGATAAACACATGTTTCATAGCCGATCGAGGGGGGGGGGGGGTTATGTACCATAAATTCTACAATGGTCCACCCTCCACCCATGTCTCAAGATGTCTTTTGAGATCTGTTCTCGTCCAGTTTCCTAATTACTTTCAATGCGGACACCTGTTTCGACATGGATGTAAAAGAAGCCCTTTATTTATGATGGGTCTAGGTCAGGGGTCGGCAACCTATTGAAACGGAAGAGCCAAAAGTTACAATTTACAAAATTTCCAAGTTTTTAAAGAGCCATTAAAAATGTTCGTTTCAATATTATAGTATTTGCTTATATATATTTGATTTTTGATTTAAAATAAACGGCTTTAAATACGGAATAATATTTATTCATATAAAAACACAAATATACAAATTACATCAATGGGAGCATTGGCTTTACATGCCTTTTGAAAGTTTGATTAAATCTGGCTTATAACTTGTTGTTTTAAGTTTCAAGCACGACTCTAGATTTTTATTTGTTAGTTGACTTCTAACTTTACTTTTTATTATATTCCTGCAAGGGAATGCTTGCTCGCACGAATATGTCGACCCGAAGATCCTCAGCACTCCATATGCCAACTTCTTCACCTCACTGTAGCATTCTGGAAGACTATTCCATGCGCTGAATATGAGGGCCTCAACTCGCGGAATTTTTTTTAGAATTTATTTCCACTTGTGCTGCGCGACGTGCATGCATTTCTGGACCTCCAACTCTTCCGACTGGTTCTTGAGTTCTGCGAACTTGCCACTCCACAAGTCTTTGCTTTTCAAATTTAGCAATTGCATTTGGAGCGATCCAGCATCAATTGCAAATGGCTCAATGTTGATCGCATTTGTATTTGTGTTGAGAGGATTTACTATGAACGCGAGAGTACTTTTGTTTGTTTTGAATTGTTCGAATCTCTCAGCGAATCTATCCTTCATGTCTTTTAAAGCTATGCTGAAGTAATTCGTGTCAATAGTTGCATTGGTCTCATAGCAATATTGCTTCAGATTTTTAAAATGAAGTAATTTACCGCTCTCCATGTCTTCAACAAAAAGAAGTAATTTTTTTTCGAAACAAACGACTTCTTCAAGCAAGCCGTAGGCTGGGTTGGCATTTCCTTGCAGTTTTAGATTTAGTTCATTTAGTTTCATTGTGGTATCTACCATGAAGTTGAATTTTTGCAGCCATTTGTCTTCTTCCAATTCGGGATGGTCAATGCTTTTTTTCATTGAGGAATATTTTTATTTCACTCAAGCACAAAGTAAAACGTTGCTACACGTTACCTCAGGAAAGCCATCGCATTTTATTGTGCAGAAGTTGGTCAGAAAACTGGCTATCTATTTCTTCAAGGAAATCTTTAAACTGGCGATGGTAGAGTGCTTTTGCCAAGATTCTGGTAATAATCTTAATTACCAAGTTCATGACCTCAACTATTTCGGCCGGAAATGTTTGGGCACAAAGCGCTTCTTGATGAATTATAAGTGAAACGTTAGAATTTCGTGGTTTATTTTTTCTGAAGAATTGATGTTACCCCTCTATGTATTCCTGTCATACTTCTGACTCCATCAGTTGCTCTAGAAACGATTTTATTTATATCGATTCCATTGTCTTCCACGCATTTTTGCACAGCATTTGCTATATCTTCTCCACGAGTTTGCACTGAGAGCGGTAGCAATCCTAGCAGTTCTTCTTTTGGACCTTGGGACGACATATACCTGACGAAAAGGGTAACTTGTGCCGTGTCTTTTATGTCGCAAGACTCATCTATAGCAAGTGATAAGGCAGAAACCAGTTGAATGTCTTCCACTTGTATATGTGTTACATTTGAAGACATTTTAGCAGTTCTATATTGTACTGTTTTAGCTGATAATGGCAAATCTTTGATTTTTTTTTCATGATTTCTGCTTTGTTTTTAAAATCAAGAAACAGTTCTTCAGATGCACGTATAAAACAATCTTTGACGTACTCACCATCTGTGAATGGTTTTCCTCTTTTTGCAATTTCTAATGATACTGCAAAGTTTGCCAGATTTATATTATTGGAAGATTGCGCCCAGTTACTTAGCATGGAACTTGACGGTTGTTGGTTTTTTTTGGAGCTCTTCAACAGCTTTTTTTCGTGCGTCACCGGTTGGATATTTACTAGCAAACTGGGTATGTTTTGTAGTGAAGTGTCTCTCCAAATTTGACTTCTTATTGTGTGCGAGTTTTTCGTGGCAAATAAGACAAGTCGGAAGGCCATCTGTGTTGCATATGAATGCAAACGACTCCGTCCAATCCTGATTGAATTCTCGGTTTTCTTCTTCAGTTCTAATGTTTTTTTTACTAGATGCCATGCTGGCGGCGGAGCTGAAAAAATGATTTTTTTTTCAATTTTACTTAGCTATCTAAGACGGCAAACAATTTATTTACCATTATTACTTCGTTAACACGATCCTCAGATATGTAATCCAATTCTGTTACTGATTTTATTATATTATACGCTTACATACCTTTGAGAAGATATTTCGCTTCTAAATCGTATTCTTCTTGAAACAACAAGCGAATAGACACGCAAAAACCGCAAGCGATTAAACTAACACACATGCAACGTAACATGTGTTTTCGACATGCAACGTAACGTCGACCGCGCTATCCGAGATGACTGACTGTCAACACGTCTAGAGTCTAGACGATGGCTGTTTGGGTGAGACGGAAATGGAATGCAATTGGCTGAAAGATAAACATGGTCACGGAGTCTCATCTCTAAGAACAAAACAATAGTTCAAATTTATCTCATTACGGTCATGTTAAGCGTAGCGATTTGTAATTAACGATTATGAAAATATAAGCTATTGAGAAATTAGGTACTTAAAAATATATTTTCTTATTTTTTAAGGGTTTTGATAATAAATTATTAATTTTTTCGTATGGAACTGGAGAGCCGCAACTTTGCATCAAAAGAGCCACATGCGGCTCGCGAGCCGCAGGTTGCCGACCCCTGGTCTAGGTCAGTGTTCTTCAACCTTTGTTATCTCGCGGAACCCTTTTTTTGAGATATTTTTTTATGGAACCCTTCGTTCAGTAGCACACCCAGATTTGATTTTAGGGGGGATGTGTAATATTACGTATTACATGTTATGAACAAGGTGCGTATCTGCCTTTGTTATAAAAACTTTATATAAGATATAAATTTGCATTAATTCAAACAAGAAGATAAATATTTCATATAAAGTATTTGTATTATACATATATATGTCATATGAAATTGAAAACAAAAGAAAAACAAAACAAAAACAACGAAATGTAGTCTCGATTCGCGGAACCCCTAAAGCGTTTGAGTGGAACCCTGGGGTTCCGCGGAACACAGGTTGAAGAACACTGGTCTAGGTGATAGGGGAAGATGATTTCCGGATTTGGGGCGTAGGAGATTAATTAACAAAGGATGGGTATCCTGGCATGACAATTCTGGGTGGAACCCCATCGTTTCAAGCAAAGTGCCCTCTCTCATCGGATTTTTTCATGGAATAGTTAACAAAAACCAGTTTCACATAAAAGCTTTTTCAATTCACAGATAATGGTCAATATGCCGCCCTAGACGTGTTGTTGATAGTTGTACTGGAGTCCCGGTGCACTAAAGTAATTAGCGATTACTTGCGTTGCAAGATAAACGATTGGGGCGACATACTGGAAGCGATCACATTTAGCCCTCTGGTCTTTTTTTTCCCAAGGGGAGAATGAATGATAGCCGTTTTCACTCTTTTATTATCGGGGACCAAACGTTTAATATTTTTTTCGGTGTTTTTGTTTTGCTTACATCTGCCCTTGTAAATGATATTGCTTGCGCCCCAGAACTTTTTTTATTTATGACATTTTTTTATATTAAAATTTTTTTTTATTTAAGATGACTGAAATGCCGCCCCAAGCAAGTGCTTAGTTTTGCTGGTGCCTTAAGCCGGCCCTGTTCTCAACATTCTAGGGGTCCCTTTTAAATTGAATATCCAATTATTTTTTAATAATTAAAAAAAAATCATTTGAAAATAAGATCGTCTTCCGTAATAGAATGATTACGTTTAAAATCAATAAGGTTCCAGTATTCTCCGATTGTAATAATCGTATCAAAATTTTTTCATAACGCTCTATTCGTTAGCGAGATATCGCACTTATGGACACACACAAACGTCACCTCAAAAACGTTAGAATTGAGTTCAGGATTGTTTAAAACGTGTCCTCCCATCCAAAATTCGAATTTTGTCACAACACTTTTTTTATAGATCCTTTCCTTACATGTAGGAAAACCAATATGTTATATGAAGGGAAAGAAAAATGTTTAATTACATACAAATACCATTTTTAAAGTAAATTCTTTAATGTAATTTTATATTAAATATATATATTTTTCTAATAAAACTAAAACAATCTCTTAACATGGCAACGATAAATCGTTTGCATTATGTTGCCATTTCTTAAAATTTTGCCAAAAAAAAAATTTTTTTTTCTTAAAATATGTTATATAAAAGATTAACATGCCAAATGAAAAATAAAATCATTTAAAAATTGCAAATTCCATTTAATTTAAAATAAGTATTAATTTTGCATTTAATTTTTCTGTGTAAAACGGATATAACTTATTTTACGGAATTTAAACAACACAATACGGACAAACAAATTTGTGTCTGAAAGAAAAGTCACTTCTGACTTTTCATATCTAATTTGTTGGTCACATCAATTTTTTCTCCTTTTGATGTCAGTTCCATGGCTGGGAGCGAGGGGGAGGGGGAGCTTAGGCCCGCATTAATTGCCTTAGTCCTCTATGGAGTCCATATTGGAAAGCAAAACGCTGCACTGTAAACCCGCTTCCATTCGGTCAACAACTCCCAAGTCCTTTAATGTTGTTAAGTCATACTCTTGATGGTGTTGGTCATACCTCCCCTCTTTTCTGAAATCTTGGCTATACCTATACTGGTAGGGATTTGTGCATGTGTGACTGTTTTAGGGAGTGGGAAATTACGAAATGGACTCAACCTAATGTGAATACATAATTGTTCGAGAAACTACTGTTAAATCAATTGATGATTTTACATCCAGTAATAATGTGCTGGATGTAGTAATGGTCTTGCTATGCGGGTGCATTTCCCTACTGGCTATGTACAATATTAATGACATATCGAGGAACAAATGATTGACAGGACCATTTGAAAAGTGAAGTAGAACATTTGCATGGGAAAAACAGGATTCTGTTCACAAAAAGCATTTTTAGATAAAACTTTGGATTACACAAGTGCTATGGGTACCCATAAGGGGAGACAAGAGGGGGCACTTCCCCCTGGACATTCAAGATCATAAAGGTGGACGTCAAGCTAGGCAATGTTGTACACCTTATCATTGAGTTTGCCCTACTGACATCAGTGGCTTGCCCTCCTCTGGAAGAAGTTATATGGGCGCTCATGCCTAAGTCGTTATTTGCAACAACATAGATTTTACAAAAGTGTAGATACTAATCATATGACAATGCTTCCAATATGCTAAGCCGTTATCAAGTGGTACATTAAAACTTTTAGAAGGAAATAAATATGCACTATTTATGCTATGTGGTTGCTCTCTATATTTGGTAGGTATTAGTGTTATTGATTGTTGCCCAGTAGCAGTGATTTTTTTCTAACTGTTCAGATATTCTACACATTTTTTTCTGCATCCACATACTGGTGGGCAATACTTATATTCCACTGGGGAAACTATAATGTTTTAAAAACTTTATCTGCTACATGCTGGGAAACTCATGCAGAAGCACCAAATGTAATTTCTGAGAGTTTCAAAAAGGTGAAACATTCGAGAAACTGGAAGTATTGTAAACAAAATGTTGGAATGTTTTCATGTTGATACTGTGAAATAAAATTTTAAACCACTTCCACCGCACATCTCAAACACTTCAAGAACACATCAGCACTGATTCCAGACTTTTGGCGGTGAGATTTCCATTGAACTCAGCTCCTCTCTTTCATATTATTATCCACACAGTGGAGGCAACGGACATTTCCCAGGGCTATGAAGCCCAGATGTTTTTATATCGGGAGAGTCTGTAAAATATCAACCACAAGATCTCGACGGGAAGCAGTGACTTGACAGATTTTTGTTTTTTTCGTCCCAATCGTTCATTTCTATGATAATATTGAATTGCGCCAAATGCTTTGTACATCGTACGTAAAAGATTTTACTCTGCATACTGACAGCATGCAAACATCTATATTGACGACTGGTAATTTTCATTCTACAGTGATTAATCTCTTTTCAGCTTCTGCAGTTTCATTCACTTTGCCTAATTTTTGATGAACATATCCTCTTGTACTACTCTTATTTCTTGTCCAACTTTAATGTCTTGTTTTTATCTCTTGCCTGGTTTTCATTTAGACTTGTATAGCTTTGATATCTTCTTTCATTTTTGTTTTCGTGGCTTTTATTTCTCCTTTCATTGCTTCTTGTATGGCTTCCATGGATTTTATTCCTTGTTTCATCTCTTGTCCAGTTTTCATATTTGGCCTCTCCTGTATCATCACTTTTTGTTCAGTTTTTATTACTTCTCTTCCAGCTTTCATATCTTGTTTCATCTCATCTTGACAGGCTTTCACCATTTCCTTCATAGTTTCTTGTTCGGCTTTAATATCTTCCTTTATAGCTGCTTGTCTGGCTTTCATGAAATTCATCATTTCACTTAACTGCTCCTTCATTGTTTTTCTAGTTGGAGTTGAGACTATAACTGCTCGTCAAGTTTTCAGAAACTCCACTCCTGACACCAATTTGTTACGACGTATCCCCTTGAATCATGGGTGTACTCACAGGATACAAAAATGAGTTCGAATTTCTAGATAACAAGGGCTTTTATTTAAAAGTACCAATGAGCATAAACAGGTACAATATACAGCAAATAACTCACAATAACTATCTTATAAGATCACAAAACAATTGTCAGGTACAATAAAACAGCAATTAAATGCTAAACTAATTCACAAAATAGCAGATCTGTTCTCAAAACACTGACTTATCTGCTCACAATTCAATTTGACTCATATTACGTCAATTCTGCCCAACTGAATGATGACTTCTGAATATATTCTCCATAGAAATCTTTAGATGGCCGTATCTTCGAAATTAATGGATATATCGAGAAAATTCCAGTGCCTTCCAAAACTCGCAAATATGGTGGTATTTCACCAAATTTAATGCTAAGGTCACAAAAAATATTGCCAGTGTGAGGCAATTCATTCATTTACATAATTATAGTAAAGGTTGCTTTTATTTACTCCTTGTCAGGCAAGTAGCCAGAAAAAAAAATTCGAAGAGGCCCACAATTTCTGACGAAAACATCACAATATGTTTAAAATAAAACACATTTATAATTGATAAATAATTATATATTCTAAATGTGTATAGATTTCACAATATAGTTAGATTTAGAAATATATTAAATGGTAAAAGCCGGTAAAAACATGTTATTTTAGGAGATGACCTAAAACATATATAAAAAAGCCAAATTTTAGAGGCCCCCTGGTTACGTCTCTGCTCCTGTTGATAGGCCTCCACCAAGGAGCATTAAGGAGCTTAAAATGCCAAGGAGCATTTTAAGCATTCGTAACACTATTAATGGAAAGCAATCAACATGCAAAATTTACTTTGCTTAAATTTGCAATACCAAACAACCAATTAACAACAATAATTACCAAACAACAATACATTCACAAGGATATAATTAGATCATTAACTTCCTTTTACTAGGGATTATGATCTCACAGCTTTATATATTTCCCCTGGTGGAAAAAATAAATTCTTCTGAAAATATGACCAATACTGTTTTTCAAATCTTGATCTTTTAGTCTTGCCACTTAGGTTTATTGTTGGAGATCCAACTGGTCATATGAAGGTATATAAGATTTAATGTTATAAAAATCTTTTGGGCCTAATATTGATATTAAAATTCTGATAGCCTGAAGCAAGAGTCAAGGGTTCCTTGGATTGCACCCATCTATGATAAATATACTACTCCAGCCATGTAAAGTATTGCCTTCAATTATCTCACACTGTTTAATATAATTAATAAGATGTAGCAAGGGGACTGCTTTGGGTCAGTCTGGGTGATAGTCAATTTCTTTGGAGGCTCATCAATGAAAAATTTGAGGCCACATCTGCGACTAGATTATCAAATTTTGCAGGATCAATTAATTCATCACTGTCACAGTACTTGCAGGTTGAGAATGAAAAATGTGCAAAAAAAGCACTAGTCATCAAGTTTCTATTATGAAGGTACAAATAGTAATAATGAAAAGTGAGTGAAGATGATCTGATAATTAAAAAGCACTGAAACACTGAAGATAAGCTTTAAGCGTATATATTTTTATTTATTTCAATTTCAGGGACTTTTAAATTTCTGTGTAGTTTTTTATCAGATTGCCTTCAATAATAGTAGTAGATTAAAATAGTAATAATAAGTAATAATAAAATAGTAATAATAGTAGTAGATTAAAAATGATGCACATATCATTGTTCAATTTAATTTATTTTAATTCAGTCATTTTAAAATTTCTATGTGTATAATTTAAAACAATACACTGTTCACCATCGAATTAAAAGAAAAAAAAAATGTTAGGGTAAAAAATGAAAAGAAAATTAGTAGGACATAGTAGTAGCATGACATGCTAGCAAAAATGTTAAACTACAGCAGTGCTGATGCCATTGATGTAATTTAGCAACTTTTACTTATCTTTTGTGACACTCTGTAGTATCACCACTGCTATAATTTAGTATTTTTGCTAACACTTGGTTAAGTTCTCATTTGGTTTGGGAACATAATAATTGAAAGTCTTCTTCTGGAATTTTTTTTTCTTTTTTTGTGGAACTTTAGCTAAATTGCATATTTTTCAGCCTCTTTTTTCAAAAATAATTTCATAGGACTCAGGCCACCTAGATTTAACTGCTTCTGATCAGAGACATAGGCAGTAAAACAGATTGTTTCTTTTCCCATAACTGAACTTAGTTTCTTTTACCATAACTGAACTTTGTTTCTTTTCCCATAACTGGACTTTTGTTTCTTTTCCCATAACTGGACTTTGTTTCTTTTCTTATAACTGAATTTTGTGTTTTTTTTACCCATAACTAAATTTTCTGTTTCTTTCCCTATGATGCAATAACCAATACTTCAGCATTTTACTACTTGCAATATCACACATGTTTAATATGCCATATGATACAGAAAAATTATAATTACCGATATTTCACAAGATTCGAGTCCATTATAGGTGAGCTCTACTGTATATATAATGTACAAGCATAAGTACATAATGATGGCAATAAACTGATGCAAATTCATCAAAATTTAACTGTATATTTCTACCAAACCAGTACTTACAATATGTAGAAAATATGTAAATCAAATATATACATCATTGGCTTAAAATAATAAATTCATGTGAAAATGTGAATTCATGATAAAAATGATAAATTCATGTGAAAAGGCATAATACATTTAAAAGACCAAAGTTGAGAAACAAAAGAAACACATTTGTGAAAATATCAAGATAATAAAAAATAAGGAATGCACAAAGGAATAAGGTTAAGATAATATTCTACTTCAGTGGTACAGAACATCAATCTTAATTATGTAAATATTTCAGTTGAGTTAGATTTTTAATAAAAATTGATTATCCACTGCACTAAATTCTAAATGCATTTTTTTCCATATATTTTAAAAATAAAATGTTTTATACAAATTTATATTTCTTTACAATATAATTAACATAGAACAATTTAGGTTTCATTTTATCACAGATAAATTATGATTAACCTTACAAAGTCAGAATTATTTTTTATTACCACAGTGATAGGTGATCTTTTACCCACCTAAATGAAGTAAGCATATACACAATGCCTATCTTGTTCAACACTGGTAATACTTTTTTAAACTCTTGTAAAGAGCCATTTGTTAATCCACTTTAAAATCATTGGAATTTTACCACTATAATTTAATATTTTACAATTTATTATTAGTAAAATTCACTAGTACCAAATGGTACGGCACAGCTTTCCCAGGTTAACTGACAATAACTATAAAAAATAATTGAGTATCTAATATTTAATAATAAAAAAAAATTTTTTTTTAAAAGAGGAAAATTGATTGGAACCAATTTTCCAGTACAATAGCCAACATCAGCGAACCAGTTTCATACTAGTTAAAGTTCTCCAGCACTGAATAGCTAATAAGTGCACTGACAGATGTGACTTTGAACCTGGACACTGAAGCCTGATCTTAATATCTACAAACCTGAAACTACCTACATCATGACTGACTTTTTTGGTCACCACACAGGGCTATAAAATTGCAGCACTTACAAAGCTTTTTTTGTTGCTACCACAGTTACTGAAGAGTACTAATAAGTGTGAAACTAGTTCAATGATGTTGGCTGTTGCATTGAGAGTGCATTTAAAATTATAAAACAGATGCAAAACTATTATCCATTTAATTTAAGCAATTTTCAATTTGATTTATTTTTTATTCCATTAGTATGAATAAAAACATACAGTAGACTCTCTTATCTGGTCTTGATTTTACCCATCAATATTATAATTAAGATTTTTTTTTTTTTGCAAATCAGATTTCTGGATCTTTTGTCAATTTTGCTTCAAAAAATAAATTCAAATCAAAAAGACAAATGAAAATCACTGATTTTTTTTAATCTAAGTAAATGTTTAATAAACATTTATATACAACTGTAATTTCTTTCAAATTTAATATATAACCTACAAATGGTTTGTATGTGTTTTCAGAAAAACTGGACATTCATTTATCTGGCCTGAAATTATTTTTGTAGGGGTGGGTTAATCGGGAGTCTACTGTAGGAATTAGATGTAACATAAAATTAAGATGGATGATGCAACATAAGTTCAAACGTAAAAACATTATGGAATGCAATATATATAACAACAAATTTCAATATGAATTGGAAGTAAAAAAAAATATATTACATTCTGATTGATTTGAAGAGTTTTGTAAGTTACATTTGATGACATCAACAATTTGTGCTTTCAGTCTTTGGGGGAAAAAAATTTAATGCTTTTAATTTTTGATGCAAATTTTTTTAAAATTTTAAATAAGAATGTAATGTTTTAAAAATTTAACAGTAATTAGGATGAATCTTTGCATAGCTACTCAAAGGAGGACATGGAATAATTCAGTGAAATTACTGGGCTGGACTAAACTGTCTGAAGGCCAGGGCCAGTTAAAAGTTATTTTTTTAAAATTTTTTCCTTTTCACTGTAATTGGATAATTACTAGCATTGGTAAGAATTCATAATCACTGGGTTAGATATGATGGTTTCAGCCCACTCCTGCATCTACCCCAAAATTAGTATGCAACAGATCACAGGAATGCTTTCCAGAATTCATTACCAGGAAGTGTAACCTAATAAGAATCAAAACTATGTACTTCCTTTCAGAATAATTAATATATAATTCTTAATTAATTTAGAATTATTCAAGATAGATTTAAAAACTTATCTTAAGAAAGCTTCGGGGTAGAGCCAGTTAAACTTTCATGAAGTGGATGATCAGATTAAAAAAATATGTTTTATACCATCTTTTTTAAATATAACCTATTTATATCAGTTTATATAAAGTTCTAAGGATGATGAAATGTCTCATCATCCCCATCCGAATGCATTTCTGGAAAAGCTACAAGCAGGCACTTGAACCACCACCAGGGCAACATAAAATGAAAAAGTACCTGTGTACACAATTACTAAAACAAAAGTGTGTGTAAACCAATGAATGGTGTTACTGTGTCTGGTAACACCATTGAATAAAAATGAAAATTATCTATACACGCAAATACTGTTGAAACAAATTTGTAATAAATTTTTAAAGTGCATCATGATAATAAAATCAGATAATTACTAACAGGAAAATTACTTTACAATTAATTATCTATGAATTATAAATTCCAAATATAATACAAATTGCATATGCAGCAGAGAAAGGATAACATTTGTATTTTTTGTTAAAAATATCTGCAAAATTTGCTACAATTCGGAAAGTATCCACATATGGCATATCTCCGGCCATCCAATTAATTGCTCTGAGTCCTAGGACGAGTCGGGTGGCCTGGGCTTTCGACATATGGCATATCCATGCACATCTACATATTATAGCTCTGATAAATACTACATAGAAAAAACAAGGGAAAGTTCTAAAAAGAAAAAGGTCCAAAATTACTATATCCATCATCAAAATATATGTTTTTTATAATTATACATAAGACTCAAAATGTGGTTGAGGCTACTCTTCAAACTTTGCACTTATTCATAGGTTTCATATCCTAGTAAAAAAATATCACTCGAAAGTAGTGAGCATGTAAGCATAATTTTCCAGCCCTGGCCATGCATAAATTTTGATATATAGGGTTTTATATCTAACTAGGACAGAATTCAAAATTTGCAAAATATTACCTCCCATTTGGCATCATTTTTATCAATTTGGCGACATTTGCGACATCCCGCCAAACATTATGGACGGACAAACAGAGAAATAGCTATTTCTTATAGTAGATTCTTATATTTTTTCCAAGATATTGAATTTTCATCAATTTGGTGACATTTTCATTAATTTTGAGACATTTTAAAAAACTCACCAAAATTGATGCCAAGTGGGACAGTTGGATTGATTGACAAATGCTGTCGAAACATAATTATAATACTATCTCCTTTCAAAACACAATTTACTTATTGATTTGGCGCCATTTTTATCAATTTAGCACCATTTTTATCGATTTGCCAACATTGTCGTTAATTTGGTCATATTTTAATCAATTTGGTAACATTTTTAAATTTTGCCAAATTTGTCATCAAATGGGGAAGGTTGGACTGACAGGCAAATGCTACTATCATTACAATACTATCCTCTTTCAAAACACAATTTCATCAATTTTGCATCATATTTAACAATTTGGCAAAATTTTTATCAATTTGTTAACATTTTTATTGATTTAGTGACATTTGATAAATTTGGCAACATTTTAATAAGTCACCAAATTTGTCGCTAAATGGGATGGTTGGAATTGACAGACAAACGCTATCGAAACATCATTATAATACTATTCCCTTTCAAAACACAATTAATTTCATTGATTTGGCATCATTTCTAAGACATTTTAGTCAATTTCACAACATTAAAAAGAGTCACCAAGTTGGCGATATCTCGCCAAATTCGTCGCCAAGCATTACCCAGAAATAGATAGATAAACAGACAAATAAATCAAGGTGTTTATATTATTGTCACAGTTGTAATGGCATATTTATCCCTCTTATCAAAGTATTCTTTTCTTTTAGTATCTAATCCAGTGTTTCCCAAACCGTGCGCCGCGGCGCACTGGTGTGTCGCGAAGTAAAGTTGGGTGCGCCGCGAAAGAATTAAAATTATATTACAAATGAGTAAAATATGAAATAAAACTCTTAATATAAATCATTAATATTAAAATAATATAAATGGTGGTGTAATTAGTGGTGGTGTGATTAGTTTCTTTCCACTTGCCCCTTTGTGAATTTTGGCTCGTTTTTCTCGTGGATGTTTCATTATTTTTCATCGGACGGAGAAATGCTTCGGGAAGGCAGAGGTACCGGGAGTGTTTCCATGGGATAAAAGAGCTTTAACCGGGAACGGGGGGTCACAATCCCCACTCCGGCCTTTTTACTGCCGTTTCTGTAAGTACTCTCTAAACTCCTCCCCCTTTCCACGCCCTCCTCTTTTCAATCTTTTTCAACGATTTTCTAACTTATTTCGGCTTATATTGAAAGTGCGGCATTGCGCCTTACAATACTTTGCTTTTAAGTCTACTTGTTCATATGTTTTTAAAATATTTTATACTGTATATATATATATATTCGTTCATTGGATTTTCAAACTACTATTATTATTGAAATCATTTTATTTATGAGCTGCATTTGCGCAATAAATTAAATGTATTTTGCATTTTCAATACATTTACTTAATAACTTTAAATTCTTTATTTAATCATATTTGCATAGTATCCTTCATATTTTAGTAAGCAATAGTATATATATATATATATATATATAATTAGTGCGCCGCAAAATTTTCATTTGTTGTAAAGTGCGCCACGAGTTAAAAAAGTTTGGGAAACACTGGTCTAATCAGTGAAATGTATTCAATGATTTTGTTTTTTAAAATTACATATATTTAGTGTGCAAAATTATGCAAATAAAGGTAAGTGAATTCAAACAGAAATATTCCAGCTGGTACTCAGTATTTATATTTGAGACTTCTGTAGACCTTCTCTTAACAGGAAGTGAAATAAAATATTCAAATAGGAGGTGTGGGCAAATGTTAAACACAGAGGGCTTTTACTTTCCCCTTGCAGAGGCCTAGAAAATTCTTGAATAATGGGCACATGGCACATAAATCAAAACAATAACTCATTTATACTATTAAAATGTGCTCATGTATGCATATTATATATATACATATATGTATGTTTCGACTATTCCAAAGTCCCTACTCGGCCTAGAAGCTCGTATGTTTTTTTTTAAAATGTAGGTATCAAATGGAGATGGTCCCAAAACATTCAAACATTTTTGAAAAATTTGATAAGATTTTTAAATATTTATTAAAAAACCCTCTCATTTTCGAGGGTAAAAAGAGGAGTGGGCAGAAAAGCTATCTCCTATTACAAAAAGGGTTAGAAACTTTGTTTTTGGCTTGAAAGGTAGATAGAGAAATTTCCAACAGTCTCTTGAAACAGAATTTTTGATAAAATCGATCGTTTTTTTATACAGATTTTTAAAAATCTTGAAAAACACAGTTAAATGCATTAAGAACAACGTAGCTTGAATTTCATTTAAGGAAGATAAGTACCTCGTTAGTATTATTAGTAGGATTTAAACTCCAGAAAATCAAAATTTTGAGTTTTACAGATAGACTTTTAAGTTTTAAATATAAAATTATAACAGTATTATAAGTATTCCTTGAAAATTTACATTTAAATGATAACTTCCAAAGATAGTAATTCAGATTTTAGTTCTACTTAAATAAGAATAAATTCATATAGTAATGGCCATAAAACACTTTTTTAAGTATGGTCTTGCCAAGGGGGCTTTTTAAAACCATTAAAAAGTTAATAGTCAAGTGATGCTTGTGATTCTTGCTCAGATTTTGATGCAATTTTCCCCTTGTATTTTCTATTCTGCAATGGATCCACTTGACCTGCTCATGCTAAACTTTGACCCAATGTTGTTGCTTTACGATTTTTGCGCACATGTAAGAAACAGTGAGGGGGGGACAGGACAGCCAAAAAAAGGGTGCTGTAAGAGAGGGCCTTATTAAAAATCATTTTTCTCTATCTTAGAGACTTTTGCTTTGAATTTGATGTAATTTTCACATTGTATCTTCTACTTAGCAATGGACTCACTTGAGCTGCTCATGCAAAACTTGGATTCAATTTTGTGCCCATGCAAGAAGGGAAATGGGGTGGGCAAATGAAGGGGTTGTGAAAGGGGCAGGGGAGCTTTTGTGTCCACACAGTGGATTCAAACAAACACCCAGTGCCTAAAAAACTGGTAGCTATATGTAGTGACTACTGGTAGGTAGAGCCCACTAGTATACATATAAAATGCATAAAACATATTGGAGATCAATATACTTATTCAATTTGTGTGTAAATTTTTTTTTATTATTTAAAATAATAATTTTTTTGATAATGAATAATAAAAATACTTGCATTTTGCTTTGCAAATATTCATATTAATAGAAAATATAAAACATCTTTGTTATCAGTTTGCTTTTATATACAATGTGTGGTTAAAATTTATTAATATAGTTTCAGACAACATTTAAAATATCCTTGGAAATGAAATTAGGTATGTCATTTATAGGTTAGAAGGCTTTATTATAAAGTTGTGAGATGAATAAAATTATAAAAAAAGGAGATAATACAGTAATAACTACTAATTATATGACTATTTTTAAATTATTCATAGAAAAATGAATATAAACATCAAAAATCTGATGTGGGCAATACATGACTTTCCTTATATAATGCAATGAATTTACTACTTTTACAGTTTAAAAAAATGTTATTCTTATGGTAGATACTTATATTCTTTCCAATATATTGAATTTTTTTCAATTAGTCATCATTTTCATTGATTTAGTGTCATTTTCATTCATTTGGTGAGATTTTTGTTAATTTGGCAACAATTAAAAATGTCGCCAAGTTGGTGACATTCCGCCAAATTCGTCACCAAAATCTCGCCAAGCTTTATGGACTGAGAAATAAGTTATTCTTACAGCAGATAAATGACTATTGGCGTTCAAATACAAAAGTATTACTCAAAGTATCTTTTTTTATGAATGGAACGAGCTAGATCCACGAGAATGATGTCACCAAATTCATCGCATGGTATTACATATGAAAAGTGAACATGTTTCTCAATAGGAAATATTATTTTTTATATGACTTTTTGATAATTTTTTTTGAAAAATGCACAATATCTCGAAAATGGTTCATGTTAGCGTTCTAAAATTTATGTTAATCGTTTTCTAATGAAAAATTACATAAGAAATGTCTATTTGCGTATCTTTATTAGCGGTTTTGATTTTTTGATGATTTTTTCAAAATTTCACTCGAAAATTTAGGGGGGTTTTGAACATTCGATTGCGTATAAAAACAATAGACTTCCAGTGTTTACAGATTGTGATTTTTGTACCAAATTTCATTCAAATCAGTCCATTCGTTCGTCAGTTATCGTCTCCACAGACTCACTGACACACACACAGACATCACTTCAAAAATGTTTGATTCGTGATCAGGGATGCTTGAAACGTGCTCTCGCGTCGAAAATTTGAATTTTTGACCCTGTCACAATACTTTCCTTATACATTATGTATATAAAGAAAGTAATAAATATATAATCATTATTTTATATTTAACTTTTAGTAGTGAGATAATATTTTAAAAGCAATACACAAAATATTTCTTTATATCCTAAATAATAAAAGAAGATGTTTCTGTGTCTGAGTGTGTCACGCATAGCGGAAAATTGAAGCTACCGACAGCCAAGAAAGTCGGTACAAGGATAGCTGAATATCTAATGTGGATACACTTTGGTGACATTTTTAAAAATTTGAATCAGTTTAAAATCGAAATTCACATGAAATTTAGCTATTTTAAAATCAAAATTAGTGAGCTTATGCTAGCTTACACGTCATGAACTTTAAGTACAGATAGATGTCTTGAACAGACTTTAATCACAGATAGATGGAAGGCGTTCAAAGCGAGTAATGGGTTTCAAAATAAAAAAAGTCTAACTTCTTCTAATTTTATAGATATCCTTTTCATTTTTTAAACTTGCTTTTATTTTATGATTATAAGTATTGTATTCGAAAATGACAAATATTGGATAAAAACTCTCTGAGATAACATTTAGCTCTTTAATTTTACTTCTATTATTAAAATAATTTTTTTTTTTTGTAATTTTAAATATTCTTTTATTATTAATTTATTTATTAGTGTTTATTTTAAGGAAATTCATCCTCCCCTATTTATATGCATCTTGTGCACTTATTTAGGACATATCAAAGGAGCAGATAGGAATGATTTTTGTTCAAAACAGGAAACTTGGAAATTGAGTGATGTTATCCGAATCTGTATTATTAACATAGCAGGTAGTTATTGAGGTCTTGGGCAATGTTAGGTAATTCATTTTAGTTATTAATAAAATAATGTATTTCAGTATTTTATTTCTTAATGTAAAAGAACAAAATCAAAACATGAGAAAAAAAAAAAACAATTTTTTTGTTACAGCACTATATAACAGAAAACTGAACCAGATTTGAAGATTTAAAAACAGCTATTTTTTGAATATATAAATAAGAAAAATCTGCTTGAACATTTTTTGGTGTAGAATTAATATTTCTTTGAGATGATTTTTATTAAATGAAACTGGATGAATAATTTAAATGAAACTGGATGAATAATTTTATTCATATACAGTGAAACCTGGTTAAAGTGACCACCCTTGGGACAGTGAAAATTGGTCATTTTATGAAAATGGCAGTGGTAACTATATGAAAATGGTATGGCCACTTTGAGAAAAGTGATCACTTTAATCAGGTGGTCAATATACCAAGATGGTCACTTTGGGGGGGGGGGGGAGGGGGAAGAGAGAGAGAGTTATGAATTTCCACCCTCTCTACATACACCTATGGACTGTAGTAAAATTTATTTAAAAGTACAGTGGTTAATCTAGGTTTCATGTTGGTGTGTTTTATTGCAAAAAATTGCTACTGATGAAAGTCAAGAATTGTTTTATGAAAAAGTTTTAAAATGCAGGAGAAAAGGTCTAACAAATTCAGAATTTCTTCTTGAACGGCATTTTATTTAACTCATTTGACTTTGTAGCGTTCATATTTTGTAAATGATTTATTTTAGATTGCTGATCAAACTTATAGTCTATCGACTATCATTAGAAATTGATTTTTAAAGAGGTTTCTTTCAGATATTTTGTGAAGGGGTATTTTTTTAAACATGATGTGTTTGTTCACAGAAACACCTTGATTACATATGACTTTTAAAATACAAAAATATAAAATAATGTATAAAAAACCAACCTTGATGGATTATAGAAGTATATATTTACTTTATGAAAATAAATACACAGATTTTTAATTATTCAATAGAAAAACCTAAAAACTATTTCTTCTATTTAGTTAATATAATATAGACAAATTTTGCCATTTTCAGCATGCCAACACGATCTTCAGTCTTTATTCAGGTGTTAATTACACATCTTGAGTGACATTCTCAACTGTATTTATTTTATTGTACAGCCCCTTAACGTTTCAACTTCTGTAATAGGGGCTTGGTAAATCAGATACTTAACATAATTTTGCATAATGAATGCGAGTAAGTAGAAACTGATAGAAACTTTGCTAAACAATAGACAACTTTAGTAATATGTTGATATTGAATCATCAAGATTTTTTTATAGCAATAGAATGCATGCATATTGTATACAGAATCGAAATTAAATGCTGCATCTAGTTATTCTCTTTTAGGGGTCATATGTAGGGCAGTAATTTTATCACGGGGGAAAAAAAAAGGACAAAATTCATGGCACAGTTGTGGGGTAAATCGCAAAATTTTGCAAAAATTTCGTGGCAGAGGATTTACACAAATTTTCTAAAAAGTTTATCAATTATGAAGCAGTAATACAATACTATGCAAATTAATAAGCATTATTAATTTGCATATTCATTTTTTGAAATCTAATACTTACAATTATAAACCATTTAAATTCTAACAATGTTATTAACATCATTATATGAGATCAAGATTTTCATTTAAGTGGACAGCGCTTTAATACATTATATTGTGCATACACAGATTTTCTTTTTAATGCAGAGTCTGTTGTTAAAGTTAGAAAACATAGCGATTTTAAATTTAGAAAAAGATTGTTCAGCATCAACACTTTTTGTGGGTATAGACAGACAGAGGATGGTGAATTTTGTACTTAAGGAAAATTAATTTTTTTCTTATTCTAGAAATCTATCAAAACTTTGCTGACACGAAAATTTTTTACACTCTATAAGAGTAAAAAAGAAAACAATTTTTCATAGTTTTAAAGGTCTAAGGACTTAATATATTCCATATTCACAAATTTTCTGAAATAACCCTAAAATTCATGGAAATATGCACCATGAAACAAAAATTATGATAGAAATTAGGCAATAATAAGGAAAAATCTTAAATTCGCGAATATATTCAATATTTGTGTGAAACTTCATAACCCTCCTAAAATACGTGGAAAATCGCGAAATAATTACTGCCTTAGTTATAACCCCTCATTGTCTAAGTAATCCTATTAGCTTCTCATTAGATAAATCATATCTATACCTATCCCACAATCTTCCATTTAATATAACACCCTTTTATGACTTGATGTAATCCAACAGCTCTTCTCAAATACCACGTGCATAAATTTTCATGATTTTGAAATTGATTCTTGATTTTCACACAATTTTATAATAAATTATGTATAAAAATATAAGTTTGAACCTATGATAGCAAATAAAAAGGTTTTAATCCTCCAAGAAAGTATCAATTTTTTGAGAAATTCGTTTACAACCAGATCCTGAGTAAAGTTCACTTTCAGGAGGAAAATAGACAAGCTGGTCAGCAATCTCATTTACCATTGCAGTTTCAAGGGGATGATTACGGGTTTGTAACTCTGCTTCAATGCATTTCCTCACATGCTTCTTTTCCAATGGTAGGAAAGGAACATATAGATCTATAAGTTCACTGCTTAAAAGTTCACTAAATTGAAATCCCCCTAGAGGAATACAGAAAAGAGATGTTACACAAGGAAAGAAAATGTAACAAAAAACAAGGATAAATGATTTCATACAATAAACTCCTCATATGTTTATGTTCAAAGGACTAGAAAAAAAAATTGACATAGCTAAGTTTATAATCTGTTGTTGTTGCTATATTTTTGGCTATACATAGCCCTTTATTTTGTGTTTTCTTGCCCATTTTATCTCCAACTTTGGATCTGTTAGTCTTCAGCACTGTCTGGTGAAGAACATTATTTATTGTATCCTCAAAACAGCTGTATGCTGCACTGTACTAATTTATCTGTGTGTGTTAATGTTGACTATCTTATGCTTTCACATAGATTTTTATACTTCAATAAAAACAGTTGATGTTGATAAAATAATAATTACAAAAATGCATAAAAAGTAAATATTGTTACTATTATTAAGAAAGGTGTTTAATGCCTATTTTTTATCAGAAATATATACCGTTGCTTTAATTAAATAAATTTTTAATGTCTTAAATGCCACAACGCTTTTAGAAATTACGGCACTTATTTTTAGTTCAGAATATTTATTTAATTTTTTGATTATGTGGAAAAATAGCAAAAACTAAAGCCTTTCACTATTTCATTTCACTGAAAATCAGTAGGTATACATTATGTTTATCAATTGAAATAACTGCAACAAATTTCATTCAAATTATTTCTTTCTTATAAGAGAGATATCTTGCCCACATACTCATGCACTGCTGGTGATGTAAAATTAAAATACAGCGGATCCTAATTATCCAGACACCCAAATGAGATGTCATACTGACTATCAAGCTCACTTTCTTAAAGTCTTGAATGTTCCAATTTACCTAACTTACTACACTTTTAATGTCAGTCTGGAAAGGGATATAACATTACTTTTAATGTCATATCACTTTTTAAGGTTTCTGTTTAACCTTTTCCATGCATCTACAGAGATTTAGGATCTCTCTGGGGCTCTCACCATCTCTGTAGCAGTGAGAGGTGTATTAAACACATCAATAGACATTACAATGAGAGGATGAAAACCCTACGTGGGATCATTCATTCATATAAAAATGATGGCAGCCTCTACACATTGTTATAGGGCCATTAGACATTTGGAAAGTAGGGACACTTAAACTGCAGGTTTCACAAATTTAAAGGATTGACAGGGGTCATTCCATGCTAAGTCATCTAAACCATGGAACTCACCACCACAGAATTTAATGAAAATTGGCCTGATTATATATCCCATGGGCCCCAAGCTAAAATTACAAAATTTTAGCTTCCTACTTAAAGATAGTATAAAAAATACAGGTTCTTGAAGCTTCGTAGTAGAATAAAAATGGCTGCTTGAGAATTAAGCAATACTTTGAAAATCCCTTTAATTCACTTATTTTCAAGCCTATTACAAAGAAATTTCATGTGTTTATAGTGTTAAATATGGGGATTGCAAAAGTGACAGAAAAATTTAGTTTATGTGGACTTTTAAGTACTTGAAATGAAGTGAACTGAAAACAAATCGGGATAAAAATAAATAATTACGGAACAGCTCATACAGTAAAAAGGCACAGGTTACTGGAAGTTAAATTTTTTGGCTCAGCATCTTAAAAAACTGCTGAGTCTTGGACTTTTTTTAAAGGATAAATCAGAATTGATTTAGCTAGGCATATACTATTGTAATTTCTTTTTCAAATTTTAGAATTTTTTTTTTAATAATAAATAATTTTTTTCGCTCTATAAACTGGATTTTTTATACAAATCTAACCTTAAAAATTGTTCTTTAGATAAATTTATAATAATAATATATTCAAATTGTTTATGCATCTTTGTATAGAAAAATATAAATTTTCTTCCTATGCCAGCCAATTTAAGTTTAAACATTCTAAAAAATTATTCAAATAAAAATATTTCAAATTAGCAAATATATCAAAGAATTCAGAATTGCCCTTCAAGTGTCATGATTAGTACTGACAGATCAGTTTTGCTTCCCTCTGCACCTGGAGTACAATGCCTGGCATTGAGAGGACCCCTATCAGCAGAATCAGCAGGCTCTCTGACTGTATCGAACAATTATTTAACACATAATTAAGTAACCACACAGAACATTCATAGACTTAACATTGTGCAAAAATTTTTAATCCAATACCTACTATATTTAAATGAAAATTTAGAAAAAAAAATCTAGAAATATAAACATAAAAAACACAGAATAGTATATAACTCATACTGATAATATTATAAAAAAACATGAAAAAAAATTTAAAAAATACCTTAAAAGATGCCTCTTTCACTTATACTTTCTGTTTAATTTTGTGATGGAAATCTATTTTTCCTTTGCTGTTTTTAAATGTTCTTAAGAAAATGCATAGTATCTACCAGTACTGCTGATAGTTGGTGGTGTTGTTGTTGAGACCCAGACCGTCCGACCTACCAGAAAGGTGTAAGGTAACCGTGATAGTTGGTGTTGGCAAAGTACATAGCACATGTGTAAAAGGAACATAACACACATTGTCTCATGAGGGCTAGAAAAAATAATTTGCATGACTTTTAAGGTGCATCAGTTGTAAAAGAACACCACCCTCTTTACTGTGCACTTCTTGCTTCTAATAGTATCTCCTATGCCGTTACATGAAGATTTACCATAACTGGTTACCATGAAGCAGAAATTTTAAAATCTTGATCATAATTACATAAGTTATAAAAGTTCTTGCAGTTTTTATACTAGCTATGCAGCCATCAGAAAAGTCATATACATTTTTTTATTTCTGGTAAATTAACTTTAAAATAGCTATAAGCTCCTTATGTAAGCCATGATGGCAACCTGATAAAAGTCACTAGAAATAAAGTGGTGACGATAAGTAAATGTAAAAATTGCTAGAAATTTTAAAGTAATATGAAAATCAGATTTTTTTTTAATTTAAATTATTTTTAATACTTAATAAATGTCTATCAGTGTAAGTGAATAAATTTGAATATACAGTGTAATAAGTAAAGAACATTTCATTTCTAAATATTTAGTTATATGAGAAACACAAGGAAAATCACATTGAATTTAGTTTATTTTTTTGATATCTAGTTTTAAATTTATATATTAATTTTGGAATAACTTAGTTCTTTATTGAACAAAAGCAATAAAATTATATATTAAATAACCAAAACTTATCAGTAAAACTAAATAAAAAGTCACCGACAAAATTTCATGAATTTTATGTTTTTAGTTATATCAAATTTAAACCCTTGTTTTTTCTATAAAAAGAAAGAGACTCAACAATTTTCTTTATTTTATAAATTAACTTGCATATTGAAGAACATTTCACAAAAAAATTAACTTCCAATCAGTGGTGCCTTTTTTAACACTTTACAACATAGTTGAAAAGTGTTTATGACTTTGTTCATTCTGTTTGTTTGTCCGTTAGTATGATAACTGCTGTAAAAATGACTTTATCAAAATGAAATTTTAGTATGTTGTTCAGATGGTCTGTGGGACCTATGGGAATATAAATGAATAATATCACCCAATTAGATTTAGACTGAACCCGGGTTGAAAAAGTGAAATACGTTGAACCCTATGGGACCTAATTTTTCAAACATTTTCTAAGCGAATTTAAAATTCACAAATTGCTTCGAAAGTATTAGGAAATATTCAAATTATCCAATAAAATGTATAAAAAAAATTTCAGCAAAATATATTCAGCAGTTTTTTAAATAAAAATTAAAATAATAATTACACCCTTTATATGAAGAGATCACGTGACCCACTTCAAAATAAAATATGTCATCCAATTTGTGTCAAAATCGTGATCTTTAAAGTTCTTTTTAATTCATATGTAGTGTTGTATCCATCCTAAAACCGCTTTATTTTTGCTTAAATTCTGTGCATCTACATGCTGAAACAACACAATTACAATATATTTGGGTTTATATGATCATCCAACTTTGATTATTTCTACAATGAAGTTTAATTTTCACTTATAGAGAACGTAAATACCAAAATATGTAGAATGAGTTGCATAAGAATTGCTGCATTTCTTTAACGCAAAATTACTTAGCTCATGGAGTCTGAAATATAGCTGACTCATATGAATGAAACATCAATTGATTTTACACAGATGATTTTTTCGATGAAGTTTTAAGCATAGAGTTAAATTACTTGTATGTCCATGGTTTTAAGTTTTTAAATAAAATAAATTATTATAGTATTGTGATGAATGAAATGAATGGAAAAAATTAATTTATGAATGAAATGCTGCTTTTATATAGAGAGCCAGGCGATTTATATTTCAATGGCATCATTTGAATAAAGTTCATTTGTTTTCAATGAAGTTTTCAAATATAATAAATTATTGTAGTATTATGATAATTTTAAAAATAATGAATGTATCACATTTTAGAGATGTTTAATAAAATTGCATTGAAGTTGGGAAGTGTTTCATAATCAATGCTTTATGCACGATTGATCTTTCTCATTTTATATAAGCTACTTTATTTCTGTCTGTTTTTCAGAATTTTTGAATTCTTTACTTCATTCTTACAACATGCAAAAATAAAAACTTAAGGATATTTTGTAATCTACATACTCTACTTAATAACTGTATAAAGTTTTAAATTTATATCTAGAAATAAAGGTAAATTAAAATAAGTTTTACAAATAACAGTGCTTTTCACCAAAGTTGTCATTATGGCATCTCAACCAAATTTCAAACTCATGCATTCTCAAAATTAAACTGGTAAGAAATTCAAATTTTCAGGATTTTTACAGTTCTAATTGATAAAATTTTATGCCAACTTTTGGTGACTTTATTTTTGAAAAAAGTTGAATGATTGACAATGACACATAGGTCGACTGTTAAGGACGAGGGGAGGGGAATAGGTTTTGCACATTTAGCTGACTTCCTTTAGGAGTTATAGGAAGAAAGCACATTGACCAGTTATGTTGCAGTCACACTGTTTTGGGTCCAATAGGATCGTTCCTGCATTGTGGCAACACAGCTGCTTTTATGAAACATTCGCTACTCAGAAAAAATATTTTCAGACTTTCAATCAAGTCTTGACAAAATGGCGAACAAATTTCCTTTATGGATCTTGGATTAAAAGATTGAAAAGATAAATGAACAGGAAAAGTCTGTGCTATCTAAAGTTGCTTTTGTGTGAATTAAAAGTATTTCTAGGACTACCTTTATTAACATTCTTGCATCACGAAAAATGATTGAAAATTCCTGATGGCTGCAAGATGGAAGTAAATGGAAGAAACTGTCCAGTTTTGAGGCAGTTGAAGAGGCTCTGATCAAATGGTTTATTTATAATAAGTCAAACAATGTTTTAATTTTAGGGCTTGTTTTAAAAGAAAAAGTTTTAGAAATAGAGTAAGAATTTGGTTTCTCAGCAAGCAGCTGTATCTTGAGCTTGGATAGTTCAGGGTCTGATGCAAAATTATGTGTAAAAAGTCTAGTCACAATATTAGACACTTAATTTTTGGAGTATGGATCAATTTTCTTATACATTCATAATTCAATATGTTTTTATGTCTATTTGTATCACAATCAGTTTTCACATAAAAAATGTATCTTTTAAGAACTTTTGTTTGCAAGTTATTTTTTTAAAAATTTTCTTAATTAAAAGAATAATCATAAGTTGGCAACATGTCTGCCGAGCTTATTAATGTTATACATTCTGCTGGATTTGAGTAAATGCATACAATTTTAATGCTTTTACAAGTATAACAAATTTCAAAATATGCATTTCTAGTATTGTCTACTATGATTATTCTCTATAGCTTAAATTGTGTGGTAGACACTATCCTGCTCTCTAATAACATTCAAATTTGGCTACTAATTTCATTTTATTTTAGTACTGTGGCTAATAACTTGCTTAACTGGACTAGATTATATGAGAAGCACTAATGAATTACTTATAGCAGATAATAAAATATCAGTTTTTTGTCCATGAATTTTAGATTTTTAATGAATAGAATACAAAAGTCATGAAATTGATTTTATGCATATACCGCCATACCTCTTTCATTAAATGCTCCTTTGCTAATTAAATGTTCAATATTCTTCATAGTTATTTCTTCTCTACTTCGACCATCAGCCCAAAACTTCAGAGCAACGTCAACAATACCTTTAGAACCAGCATTGCTGCAAGATAATATATCGAATTGACTTTCAAAATAAATAAATATATTATTAATACTGTATTGAAAATGATTATTTGCAAAAACACTTACTAAATAATAAATATGTATCAAATCAAAGTTATATAGTGGCATGAAAAAGTTTTAGGCTACAGTATTTCTTATATTTATTAAATGACACTAAAAATGTTTGCACTAAAGAAGCTTCAAATATTACACAAAAATGATGAAAATAAACTTTTCAAGCATAGTGTTGGTCTTATTATCTAGTTTAGATTATTGGAGAATTCTGCTTTTCTGTTTTAAAGAAAATGGTAAAAGATTTTAAAAGAAGATTCGCCTAGACTTGCTATCCTCATGCAAAGTAAGCATAAAGTCTGTCATTAAATGGCACACACACACACACAAAAAAAATAAATAAATAAAGAACATAAAGATGATGCCTCATGCTTAGATACTAACAAGAAAGATCAATCATGCATAAAGCACTGATTATGAAACACTTTCCAACTGCAATGCAATTTTATTTAAACATCTCTAAAATGCGATACATTCAGCAGTAATACTTTAAAAATTATCACAATACTACAATAATTTATTATATTTGAAAACTTCTGTCATGAGAAACATGACATTTTGAATAAATGTGACTTACACACGCTAATTTTAAAACATGCTTATTTTTTTTTAATTAAATGGGAAATTAGAACCTTTTATTTATTTAAAATGTACTTTAGCTTTTAAACCTTTTGAAGACAGATAAAGGCAGTTGCTAGGCAAAAATAGCCATTTTCAAAAAGTACTTTCTCACGCACTTTGCACATCTGCAGAAAAAGAATCTTACAGCTGCAAACTAAGGAGTTTGGTTCCAGAAAGCATACTTGCCCCCCCCCCCCCCCTTTTAGAGAACACGTGCAGATTGTACATAGCAGGACCACAACGGTCAAAGATTCCTTTCTTGCTGAGAACCTTTTCCCACTCGTAATCTTAAACTGGTATGTACGCCCCGTCAGGATAAACATGGGCAGTTTTCAGAAGAAGCTATTATTCCTGTCAACAGAAAGAATTTACTGACAAAAGTTACACCCTCTAAAATAAAGACTACAGCAAAATTTCACAGATGGGCAAAACATTCTTCGAAAAGGGGTAAGCAACATTGCACCCCAGCTTTTAGCATGGACAAGGCTACCATCCAATAAGAACGAATTGTATGTACAGGAGTGGCCAATCATACGTGAGTACAGTACAGCGCCACTGAGAAAAGTACGGCAAGTGTAAAAAAATCAAAAAAAGATATAGAAATTGTTCTCTTTTGGACGCGGCCGGCCTGCGGGTCGGACCGTTGAGGTCCTCTTCCTTTTTTTTGAGCAAAAAATTCTGTCTTTTAGAGACTCTGGCCCTGCTCATCAACCTAGAAGGTTGTTTCTTTTTTTGGTCCATGGAGACCTATAGACACACGCAGCGATTGCACTTTAGGACCATGCGTCCAATACTTTTTATACAAAAACACAAAGTTTGCTCCTTGAATTAAGAGTTATGATGACGAATCATTAAGCCTCGTCTTCGGACGACTGTTTCCTGATATGCCCAACGATGATGAATTCCGACTCTTGAAAGATTTTTAACTTAACGACCTTGATGCTTTAACGTCCCAGGACTATGTATTCTCATGTGATGAGTACCAGCCTTGCATATTTTGCTTACAATGAAAGTTAGACATGTCAACATAAAGCAGCATGATTACATTTATGGACATACAGCCATCGGACCACCAAAAAAGGTATGGTTCCTGCCACCGCTTCGAATACATATGTAAGTCAAACTCTTCTTATTTTATGACATCTGCAACTGCTAATGAAGGCGTAGAATTTGATAAAGATGAACTTTAATTATTCATTAAGGATGAACTCCAGCAATTGTTCTACATCAAGACATTGCTAATAATTGAACTTTAAAATTAAAATTAAGATCTTAATGAGCTGTAATAGAACTTGTATCATATAACATAATTTAGACTTAATCCTCCATAAAATTGAGAAAGAACATAATATTGTTAAAATTGAGAAAGAACATAATATTGTTAAAATTGAGAAAGAACATAATATTGTTAAAATTGAGAAAGAACATAATATTGTTAATAGTAATTATGGAAACAGTATATTAATATTTGATTACCTTGGTATGATTCAATAATTAATTAGCCTACCATTTGGCTACTATGTTTTGTTTGTTTCTTAATTACATATATATATATTAATAAATGAATTTTTTTTTGGCCAATTTAAATCTCTTCTTTGTTGCCTATAATATTTTGGAATTTTTAATTTAACGCTTTTATTTCAGCAATTTGGAGAATGAGGAATTTAATATTAAATTTACCACTAGATCATATTATTTTTTCTGAGTGATAACCAGGCTTAATTTAAGATGAAGTATTTGGTAATTGCAGCTTGGTCTTATCACTTTTAAATGTCAGAAACATCCACGGCCTTTAAGTGTTTTCTGATATTTTTGGTGCGCGTGACCAGTCGAGACTGGAATTTTAAAATTGGCAAGGAAATTGTACTGTAAACTAAATTTAAGAAGGCAATAAGAGTGTGGACCAGTTAAATAATTTTTTTGTTGCAAATAATAATAATAATAATAAAAAAAAAAAAAAAAGAGGTTGGTAAAAAAAATTTAAGAAAGAGTGAAGCAATACTCAGTGATAGCATAAAAGGATTAATGATAAAATCACTTAAATATACATTTAAACGTATATATTAAATGCAAATATTAGATCAAATAAAATTATGGTAAATTGAACAGATCAGAGTACTCTGATTTAAATGATAATTGATAATTATAGTGAATTTGAAAATAGACATTTATCAAATAAATACAGTAATTGAATTGTTTTTGCTATGTGGAATTTAACAGAAGTGTATTATATGTAACAAAAAAAAAAACAAAAAAAAAACAAAAAAAAAAAAAAACTTGACAGTAGAAACTTATTTTATCTTGATATTGTACAAATTTTGATACTGGATATTTAACATCTTTGCAAATTTTATTTTATACTGTGTATACTGTTTTATATGTATTTTGGGGGATATCTGAATAAGTCAAGCTTCAAATAGATAACTTTTGATCTAACTGATAGAGACAAAATGGAAGCTAACGATAAAAATAAGAAAGATGATAATGATTGTGAAAACAAAAAACTTAGACAACAAGTCCAAAAATTAGTAAATGAGGTAAAAGTAATTTAACTCTGTGCTTAAAACTTCACCGAAAAAGTCTGTTCTCTATATGTAAAATCAATGACTGTTTCATTCATATCAACTATATTGCAAACTCCAGCGTTAAATAATTTTGCGTTAAAGAAATTAATGAATTCTTATACAACTCATCTTACAGCTGGATGTGTTTACAATCTCCATAAGTAAAAGTTAGGTTTCGTTGTAGAAATAATCAAAGTTCGATGATCATTTAAACTCAAATATATTGTAATTGCGTTGTTTCAGAACATTGATACATAGAAATAAAATAAAATAAAGTGGTTTTAGGATGGATATAACACAAAATATAAATTACAAAGAACTTTAAAAATCGCGATTTTGACACAAGATGGATGCCATATTTCATTTTGAAGTGGGTCACGTGATTTCTTCATATAATGGTTCTTCATATAATGATCTCTTCATATAATGGGTGTAATTATTATTTTTATTTTTATTTAAAAAACTACTGAATATATTTTTCTGAATTTGTTTTTATATATTTTATGTGATAATTTGAATATTTCCTAAAACTTTCAAAGCAATTTGTGAATTTTAAATTCACTTAGAAAATGTTTGAAAAATTAGGTTCCATAGAGTTCAATGTATTTCATTTTTTTCAATCCGGGTTCAATTTATTTTTTCAACCCGGGTTCAATCCAAAACTAATTGGGTGATATTATTCATTTATATTCCCATAGGTTCCATAGACCGTCTGAACAACATACTAAAATTTCATTTTGATAAAGCCATTTTTACAGCAGTTATCGTGCTAACAGACAGACAGAATGAACAAAGTCATAAACACTTTTCAACTATGTTGTAAAGTGTTAAAAATGGTAAAAACTGCACAAGTTTAAAAAAGTTCAACAAAAATGTGTTGATCAAGTAAGAAAGATCGTAAAATAAATATTGAAAGAAATACTGTTAAAAAAGAGCGTTCTTTTAAAGGAATAGAAATAATTTTCTTGTTGCACTTTTTGAGAAATGTTAGTAATGTTTTTGAAAAGTACATTTCAAAGTAAATCTCTTAGGATTTACAGAGTTAAAATTAGACATACCCAAATTTTTTAAAGTTGTCAGCAGGTTTTTGAAAACAATTATTACAAGTTCACAGTTTTTAACACTTTACAACACAGTTGAAAAGTGTTTATGACTTTGTTCATTCTTTCTGTCTGTCTGTCTGTCCGTTAGCATGATAATTGCTGTAAAAATGACTTTATCAAAATGAAATTTTAGTATGTTGTTCAGATGGTCTGTGGGATCGATGGGAATATAAATGAATAATATCACCCAATTAGTTTTGGATTGAACCTGGGTTGAAGAAATGAAATACATTGAACCCTATGGGACCTAATTTTTCAAACATTTTTTAAGTGAATTTAAAATTCACAAATTGCTTCGAAAGTTTTAGGAAATATTAAAATTATCCCAAAAATATATAAAAAAATTTCAACAAAATATATTCAGTAGTTTTTTAAATAAAAATTAAAATAATAATTGCACCCTTTATATGAAGAGATCATGTGACCATTATATGAAGAGATCACGTGACCCACTTCATTTTTATTGGATATCTGTGATGAATCGCCATTTGAGCGATAAAAGACTTTCATGACTCACTTTCTCGCCAACCTCCTACAACCCTTCATCTTCACAAATTCATTCCTCTCACAGCCACTGAGTTTAATAGTCAAACTCTTGCAAGGACTATGTATATATAACATCCTCTGTATATAATATAATATTGTAAAGTAATTATGTATAATTAAAATATAATTTAAAATCATTATAGTAGTAGTCATCAGTGCTGCAAATCCTGTCATCTTTATTAAGTAAATCAAATGCTCAAGGAAAGAGGTGCTACCGAAAAAATGATGCAATAAAGGTAAGTGACTTTTATTTCACTACCTTATCTTAAACCACTTTATATATATTGAAAATTTATAAAACCCAAGAGATTATGAGACTGACATATCACAAATAAATATCCTTGAGCATATATATATATATAATAATTTGTAACAAAATGCCTCTCATAAAAGACAGCAATCATATTGCAAAATTAAATGCAACTAACTATGCCACATGGAAGTTTAAAATGGAAATGTATCTCATAAAAGAAGATCTGTATGGTATCACACAAGATGAATCACCCGTTCTGATATCTGCAAAGTGGCAAAAATTCGACCAACAGGCACACACACTAATAAATATATGTATTGAGGACAATCAAATTATTCATGTTAAATATGAAACCACTGCTAAAGCTACATGGGAAGCTCTCAGAAAAATTCATGAAAGGTCAAATCTCTCAACTATACTCTTTTTACTGAGAAAACTCTACAGCACTAAGTTGGAAGAAGGTGGTAACATAAACACGCACATTGTAAACATGTTAGAGCTAATTGATAAACTGTGAGCTATTGGTGAGAATACAAGTATTTCTCATATATCAGCACTTCTACTATGTTCAGTACCAAGAAGTTACGACGGACTTATTACTGCTCTTGAAGAGAGACAGGAAGATGAGCTAACTCTGGATTTCATTAGAGGAAAATTAATAGATGAGTACAATCGAAGAAAAGAAAACTCGATAAATGAACCATTTAAAGCTTACAAAATCTTTAACAGAAATAAAAACCGAGAAAATAAATTTTCTACATATTGCCAAAAACAAAGTCATTTTAAATCCGAATACTGGCATCTAAAAAAATTAGAATTCCAACTTTCAGAAATACCGCTCAAATAATTCTATTAAACCCAAGCAAAGTCTTCTTTCTATGTTGAAACGAAAGGCGAATCAGCTGATGACTCACCAGAAACATACTATGTTCCCTCTTGAAAACAACCGGGCAGTTCGGCTCTAATTGCAGCTCCGATTTGTGAAGAACCAAAACAAAAATCGCTCTCTTCAGACAATTTTACGTTCGCTGTAACAAATGTAAACAATCTCAGCTGGCTCATAGATTCGGGGGCATCATCGCATATGTGTAATGACCCAGATTTCTTCTTGAAAATAAATTATGAAGCTCGAAGCACAATTACAGTTGCAAATGGCAATAAGTTACAAGCTAAGGGTTCTGGTGAATGTGTAATTTTAACTAAGAAACAGGACAACTCAATGAATAAAATAAGACTACAAAATATTTTATATGTTCCTGAATTAGAAAGTAATCTAATGCCAGTTAAAATGGCAATTCAAAATGGTTGTACAGTAATATTTGAGGAAAACAATGCATAATTATAAAAAATGGATATGTATATATAGAGGCTAGGGCGCATGATAGTTTATACGAAGTCATGGCAGAAACGGATAATAATGTGAATACTTCCAACACATTTTGCCTTACAATGCAAAAATAAAAATTGCATAGAAACATGGCACAAAAGACTTGGTCATAGAAATCATGATGCCATAAAGCAATTAATTTCTGAAAAAATTAGCTCACGATATACAGATTGGTTAAGTGTCAACATGAGAATACATGTGACAACTGTATCAAAGGAAAACTATCGCAATTATCTTACCCTAAAGAAAGTAAACATAGAGCAACCAAAGCACTTGAATTAGTACATTCAGATATTTGCGGTCCAATGCGCACTCCTACTTTCAGCGGGAAATTATATTTTCTTACTTTTGTAGATGATTACAGTCATTTTACTGTGATCTATCTCATTTAAAAGAAAAGTGAAGTATATATCAAACTTAAGGAATATATAGCAATGACTAGAAATAAATTTAGAAGAGAAATAAACAAACTAAGATCTGACAATGGGGGAGAATATATTAGTAAGGAAATTGAAGACTACCTAAAGGATTATGGGATCCATCATCTAGTTACTGTACCTCACTCACCATCACAAAACGGAATTAGTGAAAGAAAAAAATGCAGTTTAGTAGAAATGACTAGATGCATGCTATTGGAAGCAGGATTACCACATAAATATTGGGGTGAAGCAGTTAACATTACAAACTATTTACAGAATCGCTTGCCCACGAAACCAAACAAGAAAACACCACACGAACTGTGGATGGGAAAAAAACGCGATCTATCCCATATTAAAATATTTGGCTGTAAAGCATTCACTTACATAGATAAAACAAAGTGAGGAAAACTAAATGACAAAACCATTGAAGGAATTTTTGTTGGATATGACAATAGGAGCAAAGGTTACCGAATAAAAGTAGGGGAAAATAACATATTAATTAGTAAAACAGTAAGGTTCATAGAAGAAATAAAAGAAGAAAAGGTAGAAATTCCTATTACAGAAATTCATGAATCTGAAACTAAAGAACCAAGAAGATCAGAAAGAGTAAATAAAGGACAACCTCCAGAAAGATTCGGTTACTATACTGAAGGTACAAAAATCATTGAACCAAAAGACTGGGAAGAAATGCAAGCTTTGGAACCAGAAGAAAGAATGAAATGGATTGAAGCAACTAAAGAAGAAATAAATTTTATAGAAGAAAATGACACATGGGAATTAGTAGATTTACCCAAGGGAAGAAAAACCATAGGATGCAAGTGGACATTTAAAGCAAAGCTGAATGCACATGGAAAAAATGAAAGATACAAAGCCAGACTAGTTGCAAAAGACTTCAGTCAAAAATTTGGCACAGATTATGAAGAAACATTCACGCCAGTCATAAAGCATACAACGATAAGAACATTCCTGGCAGCAGCAGCATATAGGGATATGAAAGTTCACCACATTGATATAAAAACAGCATTCCTCCACGGTGATTTAGAACAAGAAATTTATATGGATCTACCAGTGGGTTACAACAAATTACAAGATAATAAAGTATGCAAACTAAGAAAAGCCATATATGGACTAAAACAAGCAGCAAGAGCTTGGAACTTAAAAATTGGAGAGAAACTTCAAGAAAACTCATTCAAACAAAGCAAAGCAGATCCTTGTCTTTTCATAAGAAATGATGAACAACCTGTATATATCATCTTATACGTTGATGACATCCTTATATCAAGTAAAAATGAAAAAAACAATTCAAGAAATCATCAGAAACTTGAAAAAGGAATTTGGAGTCAAAGACTTAGGAGAAGTTAGCTATTATCTATGAATCAAAATTGAAAGATCAACTAATGGAGTTTCACACTATCTCAGAAGAGCAAAATTGAAGATATTGCAGAACATTTCTCTCTACAAGACTCAAAACCAACCCACACACCAATGGACACAGACTACTGCAAAATGGATGATGATGATGATGTCTTAGAAGATAATACCAGATATAGAAAAGCAGTAGGGGCATTACTGTACATAGCCACAATTACTAGACCAGACATTGCAAACTCAGTCAACTTACTAAGCAGAAGAAATGAAAAACCCAGACAAAAAGATTGGATAGCCATAGAAAAAGTAATAAGATATCTAATAACTACAAAATATCTGAAACTCCTAATCTCCAAAAACGAAGAACCAATCCTTAAAGGATACACTGACACTGACTGGGGAAATGATAAGATATCAAGACAACCAACAAGTGGCTACATATTCCAAATTGGAAATAATACAATATCGTGGAATTCAAAAAGGCAAAATTGCATTGCTTTCTCCTCCACAGAAGCAGAATACGTTGCAACAGCAAACGTAGCACAAGAAGCACAATGGTTAATTGGACTAATGGAAGATCTCGGACTAAAGCAAATTCTACCTATAACAGTGTATGAAGACAATAAATCATGCATCATACTATCACAAAACAATAAAAACAGTTCAAGAACAAAACACATAGACATAAAACATCACTAGCTAAGGGATCTCCAAGAAAAGAAACAAATAGAGCTAGAGTATTGCAGAAGCAATGAAATGGTGGCAGATATACTCACAAAACCACTTGGAAGACCACAATTTCAGACACTTAGAAACCAAATTGGTCTCAATATGGCTCACATCAAGTAGGGGTGTTGGATATCTGTGATGAATTGCTGTTTGGGCGATAAAAGACTTTCATGACTCTCACTTTCTCGCCAATCTCCTGCAACCCTTCATCTTCACAAATTCATTCCTCTCACAGCCTTTGAGGTTAATAGTGAACTCATAATATAATATTGTAAAGTAATTATGTATAATTAAATATAATTTAAAATCATTATAGTAGTAGTCATCCGTGCTACAAATCCTGTCATCTTTATTAAGTAAATCAAACGCTCAAGGAAAGAGGAACTACCGGAAAAATGATGCAATAAAGGTAAGTGACTTTTATTTCACTACCTTATCTTACCACTTTATATATATTGAAAATTTATAAAACCCAAGAATTTTCACTTATGGAGAATGTAAACACCAAAAGATGTAGAATGAGTTGTATAAGAATTGTTGCATTTCTTTAACGAAAAATTATTTAGCTCATGGAGTCTGCAATATAGCTGATATGACTGAAACAGTCATTGATTTTACACAAAGAAGACAACGATTTTTTCGATGAAGATTTAAGCATAGAGTTAAATTATTTGTACCTCTATGGCTTTAAGTTTTTAAATAAAATAAATTATTATAGTATTGTGATGAATGAAATGAATGGAAAAAAGTTTATGAATGAAATGCTGCTTTTATAGAGAGAGCTAGGCGATTTATATTTGGATGACGTCATTTGAATAAAGTTCATTTGTTTTCGATGAAGTTTTCAAATATAATAAATTATTGTAGTATTGATAATTTTAAAAATATTACCGAGGAATGTAATGCATTTTAGAGATGTTTTTTAAACCAGGCAATTTATATTTCAATGCCGTCATTTGAAGTTCATTTTTTTTTGATGAAGTTTTAAGTTTTCAAATATAATAAATTAATGTAGTATTGTGATAATTTAAACAATATTACCAAGGAATGTATCATATTTTAGAGATGTTTAAATAAAATTGCATTGAAGTTGGAACGTGTTTCATAATCAATGCTTTATGCATGATTGATCTTTCTTGTTAATATTCTACACATGAAACCCTAGAAAATTAAAAGTTGAAGAGATAGTTAATAACAAGAATTGTTAAAATTATTAAAGAGCTTTTGCTAGATCAAAAACAAGAATTTTATATGCTGATTGCTGTAGTGAAAGTATGATTATAACTTATGAGGGTAATTTTCTCAAATTAAGTTTATTGTGTTTAATATACTTTTCTAATCCACAAGTCAACACATATTGGTGATTCTTTTAATTACATTTATAACCTATTTTAATAATTATTAACATTTTAAAATGTATTAGAATATTCAGCAAATGTTTATAGAAATGCTTACATTAAAAAACTAACCTCAAAAATATGAATATATTCTTTCTGTAATCCACACCATCAATCTGTTCATGATAGTCTAAAAAAGGTTTTAATGCATCTAAAGTACCAGGAGGCATTTTGTCAACTTCATCAAAAATAAACATGGATCGACCACACGCCTTGGTATATTTAGGTATATCGGCACGAAGTCTATTCTGTAAAATCAAATAAAAGAATTTTACTTAGCTTTTATAATCCCATACTGGGTAAAAAATTTATAAAAATAATCTAAGCTTTTTATCAGTGTTTATAATGATATGAACCACTGCTTGCTAAACATTTTATAAAAGTATTTTGAGTGGCTCTCATTTACATTTCATCAACATTTCTTAATTTTGAGAAATAAAAAATGTAAGATAACTAGAATATAAACAGAAACAATACAGAGAAAAATAATTTAAAATTACAATAGAGAAGTGAATGATATAAAAAATGCTAAAATTGTATAATCAAAACATAACTGGATTATTAAAATGCATATTTAAAAAAGACTTGTAATTTGTATAGCTGGCAAAATATTGACAACTGTCACTATAATTGAAAATATTGACTTACTGATACAAACATGGTATATTCTAGAAAGTTGGTTACAGTGTGAAAGAAGTACACTTTTGATATATCATCGATTCCAACTTTTAAGTACAGCTGCGGGGGAAAAAAGCTTCATCCCTTGTTATTTGAGCATCATTCATCATAGAGCAAATTTAAAGTTACCATTCAATTAGGAATGATGTCTTCTATAAATTCATGTGCATAGATAATTTGCATAAGGGGCCGTCTTCATATATAAATGCACACAAACTTCAAAATTTTCAATAGTAACACCCGATTTTAACATCATAAATAAATTCTAGACACTCAAATTAGTCTAAATATACATTTTCATGCAATTCCTATCTTTATATTTGGAGATATTCAATATTCTAAAATGTGCAATTTTTAGGGGTCAGCTCCATATTATAAACCACAATTTGAAGGGCGAGTTTTAGTTGATTGACAACTGCTTTAATAAAGTGTGTCATTTGCTATTTTACTGAAAGACATTACTGGTCTATTCTGTTATCTCACCTTCTGTTTGAGAATGTAAAAACCCTCTTCAATATCTTATGGGATTTCAAAATGGTAAATTTAATAGATGAATTATCCGAATGATGGAATCAGCACATTGTATAATGTGCATTGTACAATATGTCAGATTGAATATAGTCATTAGTTCATCAAATAGATATTTTAATGATGTCTAACAATTCTTAGGTTGTTGTAATAACTATTATACTAAACCATAAATATGTGAATTAGTCTTTTGACATAAAACTATGTCTTATGGCAATTAGCATAACAATTTTATTGTTTATTAAATTTTTATATATTTATTACATCTTTTATAAATATTTTATTATAAATTATCAGATAATTTTGTGACTGACTTCAACTCACATTAACTCCAGGACTATTAATTGTAGAGTAATTAATAATACATTATTAGATGGCATATAGAGTCCCATTTATAGCAATACAAGTTTCAATCCTCTACCCTTTCGATACAGTTGCAAAATTACGTGGATTAGATTGAATCTATACAACACTTTTTATACAAAGTTTTATTAAAACTGGGTAAAAAGAAATGTTTGTTATATTAAACTAGCAGTATACCTGTGTGTTATTTGTATGAAATATATAATATAAAGAAAAGAAATATAAAATTCACAAATATGTAAAAATTCCTATAGTATTCTAAATGATATTGTTATTCAAGACATTCTATTAAAATATTTAATTTGATTCTTCTAAAAAGACATAATCTCTGTTCTCGCTATACAAAATTGTCTTCACATTAAGATCTGAAGAATTTGTAAACACTTTTTTAGAAAATATGAAATTGGATCAATATATACCAAAATGAAAGCACTAAAATTATATTAGAGGATATACCTACCATCTTTAAGCTGTTTCAACAATCGGCTAAACACAATATATGAGTAAACTCTTTGCCAGAATAAAATAGATAACATAAAAAATTTAAAATATCAATAATTCCTGTAATCTTTAAAACTTAATTGATATAACCCAGTCAAAAATGCAATTCCTATAAGACTTTTGTACATGCATTTCTTATGAGTTAAATCAAAAAAGATTTAATAAAATAAATCATCTGCTGTGTAAACACTAGGGTGGGCCGAATTTTTTTTTTTTTTTTTTTTTTGAAACGCTATATTGCAGAAAACTTGCACCTAGGTTAGATAAGTGAAATGCAAAAAAAAAAAAATTTGTTTACATCTGGTGGTACAGCATCGACCCTAAACTTTGAGAAAATATACGATTTTCATAATTTTTCTAACAAATGGAAAAAAATCGAATAACTTCTAACAAGTAGCTATAGGCATATTTTAGTAGAATAAAGTATGGGAAAGATAAATAAATGAAAAAAAGAATGCATTTTATAAATTATTAGTAGCATATTACACTTAAAAAAACACATTTTACAAAAATTGACAAATTTCCATTGAAACACTTGAATATTTGAAATTTATTGAAAAATAAGAGTTTTTATTCATTTTTTTAAAGTTATAAACGAATAAGATAAAATAAAACTGCTATGGTGAAAAAGATTTAAAAGAAAGCAAAGAAAGTAAAGCATTTTAAAATCCTTAATTTAACGGTTAACGCATTTAAGACATATCCTATCAGCAGTCCCGCGCGACGCGCTATTTTGCGTATTGTAGCCCGTCACTACTTTTCTCTCTCCTCCACACTGCAATAGACTGCACCCACCCACAATGCACTGCGCGTATGCACGCTTGTTCCACCATTTCGTGAGCTCTTTGCGATACACAATAGTTTTTGCCGGTGTCTAGACAATGACTCTGGCAGTGTTGAAGACCCAGACTACACGACCAACCCTAGGGCTAATGGTAGCTTAGTGTGTGGCCGGGACTCTGGCTGTGTAGAAAATCACTGGGAATCAGCTTTTATGCACAGCAGATATACCGTGTGTTGCTCCTGTGAGTTTCAATGGTGTTTGTTTAAAACTGATTAGTGATTTGATTATATTAACCACTGTGTCCTGGCTGTTTCCAAGAAAATAAGTCGCAGCCAGTTTAATTGCCTGTTATTTGGCAACCCAAAGGAGTTATCATTGAGTAAACTCCCAACTTATGAAGATATTCTCAAGTGTTTTTTCAATGAACATTACAACTTGAAAACAAACAACAGGTCAGTTAGTTTTTTGCAAATTTCGAATATTGTGGCACCACAAGTTAAATCTCTGATAAAGTTTCAATACCAACAGTTACTTCAATTCAGTAACACCTTACAGAATTCTGCAGTTAATAAATGCATACCATGACAGTTATCGTAATCTTATGAAGTCCTTAAAGCGTGATAAGGAAAAGGAAAAGTTCAAAAAGAGAGTTGAAGATTTAAAAAAAAAAAAAAAATCTTTGTTACTGTTTGATGTCTCTGCATGTAAGTGCAAAATAACATTAGACTGCAATTGCCAAAAGATCAATGACACTGAGGTTTGTTTTGTGAGTGTCCTGACTGTCCTGTGTCTATTATCTGTAACTGTGAAAAAGCAAAAAAGATACCCATCATTGAACTGAAATTCTTGTACTACCAAAGAAAGTATGGCATAGGTAAAATTGGAACTGTAGACGTAAAGGAAACAAACAAAAAAAAATACCAAAAAAGATGAAAGGAAGTTGGTTGAACATCAAAGAACTCAGTCCAATATTGATTTATTATCACAGCCATCTTGCTCAAAACCTACAGAAGATACAGAAATTCTCCTGCCAAAAGAGGTATGCTCTGATTTGTCTGAAGAGATTGAAGATGACAACGATGAAGACTTCGAAGAATTAAATCCTCAAATTAAGTCACCATGGTAGATGCACATTAAATTGAAAAATATTGCACTGACTAGTGATCCATTTGGATTATCAGATAGAGCAACGGCAGCTATCGCTTCAAGTGTGTTGCAAGATTTTGGTGTCGTAACTGATAATGACCACACCCATGTTGTTGGCAAAAATAAACTTAGAAGGGAAAAAAGTGTTAACAGCTCAGAACTTCAAATGCAGAACAAGGACAAGCATAACCCACTTCAAGGACTATATTTTGATGGGAGGAAGGATGACACTCTCGCGATTGAAAAATTAACCTCAAAGCAGTTTCGAAGAACCATAAAAGAGGAATATTACTCAATTTTACAAGAACCAGGTTCTGTGTTCATTGGCCATGTTTCACCCTCTTTTGGGTCTGCTCAAAACATTGCCAGTAACATTCTTTCTTATTTGGCTGAAGCTGGATTTTCACTGGAACTGGACGTAATTGGATGTGACCGTTACTAATACGGGGTGGAAAACGGGTTTTATTTGCCAAATTGAAAAACAAGTTAAAAGACCACTATAGTAGGGTGTGTGTCTCTTATACTTTAATGAATTGCCATTCTGACATTTGTGTAAATATTTAGATGGTGAAATGACTGGGCAAAAATCATTTAGTGGTCCGATTGGCACACAGTTCAGTAAATGTAAAAAACTCCCAGTGGTAAATTTTAACAGTGTTGAGTGTGAGATTCCAAAAATTGACCGGAAAACTTTAAGCAAAGATTAACAGTACCTGCTGAACATAAGTTCTACTATAAAATCAGGCAACTGTCCTGAAGGTGTATTTGTACGTGAACCTGGCCCACTTTCCCATGCAAGATGGTTAACAATGGCAAACAAAGTTTTCCGATTGTATTTAAGTATTGAAAACCCAACAGATGAACACAAGATCTTAGTTTCTTTTATCCTAAAGTCATATATATATATATGCCTGTATGGTACTTCACAAATGGACCAGAACATGTATTTGAAGTTATAGAATTGTCAAGATTCCTGCCAGAAAACTTACTAAAAGTCATTGACCCAGTAATTCAGAGAAATTCATTTTTTTGCCCATCCAGAAAACTTGCTTCTAAGTATGATAGTGGATAAAAGGGATCATATAAGAGAGTTAGGTTTCAGAAGAATTATAAAGGCTAGAAACTTAGCTTCTAAAAGAAAGTTAATCAGGAGTTTCAAACCACCCTAAATCAATTTCCTAGCTACAGACCACATCGAAATGATTCACTGGAACACTACTACATTTTCACCACCACCTTTGTTTCCCCCACTGGGTTCCGGTCTAAATTGGGTGGCACTTCCCGACCGTCCAAACAGTTACCTTACACCTTTCTGGTAGGTCGGACGGTCTGGGTTTCAACAACAACCACCACCTTTGTTGCAAAGATTCACCGATCAAGAGATTTGGTTTAAGGTCCAATCAGGTGGAACAGCGGCTGAGTGAAACTTTGACAAACTCCCATATCACACCCAAGCAGTTGAACGATGCGTTAGGCTGGTAACTGAGGCGTCACAAAAAGTCATCGGTTTCAATTCCAGAGATGGATTTATAAGAATTACACTTATCAAGATCTTCAATGCCAAGTTTTTCAAACAAATCTTATTTCAAACTACCAAAAGAAACTAAAGACAAGTAAAGGACTATATTTCATTACAGACTTCTTACAGTCAGAAAAAACTTTTTGTTTATATAGAAATTTGTCAATTTTTGTAAAAAATGTGTTTTTTTAAGTGTAATAAGATACTAATAATTTATAAAATGCATTCTTTTTTTCATTTATTTATCCTTCCCATACTTTGTTCCACTAAAATATGCCTAGAGATACTTGTTATAAAAGTTATTTGATTTTTTTCCATTTATTAGAAAAATTATGAAAATCATATATTTTCTCAAAGTTTAGAGTCGATGCGCTACGGCTAGATGTAAACAAAAAAAAATTTTTTTTTTTTTTGCATTTCACTTATCTACCCTAGATGCAAGTTTTCCGCAATATAGCGTTTAAAAAAAAAATTTTTTTTTTTGGCCCACCCTAATAAACACATTGGATTTAATTCCATTGCTAAGTAATATCATATATTTTATTTCAAATAAATTTGTGATAAAAATATCATAGTCTGCATAATGCTATACCTATGGAAGGTTTGTTATTCAATAATATCTCAACAAATCCTGGTCTTAGAGACTAAATTTTAAGTGGGGCAATTTCACAGCTATCACCAAAATTTCATTAAATTCAGTGCAGCCGTTCTACCTTGATGATGAGACAAACACACAAATAAACAGACAGATTTTCTATTTTATTTATAAAGATTAAATTAAAATTAATATAACATTTTCAATTTTTTTTCAACTAATATATGACCTCTAAAATCACTATGATGATAAATATTTTAACATACTGAAAAAACTAGAGGGAGGAAACAGCTAAAGTTTAGCATACTCATATAAAAAGTCTTTGTGAATCGATTTCCATCAAAATATGTCTAGGTTCTTATTCATTTTTGAATATTAATTTTATAATTCATTTTGTATACAAAAACATATTAAAAAAACAAAAATCATGTAATTGTGTTTGAGTTGTTTAACTCTTTAAGCGTGTCATTTATTTCCCTTCGATAGCACTGCAGTGGGGAATTTCTTTTCTCCCATACGGTTTTCCCCACTGCTTGTGCGTTGAATGAGAAGGTGATTTGTTGAAATAAGTATTAAGTAAATAAACATGTAAAATAACAGATAAGTAAATAAAAAACATATAATTTCAATTTTTAGTAGTTTCTCTTGGTATGATAAATTTTAAAACATGGAATATAACAAAGAGCAACTTCACAGTCTGGACACCATATTCTGGTTTCTTTCCAAAGCTTTTTGCAGGTTTTATTGGAAGTATAACATACAACACATTGGCTTTAGGCTTCGAAACAAGATTTTGGAGCAAAAGAAGAGCTAAATAAATCCATATTTCAGAAACAGTTATTGGCTTCCATTTGTGGTTTCCACTGGCTTACACAGGCATTTATGAAATACTATCTGATAAAATGTAGTTTCTAGAACTACTATTGCCATCTAGTGGAAAAGACTGTAAACACAATTAGTATCTCATAAAAAAGTCATATAACGTGTCATTTTCGTCAAATACACAGGAGTCTTCTCTTTCAAAGTGCATGACGAGTCTAACTCGTCAACCACGCTTATCGGTAATGCAATGCATGATGAGTTGAACTCGTCAACAATGCTTAAAGGGTTAGTAGTAATGCAATACAGAACATCAGCTTGAGAAGATAACTATTGCAGAAGACATGAATAAAAGTTTGGGAAACTAATTTAACATTAGGAGCTCAAAATTTTACATACTCATAACTTAGAAAAGCTTCATCCAAATGACTTGAAATGTGGAATCATAGGTTAAATTCTTCTAGATTCGAAATATATTGTCAAACTTGAGTGTTTCCATTGGAAATTTCAAAGTTTGTGCACATTTTAATATGAAAACGGCTCTTTATGCAAATTTGATACACAAGAATTTGTAAAGGACATTATTCCAAATTGAATGATATGTCTAAATTTGCTCTACAATGAATGATGCTCGAATAACAAGAGGTGGGGCTTTTTTTCCACAGCTGTACATAGATAATATATAAATAAGTTTTGAATTTGTCGGACACATGCTAATTATGATTGTATCATTTGAAGAATAAAGAGCAGAGTATGAATCAAAATTAGTAAGAAATAAAATTAATGTATTTTCTTGCACTGATAGAATTTAGTTGATTTAAAACTAAGCAAAAAAACTTAATCATTCTATCATTTAAAATAACTGATAGCATAATATGCTGTTTATATAGTGTATATAGAGCGTTTTTTGATTTTGAAGACTCTTGAACATATGAATTCGTCGTTCTGTCAATATATGAAAAAAATATATAAAAGTATGAAATGTTAGTTTATTTCCACAGAGCTTAGAGCATATCATAAAAAGGCAGAATAAATCTTCAAAAATTTAAGATAGATGTAACATAATTTATTTCTGAGATACATTCTGCCTCATTGCGTATCTCTATGGATAACATTTTTAATCTTCCACTGGTAAGAATATCACTCTTTCCACAATTTTTAATCATTAGAGGCAATAGTTAGTTACAAAAATTATAACAACTGGTATGATATAAAAGTTAAACAAAATGGTATACTTTTTAAAAACATTGTATGCAATATAAATAATTTAATTTAATTAGAGTTTGCAAAAATATAAATTTTTCCATTTTCTATATGATGCATGATTTGTAAGTTTAAAAATTTAAAAATATAAATTTTACTGAAGGAATTAAGCATGAATGTAATGTCTTATCCTATCAATTTCACGAAAAATCCTTCTAATCAGAACTCATTCATTTACATTAAATCACTAAAAGAAATGCCACATTAGCAAGTAACTATAATAGAGAAGGATTAGAAGTTCCATCACTGCATTTAAGACAAACATTTTTTATATGGGCAGACTACACTAACATCCATAAGTATTTGGCCAATCTCTTTTTCCTTGCTTTTAAAGCAAATACATTATTTCATTGCAACTTTAATATATTTTAATTCTAAAAAAATGGTAGATTAACTATTTTACAGCTGCTGTAATAAAATTTGTTAGCATTTAAAACACAATTTTCAGAGGTGCTGATTGGTTGATTTTTCTGCATTTTCCGAAGTAATTATGATGGTTGGTCCAATGCCATTCTTTTCTTTATATCAGGCCATGAAAACACTAAATTAAGTGCTCTTTTTGAATGTGGCTAGTTTCCTTCCATATTCTGAAGAAAAACATGTTGTAATTACTCTCTTTTACATATATTTTTTTTTATAAGAAAAATTCCAAATATGTCAAAATCAAGAGCTTTCACAAGAAATATATTCTTTGATAATTGTTCACCACAAAATTGGCAAATGTAATCGCCGAATTGCAAGTGAATTAAATGTACCAAGGCAAACAGTTGATTACAATGTTAAAAAAATTAAAGTTGGTGGCAGTTTATCGAATAAAAGGCAGACTGAAGACCCATGATTACAATTCCATCTGGCGACAGAAGATTAGTGATTACTGGCAAATGTAACAGATGCTTTACTGGACCTGAACAAGATTAATAACTAGCTTAATTAAATTAACTTGAATACGGATTTAATTTGACCCATTAGCATTACTGCTGTCAAAAGTAGACTCATTGATGCAGGCCCTGATGGACGAGTAGCAGTGAGAAAACCCCTCTTAAGGCCCATTATCAAGAAAAAACAATTATAGTGGGCTCAAAATATCAGAATTGGGTGAGTGATAACTGAAAGCCAGTTAGTTCCCTAGAGTGATGAATTCAAATGTGAAGTTTTGGGTACAGGAAGAAGGGCCTTTGTTTGCAGGTCTGCAACTGAACGGATGTGTGACTGTGTTTGACTCCTGTAGAAGATGGTGGAGGTTCTTTAATAATATGGGACTGTTTTGGTGGCAATATAGTTGGCAATATCTTCAGAATGCAAGGAAACATGAAGAAAGAGCAATGCCATTACATCTTTGAAAATAAAACGTTGCCACCTGGCTTGCACATTTTTGGTCAAAAATTCATATTTTAACAGACCAATGATCCAAAACATTCAGCAAAAATCTGTAAAAAAGTATTTATATAAGTCAATTAAGGAAGGATAGCTTGAGGTAATGCTTTGGCCACTGCATCACCAGATCTCAATCCGACTGAACTGGACAAACAGTCTGAAAAGTGTGTTCAACCTTTGTTGAAAACTTCTGGAAAGCGTTACAAGGAAAATATTGCCAGAAATGCTGAATAAGTTCATAGAGAAAATATCTCAACTTTGTAAAGCAGTCATTAAAACAAAGGGTGGACACATATGAAGCAAAAATGTAATTATTTTGATTTTAATTGTTTGTTTATAAAGATTTTGAATTTATTTATAAGTATTTTAAAATGTTTTAAATATTACCCAATAAATATATATTTTTACTTTTTCACATTCTCAAATATATTAAATTTATTAGGTGGCAAAAAAGTTATGGACAGTAGTGCACTTGACAAGTAAGGCAATAAAATATCCTACCAAATTAAATGAAATATAAAAAAAAAGCACTTGAACTGCAAACTAAATAAACTGAAAATCAAAATACTTCATTAGTAATAGAATGAACAAATAATTAATTAAATTATATCAAATGAAATATTTAGGAGAATAGAACAATACAGCATTTACAATCATTTAAGTATTAAATTATTTCTATATTGAATATTATTTTAAATATTTATTTTTCTTTTAGGATAACTATAATATCATTTACAATTGATATTGTAGTGCTTAGAGGTTATTAGAAATTTTGTTTTTTTTTAAGTTAAAAGTGTCTAGCAAAGATTGGTTAGGATAAAAAAGAAGTTCAATAATGGCTGAATTAAGGCATGAGCTTTAGGGACTACAGCCTAAGGGCCACTGCCAGCTTGAGGGCCTTCAGAGATTAAGCAAAATGTTTTTTTCTTTGTGAATGTTACATCGAAGTATAAGTAAATTATTTATATTTGAAATTAGGGTTAAATGTACTATTTATATATGTGTAGTAAATAAGGAGTTTGATAAGCTATCATGAGAAGACAGTTTAATTTTTCTTTACTTTTTCTTTCTTTTGAAAATATCGAGCTTCACAATCTGTATAACAGGGGCTGTTCCTGAGTCCAATACTCAGTGGCAAATAAACCACATAACTATAATTTATTGATTCCAATCAGGATGTATAAAATATATAATCAAAGATACAGTATAAGTTAATCTAATTAATATTTTAATGGAAAGAGAATTGAAGCAGAAACAATCCATTTTAGATTTTAATAGAAAATAATATAAATATTTGCAGAAAATATATGGCTTTTCAAATTTAAATAATATAATTAATAAACATATAATTTTTATACCTGATAATCTGTAATCAGTTCTTTGTGAGGGAAATGCTTATTAGCAATATATAGATGCACATAGTCACTCTTCCTTCCTTTTTTATATAAACTTTCAGCAATCATACTAGATACATGATTTTTACCGCTGCCAGTTATTCCATGAAATGACATCACTAATGCTTTCTTCGGATTTTTATTCTTTAGATATCCACTTAAAGTCCTACGAATTGTGAATTCTGCTAAATGTTGACCATATAAATAATTTTTGAAACCATTTTCTAAATCTAAAAGAAAATTTATATATATATAAAAGAGAACAAATTATGACTTGTTTTAATAAATAATAAAACATGACATATCTATAGTACTAAACAGACAGAGGTTACTTACTCTGAATGATTTCTTTATGACCACCCAATAACAAGAAACATTTTTTATTTCTTAAACACAATCTTTTCTTCAAGCATCAAAATTTAACATTAAACTTTAAAACTAATTTATTTTTATTCTAAAGATAATTTTTTAGTAATTTACTGCTTATAATGAAAGTAGAATTATGGAATCTTGTTGTGCTTATTTTTTTTCTTTTTATCATGTATTCATTGAATAAATATTTACTACCAAATCGAAGTAAAAAATATTTCAGATAGAAAGTGCATAGATCTTACAAGTATAAACATATAAGGCCTATGGGGTTACAGGTATATAAGGTCTGTGGAGCCCCCCCTGGCTGGGAGATATTTTCACGGGAGTAAATGTCTCCCTAGGGTGTTCGCTAAATAGAAGAGATTATCTAGTCTCTCCTTGATGTGTCTGTTATGCCGTCACTTTATGTAAACAATTTTGATAATTAATTTTTATACATAAAGGGCATATTTCTTGCAGCGATTTGCTTCTATCTGATAGCCTTGATTCTTTTGACTATAGCTCTAGTTCGAATTTTCCATGAAAGTAAACTTTTTCTTAGCACCATCATGCCAATTTTATCCCACTCTTCTTGGGTTGATTTCCAAAGTTCGTTCAGTGTTCTTGGATGCCGTTTTTCAAAGGCTTGTTTTAACAAACCGAAAGTGCAAAAGTCCATAGGAGAAGCGTTAGGTGATTTTACAGGTATTTCATTAAATGGGATACATTTTATTCCTCTTTCTGATTCTTTTTTTGCTAAATATGCTGCAGTTGACTTAGACATGTGACTAGAGGTTTTGTCTATATGAAGCTCAACTTTATTGATGTCCTTTCCATATAAGGCTGATATTTCTTCTTCAAAAATTGGTTCTAAAATATTCTGCTGATAGTAGAGTGAATTAATTTTAGCTTTACTTGAGACTATTTTGAGTTTTAATTTAGCGTTGTAACAAAATCCTGTAACTATCATGAATCCCTTTGGGAACTTTTCTGTACATTGAGGAAGCCATTTCGTACGGTCATTTTTATCAGTTGAGCAATAGAAAATTGCTCTTTTTTTTATTACAGTCACTTAAATACACCCATGCCTTATCGAGTGTTACCCTAAATTTCCATTTATCAGCAGCTAGTTGTTTTTGATATAATTTTCTACAATTTGTTTTTCTTTCCGCAATATGCTTTGGCAAAAGCAGATGAACTTTAAATTTAAACATCTTTTTTAACTTCAAATCTTTATTAATGATTTTACTTACAGTGCCAGAAGACATTCCCAGTTTCAATGCAATGGATCTTTGAGTCAATGGATTTTCTTTTAGGATCAGAGACTTCACTTCCTTGATATTTATCCGTGTCTGAACAGTCTTAGGATGCGATTCTGTGGTCATTTTTTCATTTTTACTTTCAGCTAGATGCTTTATCCCTTTCAAATTTAATATATTAAAAATACCTTTCTTTGAAATGTAATAAGCTCGATATTTACACTGCTTTACAATTTGTTGATAAGAATATTTTCCCTCGGAAAGCGTATTTACGTAATCTTCGAGCCAACTATCAATTTCAGGAGCCATTTTCAAAATAAATCTTTTATTGTACATTCCAATCAAAACAAAACAGCAGCAGAAGATTATATTGAAAATGCCAAATCTTTATCTCAAGATGCTAACGAGAAACATAAATACAAAATTGTTTCCATAAAGTGTGAATGACCTTCTGTATACATAGATGGTTATAGGGGCACATCGATGAGGGCACCAGAAACAAGCAATAGGCTAAAGAAAATTGTAAATATAGTTGATGCCGTTTGAGATATCCATGGAAAATAAGGCTTTGGGGTAGGGTTGTAGACAAGGTCCAATTTATAAATTTCTTATAGCTACTGGGCAGGAATCGGTCCGAATGAGTTTTCTTTCTTCCTACGTTTTCAAGTTCCTTCCATATCTTTTCATGATCTGAGTTGCCGCATCTGCAAGGTTATTTAACAAACGTTTCATTTGGTATATTAAAAAAATTTAGCATTTGTTTTTAGTTTTGACAGTAAAAACATAAATTGAAACTCCTAAAACTGGAGGGGGGGGGGGGGGGGGGGGGGCGCATCCCCCAAGCCTAAAAAGTCTGAGGGGACATGCCCCCTCCCCCCCCCCCGATTTCTACACCCGTAATTTTGATATTGTATTTTAAACTAAAAATACTAAATTATTTTGGTAATGTATTGAAAATACATTTTCAGAGTATTTTGTATTTTCAAAATACATTTCTCCAGATTTCTAACTATCGTGTTTAAACCACAGATGAATGATTTCTAGGAGTTAATATACACATCCTTTTAAAACTAGTGGTGATAAGGATGCTAATAAATGGGATGCTTAGCATTTGCAGTTACTCCTGAGAAAAATAGATTTTGTTATAAACTTAATGTTCCTATTGGAATTGTATAATAATGATGTTTGGTAGATGGCTTTTTCTTAGGTATGTATGGAAAACAGGAAGAAGGGTGCTAGAAGTTGCATTCTTTGTGAAAACAGAACTTAGGTAATTCGAAGATCTGTTATTCGATGCAACTTTTTAAAGTAAATTACAAAGATGCAAAGGAATTAGTTATTACTAAGACACAAGAAAATATGTTTGATACTTCTGGTCATGATGAAAATGCATCAAGGGAATAAATGGATTATGATGGTGTGTGGTAAGTCATATTAGATGGAAAATATTTTAAAGTGTATATTAATGATAATGGGAAACTTAGGGTGGAATGCTAATAATGCAAACCAAAATGTTTGGTTATAAGTGGGACCACACTAAATTAATAATAATAAATTACACCAATAAATTTTAAAACTCTAAAGGTAAGATATGAGATTTATACAGTAGTACCTTGATTTAAAAAATATTTTAGCTAGATCCTTTGCATTTGTTTAATTGAGGTTGTACTATATTATGAGGAGTTTTATTTAGTGATGTAGAATAATGTAAATATCCATTAAATACATTTGTCATTGAGTATATTAAGTATATATGACTCTGTAATACAATGATTTCCAAATAGGGATCCGTGATAATTTGCAAGAGTTTAAGAAAAAGGTAGAACTTGACAGCTTTTTTGTAATTCCGAAAATTAAAATTATTAAAGTTTTAATGTGAACTATTAATTAAACAATAAAGCCACTCATAGTGCTAACAGATGAAAATGTAAAAAAAATCTAACAATAGAAAAATGCCAAACCAGTTAAAATATGTTTTTCCTAGTTACTACATAACATGAAAATGTGAATGTATCATAAAACTAATGAATGTAACTTGTTTTTATAAATAATTTTATGAAAACCAATTATATTAAAACAAGATCTTTATAAAAAATCAACACGTTTGTTTGTAAGCAATAATCCAGATATAAAACAAAAATATATGTCTTATTTTTATTAACAGTAATTAATAAATAGAAATATGCAACATTTAAAATATTTTATTCAAAAGTATGAGTTAGTTATTAATAATTCTACTACTTTACATGGCTGTTTAATTTTGTAATGGAACCTATAACATATGTCAGTCAAGCAGATGTTCCATAAGATTTTAAATATTTCAATAGAGTTCCTTCAAACAAAGAACGGTGGGGTATCAATGCTTTAACCTAATGTTATATGGTATACTTTGCTCTTTAGATAAATATTTACAAAATCTGTTCAGTTAAAAAAGTGTCAAGAGATGCTTTTTTATTTATTAATTAGCATGTTTTTTTTGTAAAATATATTTTTTTTTATTAATATTTTACAATGTATTTGAAAAGTGTTTTTCATTCTGTCTGTTTGTCCGTTCGCACGATAACTGCCATAGAAATGACTTTTATCAAAATGAAATTTTAGTATGTTATTCAGACGGTCTGTCGGACCTATGGGAATATAAATGAATAATATCACCCAATTAGTTTTAGATTGAATCCAGGTTGAAAAAAATGAAATACATTGAACCCTATGGGACCTAACTTTTCATACATTTTTTAATCTAGTAGGGGAGAGTGTTGTACCTTGGACCAAATGCACTTTGGGCCAGTCTAAATATCTTGGCCACCTGGTGGAGAAATTTGATATTAAGTGTATGTAGTTGACACTTGTAACACAAGGTACTATTTACTGTGCTGGTGACTATTTCAGATTTTCCAGCCATGTGCTAGTGAAATCCTTTTGTTTTTCCAGTTGTTGAGTAATTTTCTACTATAAACTTAATTAGAAAAAAGAACTACTAGTGCTGCGCAGTTGAAAACAGAACTAAGCTAGGTAAGTACCATAATTTCATTCTCTATAAGATAAAATACCAAGTTTTTGAAAAACATGACTAATATTTGTTAGGCTTAACAAAATAACAAAAGTGGATGCTTGTTGTACCTTGGACCAGTGTTGGTGTTGTACCTTGGAACAGTCCAAGGTACAACATGTTTAGTAGCTCTTTTGTGACTTCTTTTAAGATTTTTTAAATTAATTACATTGAACTCATTATTTTTACCACCACATCAATTGGTAAATAACTGAGAATAATAATTATGCCTATAATTGATATTCTAAATAATTTGAATTAAAAATAAATAAAACAATGTTTCTTAAATTTAGTTTTTAACTAAGTTTTTAACTGTTTAGTTTAGTTTTTATACCTAATGTGTATGAAGTTTAAGTTAATTAAATTTGAAATTAATAAGTTAAACCCTGTACTTCAGCAACAAATAAAATAAAATTATCTATAACCTGTACCTATATGAGACCTTTAATTTGTAATCTAAATGCAGTATTATTCTTTTCCACAGAAAGATGCCCAGAAGTAAAGGAGGAACAAAAAGGCCTGCTGTTGATGTTGAAAGTTTGAAAGCAGCCATTAAAGATGCCATTGCCAAAAAGTTCTCCATTGGAGCAGCTGCAAAAATTCATGGAATTTCTAAAACAACACTGCTGCGACATTTGAAAGCACATTCTTATTCAGGAGATAAGGATTTTCAATACAAATCTTTACTGAAGAAGAAGAGATGAGTCTCGTAAATTACTTAAAGATGGCTGCGAGACTACATTATGGCCTAACGAAAAGAGAAACAAGGATTTTAGCTTACCAGTTTGCAAAAGAAAACGACAAATCTATAACTGAAAAGTGGAATGAAGAGGGCACAGCTGGTAAAGAGTGGTTAAGAGGGTTTTTAAAGAGACACACAAGTTTGTCTTTAAGAAAGCCAGAAGCTACAAGCATTGCTCGTTCAACTAGCTTTAATAAAAAAAATGTAGCAGACTTTTTTAGTAATTTGAAGGCCTGTTTATCTCGTGATCAGTTTGATGCCAACAAAATTTATAATTTAGATGAGACAGGTAATTTGACTGTCCATGTTCCTCCCAAAATAATTGCACCTCGTGGTGTAAAACAAGTGGGAAGCATGACATCTGGCGAACAAGATGTAGATGTAACTATGATTTCTGCTATAAATGCGGTAGGCAATCATGTACCACCAATGTTGATATTTCCCCGAGTGCATTTCAAGGATTACATGTTAAAAGGGGCTCCACCTGTATCAATAGGAGGTGCTAATCCTTCTGGCTGGTCTAACGAAGATCTGTTTGTTGAGTATTTACGACATTTTATAAAACATGTAAAACCTACAATTCACGAGAAAGTCTTATTAATTGTTGATAACCATGATACTCCTCACACATCACACAAGTTACAGCCATTAGACAGAGCAGTTTTTGGGCCATATAAAGTGTTTTACAATCAAGCTGCATCTGAATGGATGCTCTCAAATCCAGCAAAGCCTATGGGAATTTATGATGTTGCTGAAATTGAAGGAAAAGCCTATAAAAAAGCTTTCACAATTGAAAACATTGTTAAAGGGTTTAAGGCAACCGGAATATACCCTTTAAATGAAAACATATTTACTGAAAATGAGTTCCTAACATCTTGTGTTATTGATCGATCATATGATGTGTTCAATAGAGATCAAAATCTTAACAATACAGATAACAGGCCTTCATGTTCCACTGATTTATCCAACAATCATAACAACGATGAGTCTAGACCAGTGACTAGTTTTGACCAGAAAAAAATCACATGTAGCACTGCCTCCTGAAATGATTCAACCTTATCCCAAAGCTCTTCAAAGAAAAAGCCGAGGAGGAAGACAGAAAGGAAGGACCAGAGTATTAACAGACACTCCAGAAAAAGAAGATATTGAAAAGAAAAGACAAAAATATGTTAAACCCAAAGTATCTTCTTTAAAGAGAAAAGAGTTTGTCTGTAGTTCTGAAGAGGACTTGGACAAAGAACTGATTTTACAAGATTCGAGTGACAATCAGTTTGATGACTCTTTTGGAATTGCATGGAACTGATGATGGAAAGGAAGAGGAGAGACGTGTGTCAAAAGGAGATTTTGTTCTGGTTGAATTATTGGGGAAAAAAAGCAAAAAGCATTATGTTGCTGAAGTTTTAAATCATGTTAGTGATGGATATCAAGTTAAGTTTTATAAAAAAATGGTTAACTCAAATAAGTTTTTGCCAGATGAGCATGATGTTTCTGCTATTTTTGAAAATGATATTGTAAAGAAACTACCTTGTCCATGTACATCAGGTGCTTCTGAACGCCAGTTAGCACAAATATATTTTCAAGTAGACTTTACCACTTACACTATGTAGCTAACAAATATTCTTAGTACAGGAGTGTCATTTTTCTAACTTTTTTTAACTTTCTTACCTAACACATATATAACGTTAGCATCATATATTTCTGTGTTTTTGCTTGTATGTCAGTAACACCCCTGTTAGTATAAATTTTTCAAACACTTAAATAAAATATTAATTTGCATTAAAAGCATCATTTATTTGGTTTCATTTATTTTAGTTACAGTTCCTGAAAACTTAGTTAAAAATGTGCTTGGCTGAATATCTAGCTTCAATAAACTAACAAGTTAAGAATATAAGAACAGCTTGAAAATAATGTTATCAATTGGTAATATTAATAATAATGTATATCAAAGATAATGTTATCAACATCTAATGGTCCAAGGTACAACATATGATGGTCCAAGGTACAACACGGTGTTGTACCTTGGACAACTTTTTCTTCTTGCCTATTTTTTTTCCCCATACGAGTGCATGATAAAATTCTTTCATGAAAAAAATATACATTAGTAGGCAAAGGTCTGATGTATTTCTCACAAAATTTCCAAGTTATTGGGAAAATTATTTTTTTCACAAAAAAATAAAAAGTGAAAATTGGTCCAAGGTACAACACTCTCCCCTATATGAGATAAACTTTCCTTCAGAGACCTACTTTTGTAAGATCTATTATTTGGCGAAGGGGGTGGGGTAAAAATTGGAGGAAAATTAAGAGATTGTATAATACAAAACTTACTTTTTCTGATAACACAAATTTACAAATATATATTTATTTTTTAATGAGTAATATTGTTAACATGCATTTATTGCTAACTTCTCATTTTTGATATTGAATACATTTTCAAAATTTTAGGTGCTTTTTCTAAATCTAAGTTTTCTGCAAGTCACTGTCAGTATATCTATCTTTTCCATTTCTTAAAAGTTTTTAAAATTTTGATCTTTCATTTATCCATTTTCTGAATATTTTAAACATTTATTGTCACTCACTTTTTTTAACCTTGTTTTAAATCTTGCTAAAGTTTTTTATTATAGGTCTTTTTCAGTGTTTTATAATTGTTTTCCAAGTTATCTGAAAAAAATCATTTACCATGAAGCATTAAAATACTTTTGGGGGAAATTTTAAATTTCTTTCTTCCCATAATACTTTACTTATTCAACATTTTTTCAAGTTTAATTTTTTGCCAAAATTACAGATTATTTCTGAATATGCCTGTTTCTTAACCCTTTCGGGACGGAGGCATTCCGGAGCTGTCGCGGTCCAAAGGACGATGCGCTTCGCTTCCGAACTGGTTGAAAAGGACGGCGCATTTTTTGCGCTAAGCCTAACTCTCGAAAAAAATTCACTAAAAATCACCTATTCAACACTGAAATCTACTTTTTACAGGAATAAAAGAAATATTTATGTTCTATTTGATGTATAATTTTCATACAAATCTGAATACAAAATACTGGTTAGTTGCTCCCATTCTTTTATCCGAAATAAACGAATAATTTCACTGCCTCTAAAACCCAAACAAAAAAAAAAAATACTCTCTTATATTCCTATGATTCACCAACGAAATCATAACGCTGAAATAAAAATAAAAACCGAAACTCAATTATAAAATTGTTGATGCTACGAGAATTGCTCTGTTTGTTTATGTTACAAAATGATTTTCACCGTTCCAAATGGAGAAATAATTCATTCGATCCTCTTCTGCCAAGGTCATGCCTCTGCAAAATACATTGAAGTTAGTTCCATGGACAAGTAACGCCATCTAGTTCACAAATTAAAACATTCTGCATAGTGGCACTTATACGTGCCACTACCCACTTGCGGTAAAATTTCCTCTGGCCCGAATGAGTGCCGTTCGTCGCGAAAGGGTTAAGTTTTTAAATTCTCTTATCTTGATCTTATTTTTTCACAGCTGATGAAGCATTTACTATTAATATTTATGCCTTTTTTATTAAAAAAGCTGGCCACTCCTTTTACTTTAATTTATGGGATTTTACCAATGAGTTTCGGCGATTTTTAAATAATCTATATTCTTGTTTCTACCTTTTGCTCACTTACTCTGTAACTTTTAAATCATCACGATCCCGATATTTCGGTCATTTTCCCCATTATATTATCGGACATTATAAACTTAGCAACCATTTTTATTGTAAAATTTCCCCAATATGTTTATTTTATAATAACTAAATTCTTTATCCTTTTGAAGAAATTTTATTTTATTTAATATTTTGATGTTTCTGAATTTAAAAATTATCAGTTTGTACTATCGCCAACAACATAGGCAGTTTTATTGCTTTACTCGAATTTTCCAATCAACGGGGTGGGGCATGAACCAATTTTGGCCACGGATACGTTGAAAATTGAGCCGATTTAACTTTGAATTAATAATAATTGTTTACCGTTGGTACTACTGAAAACATAACTAAGCAGTAAACAGTTTAAGAATACAAATATTTCTAGTTTTTTTACATCAGCGATGACAGATTAATAACTTAAAACAGGGTATCATCTATAACAGGAAATATGAAATTTCTCTGTTCGAGAAAATATTGCACTTCGAAACTTTAACAATTACGAAATTCTTGCGATCTATATAATATCTAGGCAGCATAGAAGCCTCCAAACGAGCTATTTTTGCCAGTGTCGTGTTACTGTATGAGCGTTTATGGACCGTGCATATGTAAGTTGGAATACAACAATACATAACGTCACATATCGGCAATTTAGCTCTGAAAAACATCCCCAAAGTTGACGCCCTTTATTAGCGCCTGGTATCCCCAGCTACAGCGTATACCTGAAACAATTGCACATAGATTAATTTTTTTAAATTTATCATGATGCAAAATATGTTATGAATATTTAACCAATAAATAAATTTACAAGCCGAAAATAGCAGGGACATTTTTCGCTCACCATTTTTATTTTAATGCGCGATTTTAATTCCGTTTGTGCATCTGCTTTCGGAAACTGTTTAAAATTTGAGGTAGGTGTAAAAATGATGAAACCCCTATTAGTACAGTATGTAGTGGGGGTACTCCAAATTTCGGTAAGGAGCTGGTAGGGTCAATTGATAGAATGCCCTGCACCCGGGCATGTCTCAAAAGTAAACATATCCGTGATCACAGGGCGGAAGGAAATAGGAATGTGAATTGCCCTTATTCTCAGCTGCAAGTGCAATAAATTAACAGCCGTAGCAGTATAATGATGACTTTTGACAGATTTTTCTAGCTCCCCAGAGGATTGTTTAGGAAAAGAGTCATTTTAGATTATCGCAGTCAGACTGATCACAATTTCGTTAATCGCTCCTTTAAGTTGAATCGCCATGGGCGAGTGGGAATTTTAGCAGCTGGGTTGGGGAGAAATGAATAGAATATCTACAGAATATTCACCCGAGGGGAGACAATGAAAACCCCTTTATGATAACAAGGCGTGTATCATTCTTTGCTGACGCCTACTTGAGTGGTCAAGCTCAGAGGGATGCGATTTCATTCTGAGGGGAGGAGGCTGCCGACAAAGGGTGAAGGATGCCTCAGGAAGTGTTCAGTTTGGTACACTTCTCATTAGTTTATAAATACTGCTGTGACATTTGTGTGGGAAAAAACTTCGCACCTTTCTCGATGTTTTGATAATTTGAGAATGCATGGTAAGGTGTCATTTTGAAAAGGGGCCTCTCCGGGACGGTATTTTTCGATGTCAGGGCGCAAAATTGTAGTACTGGGGCAGGCAGGGTGGGATTTTTAATTCTTGAGGGCAGCAGGGCGGGCCGCCCCGCGAAATATGTCTAGGATAAACCCTGTTGATTTCAAAATAGTTTATTTAAATATGAACAAGATTTTGTCATAATTACTGTAATGTTTTTTGCATTACAAATTATATATTATTTGTTCTAAAGCTAATTTAATTATAAGTATATGGTTTATGTTTCATTACAGTGTACTATAATAATTATTCCGCATGTGTCTGGGGATATATTAAGAGTGCCTTCATTCTGATAATGATTGTGAAACAAACAGAATTAAATATTATGAAATATTAATGTTTGAAACGATCGAAAAGAGACTCACACTCCAGAGATTGGGTAGTAAGTTACCAATAGATGCTGAACAGTAAAATACACTAGAGTGCTCATGCTCTGAGTGGGTACATGAGTAAATGATAATTTGTGAAAGTGAGGGAAAACAAATTGGGACAAAAACATCCCCATAAAGTTGTAATTTAAATGAACAAGGCGAATCCCAAACATATTGAACACCAAAAGTTTAATTTAAATAAATTCAAAATTATGTAAATTGTTGAAATGTAGTGGTGTGTAAATAATTTATGCTTCCTGAAAATTTTGTTTCTCTTGTTTTTAGAAAATTATATTGTGAAATTATAAAATATTTTATTATATACAGGCGGCCCTCGACTTTCGCACATAATTGGTTCCTGAAAATGTGTGAGAATGTTGAATGTTTGAAAGTAGAAGGATGTAAAAAACATCCATCAAAAATTGTATTTTATAACATTTATTTATCAATAATAATAGTATTTATTTATTAATATACATAATTAAGTTAACGAGGCGTGTTGAAGTGCTTTTTCAGGTGTTTTCTTTATAAACTTGTCAAGAGTTAGTTGAATACCACCCTTTTTTTTCTTTTCTTGATAAAGAGTTCTATAACATGCTGTGTCTTTCTCAATCACTCTACGTACTTGAAATATACGTTCTCTATTGGAATCACATTCTAGCATGATAGTCAAAAATTTGTCAAAATGCATGAAGGCTTCATTCATATTTTTGATTGTCAAAGTCTTGACGATTTTATCAGCTTCTTCTTCCGTACTTTCATTTTGTATTTCATTTAACTCTTGTTGCTCAATTAAGTATTCATTCGACAGAGGTACTGAGTGAGATTCAATCAACTCATTAACATCTTTGTTGTTGAAGTCCAAGTTTAGTTCATTCATTAAGCTAACTATTTCATCTGTGATAGTTTCCACAGTTTCTTCAGAATTTATAAAATCACTCATCATATCTGGGCATAATTGTTTCCAGGAACCTTTCATTGTTGACTCTTATTTCAGCCCACGTGTCTCCAAAATTGTTTATTGAGTTCCATATATATTATAGTTCTTCCAAAAATCTCTTAATATAGGCCCACCTTCCCTGTCAGTTGCCCTGATTCATTATTGTCCTCATATAATATCGTTTAAAAGTAGCTATCACTTGCTAACGCAAGACTAAACCTGTTTAATACATTATAGACATTTGCCCCCCCCCCCCCCCCACACACACACACCACTGCAACTTGGAACCCTAGTGACGTCACAACGATTCCAAAAAGTCCATTATGCTAGGCGGCAATGTGTGAGTGCGAGCTACCGCGCTCCGTGGGAGTGACTGCATGGAAGTGAACGATCTTTGCATTATAGACAAAAAGCTTTAAAAAATTGAAATTTAAAAAATGTGCGAAATAGCGAAAGTTCAGGGCCGCCTGTATAGTATATCGCTCATTGGTAATGAAATGTCTTATAAGTTCTTGTTTTCATGAGCGCCCATAGAACTTTTCCCAGGAGGGTGCAATCCCCTGACGTTAGTAGGGCAAAGAAGTCAAGGATAAATTAGATGTACAACATCGACTAACTTGATGCTCACCTTTGTGACTTTGAACATCCAGAGGAGGGCAAGTGCCTCCTGTCAATGCTTAGTTTAAGTTTAGTGATCCAGTTTTGGCCACATTGTAACAATTTTACAAATAATTGGCAATTGAATGTGTTACTTAACTAAATAATTTTGTTCTTCCATTTTGCAAATATTGTTTTGATTATATGCATCATCATTGGTTAATTACCTATGCCATGGGACTCACCAGAAAATAAATCTGTGAAAGTGTTCTCTTTTCTCATAGATTTTAACGTTTTTACTAAGCAACAAGGTTTAGAAATTTTTATTTTTCTATTGTTTCGAATCATCAATTTCACAAAAGTTTATGATATTTTAGCCATTAAAAGGTATAAGATTTGTTCCTTAATTAATTCTATAAGTAAAGAAATATTTTTAGGCTTCATTCTAAATAGGGTTGCACGAATATTCGGTTGGTATTCGGTATACTGCCTATTCGGCAGTCGAACCGAATAGTAAAAAGAATTTAAAATATTTGACAATTGGTAAAGCACATTTTTTTATACAATGAATGAAAGTTATAGTATCAGCACAAAATTAATTCAAATTGTTACTTACCAATATTATCACATTTAAAATAATTTTAATGTAAAAGAAAACACTCTGATATTAAATTTTGTTGTTTTTTCAATTTCTCTTAAATCTTATCACACCTTAACCTTACTAACTCGTTTAAATATGAAACAGTAACCAGAAAATAAAACTCATAATATTACGTGTTCAAAAATATAATGGTTAATTTTTTATAAAATATGCAGCTAAAAAAAAAAAAAGAAATCAATTATCATTTCACCAATATTAAAAAAAGGTGAAGGTGATTAATATATATAAAAAAAAACAACAACACTTGGATGAATACTCAATTTTGCAGTATTTTAATTTCGATAGAGAAGATACTGAGGGTGCCATAGGTGTTCCTTTGTATCCATTAAAATGTGTCAAATAAGATAACCAAAGAATTTCTCTCTGTGTGTGTAGTCAACCCTTTTAATTTCTTTTATGATTTTTGAAGAGATTACTTTGTCACAGGGTGGGTACACCTGTCTGTAACTGTTTAGTTATCTATCAGTATCTACTCCATTGTAGTTTGCAAGACCAGGTGTGATAACTTAAAAAAGAATGGCTAGACATTCTGGCAAAGTATCCTTTGCACTTAAAAAGGAAAATGATTTGGCAATGTTTGAATTTGACTGCTCAGTTTCAATTTTGATAAAATTATTTATCAGTTACATTACAGAAGAGACTAAGATAGCAAAAATTCACTTGAATAAATTGTAATTCTAATTTGTAATGATATTTTAAGCAACTTGGGTTCGTATTTGTATGTAAGGTAAATACAAGATTCTCTATAACATAACATGAAGCCATGATTATCATATATCAGAAATTAACGGTCAATTATCAATTTATGCAGATAAACATAAACCAAATTAAGTACTATATAATTTGCTTTTGAAATGATTTATTTTTTATTTATTTTAAATTAATAATTATATTTAATGTAAATGCAAATAAATTTAGGATGTTAAATGTAAATGCATTTAAAAAAGGCACAAAATAGAAACATTTTCTATTTTAAATTGGCATAAAATAGAAATATTACCTTTAAAAAAATTTAACCGAATATTCGGTATTCGGCAAAAGATGGTATTTAGTGCAACCCTAATTCTAAAGGTGGCCAAAATTGGTATAATAAATTCCACATACACTCCACTTTTGACCATGAAGGTGGTCAAAAGTGGAACAACCTGTGTCTCTGTTTTAGTCATGTACATTAAGTACTTTAATTTGGCAATGTAATTATTTCAAATAGTGTTACAATGTAATTTCATGTTACATAGACAATGTGATTAGTAGTTTTCATGGTTTTACACTAAATTTGTATATGGCGAGACAGAAAGTGAGCTTAGTTGTAAAAATGAAAATCCTGTGCTGTTCTAAAGTGGAAAGTGCGATAACAGCAATTAAAGATGATACGTTAGTTTTAAAAACTTATCAGCACCTGGCTATTATCAGTTACTATTTCAGACTGGAAATACATTTTACGAGTATACAGCTAATGCTTTTTATCCCTATTTAGTAAAAAAATAAACATTATTTTCAGTAATAATTTTCTTAGATGGGCATAAATTCCATATTACTTTACATGTTAGCCGTTTTTGCAGAGAAAACAACATAATCTTAGTTGCATACCTAATGCAAGTCACCTTCTTCAATCTTTGCCAGACTCAGATTATGATTGTGTATTCTTGTGAATGAATTATGCTAATCTAAATGAAGAATCTAATGCCTATAGTGAAGAATTTGAATAATAGGAAATTTATAACACATTTTATCAATCCTAAATATGTGTTGTATTTACCGCATTATGAAATGTCTTCCATATCAATTTTGTGATTAATATTTTTGTAATAACTTTTCAATTTAATTATTTTACAGCTACTAGATAGGCCTACAGTTATTAAATACAAACTATGGGCATCAGAATATTCATTTATCTACGTTTTTATAGATGTAAATAACACTTAATTATCATGGTCCAAACTGGAAGATTTTGTTTATTTTTAAAATTTTCAAGGAAAACAGAAATTTTGTAAAATATTGTTGGTACCTACCTGAAAGTAAATTACATTTACTATTAAATGTTATGTATATCAATTTATAGTGTTTATTCAATTAAGCAGGATAAATTTTTAAACTTATATTTTTCCTAAATGTGGCTATAACTGGAGTACACATTCTATATCTTATTCGTTTTGATAAAACATAAAACACAAAATTCGATTGTGCAAATACTTTTTAAATTATACTGTCTGTAAGTTCCGATATAATATTTGAAACTTACTTAACGCATTGTATTTAATCCAGTTGTCATCACAACATTCATTCCGTTTGCAATGCATATAATTATACGAAGCTACGGCGGCAGTCAAAATCAACACTCCTGAGCCTGTTGTAACCGAAATTGGTTCAAAACAGAAATAAAATGCTTGTAATTGTGTAAATATAAAAATAAACAATATTGCGGAAGCCATAACACAGTCTTAAATCGTGCATTTCTTGACATCAGAATCTTGTATGCCGGTGCTTTGGGAATTTCCCTATCTTGGCGACATTTTGCCATTCTTGGCGACTGTCGCCAAATGCTGTACCCTGCGGACAGATTGTGATGGGAAAGTGATGCTACCCTATTGGCTGATGATCCAAAGCTCAACCTTTTTCTTCCCTAATTCTCAATTCATGAGTCGTTCGTAATGAGGTTTTGATTCGTGAATCTTGATTTGTAGTCAAAATTCTTACAATAAAATTTCCTCATGAAGGTAAAAGTACCTACAAAGAATTTTTAACCGTATCTAGTGTCTTCGTACAAGGTTATTATATGGTCTTCGTAGTCACAGAATACTATTGTGTTCGTAGTCTTGTAGATTTGATTTTGGAGGAATGGCTTGCGGGTCCCAGAGTGAGAAAACATTCCCCGCAAAGGTTGACACCGGAAAACTACTCTTCTTAACCAAACTTGAAAAAGATCTTCAATGCATATTTGATGGTTTTCAAAAACATACGAACAGCAGTTTAAATGCTGAAGATTTGCCGAAAAATAAAATTTTTCTGAAAGGTGATTATTCTTTGTCGCTTAGAAATAGTTGTTCTTTCTCGTTTCATAGCATTAAGGAAGAATTAATTCTAAAATTGAATAAAGTTTCATATATTCTCAATAGTGAAGTTGATGAACATGGAAATCTTGTTTTGTACTTGAAGCGATCAGTCGTAGATAAAATAGTTTTAAACGACGTCTGTGAATATCAGGATAAATATGGATTGAAAATTACTAATAAGTCATATCTTATATTAGTACACAATGAAACATTGCATGATTGGGATGCATTACGAGTTACTCTTGTAGCAGATCATTTAGCATCATTCCTTATTGCACATGGTGCTAAAGTTTTCACTAACAATTTTTGGAAACATACTGAAATATCATATAAAAATGTGCCTACTTTTATGTGTACTGATGATTGTGCAGAAAAAATTAAGATGACAAATGAGCTAATTGAAAATTCAGCCAAAATTTGTAAATGGAGAAAAGAACCAGATAGTGACTGTGTAGTTATTGATGGTAGTAAATATGGATCACAATTTAAAGCTGAAATGGGGAACATTAAACTTTCTGCTGAAGTTGTAAGCTCAGGTGCTTATATCACTCATCTCTTTTTATGGCATGGAGTTGAAGCTGATATTATCGTTAACATTGGTTTGGATTGTCAAAAGAATAAAATCAGTAAAACTGCTTTATTGATGGAAATGTTAGATTTAATTGATTGTCCAGACATGTTATGTACTTGTCAAAATGTACTTATTAAAGACCAGCATGGCATGTCTGTTGATTTGTTTATTGAATCTGAGAAGAGAAAGATTGTAAAAGCAATACTTCACAAATATAGTTCTGATGAAAATTCTGATATATTGCAAAATGAAATCTGCAAAAGTACTATAAAAATTTTAGTTGATACTGCTATAAAATTTGATATTTTGAAAACTGGTGTTAAATCGGTTTTGAAAATAAATTCATGTGGCAATGCAAAAAATGATGGAATATTTATTCAGTACAACTTTGCTCGACTTTCTAAACTATTTAAGCTCTTTGAATTAAAAGTAGAGCAAGGTTTATATGATCCATTGCCTCCTTTAGATAAAATAGATTTTGAACTTCTTAAATTAAAAGAAGAAAGAAATTTAGTGAGTTTTGTTTTATCTTTTCCACAAATAGTGCAAGAAGTTTTATCAAATTTTGAAATGAAGCATATTTTCCATGGTAATAAGATTTGTATCATGCTAACTAAACTTTGTCGTGATTTTAGTTTGTATTATAGAAGAACTCGTATCTTGCGAGGACAGTCTCAAAAAGTCATGTATGCTAGATTATGGCTTTTAAAAAGCATTCATCAAATCATGAGAAATTCCTTTATTTTGTTAAACATACAAGGATTAAACCAGATGTGAATAAATAATTTAGAAAGTATATTTTTTCTCTTAATGACTCTTAAATTTTATCTGTTATATAACTAAACTATAGCTTAAATTATGATTTTTCAGTATATTAATTACTGACTGCCGGATACCATTTTATTATTAGCCTACACAGTTGATTATTAGTCACTTTTAAGAATAAGTTACTACTATCATATTTCATAGTTCTAAACTAAACAAATTAATTTGGAAGTGTAAAATTTACTAAAATGTAAGAGTTAAAATGTCTTACTTTTTATAGCCACTAGAATTATCAAGACAATCCAGCCAACATATAAATTACTAGTTATTGTGAATAATAAGAAATTTAGAATCGCAATTTCAAAATTATTTGTCAGCTGACTAACGGCTACAACAAAATTTAAGTTGTAGCTAACATTAACATTTAAAAACAAACATTTTAGAATTCTAAATAAATTTTAATATTAGAATAACAGGTAACAGAATTATGCAAGGGTCTAGGTTTTCCTTAACATAGGTTTGATTTTTGTCATAAAAAATTGAAATTTTGTGGAAGGCAAAATAGTCTAAAATATTTTAAAAAGCATATCGAAAATGTTGGTAAATCGATAGAATAGCTCCCCCACTTGTTTTTTTTTCAAAGTACAAAAATTCACCAATTTAACATGTTTCTCCGCATTTTGAAATTGACTCCTCCCCACTAATGTGACGTATATTCCCGTGTTTAAAATAGGCTCCTCCTACTAAAGTGATGTATTCTACAGTTTTATGAACTAGAATTTTAAATGTAAATCATAGTTGAATTCAATTTGAATAAAAGTGAATAATACTTATAATAAGGTTACAAAATAAGATTTTTGTGCATTCTAAAAATATTGCATGACTTGCAAGTGTAATTGCAGAATATAAAACTTTTAAAATTTAGAAAACATATCGAAACACACGATACTTAAAAAGATTTTATGATTTTAAATCAATTTAAAAAACTTATAACTCAAAACTTCAAAAATTTTAAAAGAACTTTAAAGAAAGTTATTAAAAGGACAATTAGACTTTATCGAAATTTAAGAAAAATGATACTTAGAAAAAAGATTGTACTTTAACAAAGTTAAAAAAAAAAACAATACTTAGAAAAAATATAAAATTTAAAAAAAGTGATTGAACTTTAACGAAATTTAAGAAAAAACGATACTTAGAAAAAAGATTGTGCTTTAACAAAATTTAAGAAAAAATGATACTTAGGAAAAAGATTGTACTTTAACAGAATTTAAGAAAAATGATTGGACTTTAAAGAAATTTAAGAAAAGCCATACTTCCAAAATTAAAAAAAAAACAATACTTAGATAAAATATTGTACTTTAACAAAATTTCTAATCATTTTAAACATAGGAGGAAAAAACAAAAGACAATTTCAAAACACGGGATGAATAAATAAATGAACCAACCTTTATGTAAATGCACTTATATCCGCATTTTCACTTACATCCACACAAAGACGTTTTCTTGAACATATACGTGCATTCTTCACCTGAATTCATTTTCTAAAGCATTCGCACAAATCCATGTGCCACATACCAGATGTCATTGGAAAACTTAATCTGTAATCCAACTAAATCTACAGAAAATATTAAATAAATGTATAGATACGAAAATTGCGTGCAAAATGTTTAATGAAAATGCAAGATGTGCGCAGTAGAAAGTCTCAATAAATCCGATTTAAAAAGATCTGATGAAATACCTATCTCCTATTAAAATACTGAATCCGAAAAAGTCGCGTGTTGATTGGATGTCAGAAAGTCGTGGGATACCAAATTGGCGATGAAAATGGAATGGAATTGTAACCTGGTGCTTTGCTCCAAAGGAGCTGTGGGGGACTATTCTATCGATCATGTATTAGAATAACAGGTAACAGAATTATACAATCTGTCCAGGTTTTCTTTACCATAGGTTTGATTTTTGTCATGAAAAAATTTAAATTTTGTGGAAATCAAATTAATCTGTAAAATATTTGAAAAAGCGTATTGGTAAATGTTGAACAAATTCACAAATTTCACATATAGCAATTTGTTTAGTTAGGTGCTTTGCATTCAAATCGTGATTTTACTAACTTGGTATTGATTTTATTTAGAAAAATCTGATAGCAATAAGGGCTAAAGCTCCAATCTAACAAATAAATATTTATGATTTAATGAGCAGTTTTTAACACTTTACAACAAAGTTGAAAAGTGTTTATGACTTTGTTCATTCTGTCTGTCCGTTAGCACGATAACTGCCGTAAAAATGACTGAATCAAAATGAAATTTTGTATGTTGTTCAGACGGTCTGTAGGACCTATGGGAATATAAATGAATAACATCACCCAATTAGTTTTGGATTGAACCCGGGTTGAAAAAATGAAATACATTGAGCCCTATGGGACCTAATTTTTCAAACATTAAGTGGATTTAAAATTCACAAATTGCTTCGAAAATTTTAGGTAATATTCAAATTGTTCCATAAAATATATATATAAAAAATTCAGCGAAATATATTCAGTAGTTTTTTAAATAAAAATTAAAATAATAATTACACCTCTTATATGAAACGATCACATGACCATGAAATGAAAAGATCACGTGACCCACTTCAAAATGATAAATGGCATCCATCTTGTTTCAAAATCGTGATTTTTTTAAGTTCTTTTTAATTCATATTGAGTGTTGTATCCGTCCTAAAACTACTTTACTTTTGCTTAAATTCTGTGCATCTACATACTGAAACAACGCAAATACAATATATTTGAGTTTATATGATTATCCAAATTTGATTATTTCTACAACGAAGCCTATTTTTCACTTATGTAAAATGTAAACAGCAAAATATGTAGAATGAGTTGTATTAGAATTGCTGTATTTCTTTAACACAAAATAATTTAGCCCATGGAGTCTGCATGGCTGATTTAAATGAAATATTAATTGATTTTATAAAGAGAAGGACGATTTTTTTCGATAAAGTTTTAAGCATAGAGTTTAATTACTTGTAGCTCCATGGTCTTAATTTTTAAATAAAATAAATTATAGTATTACTTTCCTTATATACATAATGTATAAGAAAAGTATTGTGACGGGGTAGAAAATTCGAATTCGAGTTTTCGACGGGAGAGCACGTTTCAAGCATCCCTGATCATAAATCAAACATTTTTGAAGTGATGTCTGTGTGTGTGTGTGGGTCTGTGGAGACGATAACCGACGAACGAATGGACCGATTCGAACGAAATTTGGTACAAAAATCACAATCCATAAACACTGGAAGCCTATTGTTTTTATACGCAATCGAATGTTCAGAACCCCCCTAAATTTTCAAATGAAATTTTGAAAAAATCGTCAAAAAATCAAAACCACTAATAAAGTTACACAAATAGACATTTCTTATGTAATTTTTCATTAGAAAACGATTGGCATAAATTTTAGAATGCTAACATGAACCGTTCTCGAGATATTGTACATTTTTAAAAAAAAATATCAAAAAGTCATATAAAATAAAATAAAAATTTTCCTATTGAGAAACATGTTCACTTTTCATATGTAATACCATGCGATAAATTGAGTGACATCATTCTCGTGGATCTAGCTCGTTCCATTCATGAGAAAAGATACTTTGAATAATACTTTTGTATTTGAACGCCAATAGTCATTTATTTATATGCTGTAAGAATAACTTATTTCTTAGTGCATAACGCTTGGCGAGATGTTGGCGACGAATTTAGCGGAATGTCGCCAACTTGGCGACTTTTTTAAAATGTTGCCAAATTAACGAAAATCTCGCCAAATGGATAAAAATGACGCTAAATCAATGAAAATGACGATTAATTGTCGAAAATTCAATATCTTGGAAAGAATATTAGTATCAACTATAAGAAAAACCTATTTTTTTACTGTAAAAGTAGCAAATTCATTACATTATATAAGGAAAGTCATGTGTTGCCCACATCAGATTTTTGTGATGAATGAAATGAATGGGAGAAAGTTATGAATGAAATGCTGTTTTTATAGAGAGAGCCAGGCATGTTATTTTTTCTATGACATCATTTGAATTAATATCAGTTGTTTTCAATGAAGTTTTCAAATATAATAAATTATAGTAGTATTATGATAGTTTTAAAAATATTATCGTGGAATATATCGCATTTTAGAGATATTTAAACCAGGCAATTTATATTTCAATGCCGTCATTTGAATGAAGTTCATCTTTTTCAATGAAGGTTTAAGTTTTCAAATATAATAAATTAATGTAGTATTGTGATAAGTTTAAAAATATTACTGAGGAATGTATTGCATTTTAGACTTAGTTGGAAAGTGTTTTATAATCAATGCTTTAAGCATGATTGATCTTTCTTGTTTAATTTTCTTCAGGGTAGCTACAGAACCTGGAATCCAGGGAATTCCTAAAAAAAAAAACCCTGTAAAATCAGGGAAATTGGAATTTTTTTAGTAATCATAGCTTTCTTTCGACTCACAATAATACACATGTATCGAATTCCTTATTCGCATTTCATGTGATGGGAGACAGCCTATTGGGCACCTCAATAAAAGAGAGTTTTAAAATTTCAACATTTTTCAGTGATCCTCCTCATCTTAATTATTTTGAAAGTTGTCAAAATATTTCATGAGTGGAAAACTAGATTAAAAGAAAATACTGTTTCTGTTTATATATAATTTTATTGTAATAAGTGATATTTAGAACTAGAGTATGAATTCTTGACTGGATTTTACAGAACACTCCTGAGTTTATAGCTGAGTTTTATAGCTTATCTAGGTTAATTTTTGAAGGATTAATATTCCCGTAATAATACTGTTCTTATATAACTCTTGCATAACTATACTTTATTATGTACTCTTCAATGCTGAAAGTATTTAATTTTAATTTCTTATTTTTAATTATCACTTTTAATTTTATTAATTAACATTTTTATGCTTGTTAAACTGATATTCAGTAAAAGTAGATAGTGGTACATATCAGGGAATTTTTGAAGATATTATATCTGGAAATCGTGGAAATATCAGGGAATTTTTTATCTGATATCCTGTAGTGACTCTGTTATTGTCATCACAATCAGAATGCAAGTTGACCCGAAGACAGGCCACACATTGAGGATCCAAGATGCACTGCATCATGTATGCAGTGCATCTTGCATCCTCAATTTCTACATCTGTAGGTAATGCATAGTGTGGCTATGTGTCACCATTATATATGTACAGTAAGTAGGTAAAAATCATTCAAAGTGAACCGTAATATGTGTTCTGGCTAAGCCAGTGGTCTTCAACCCATGCTTCATATGGCCCACCGACTGATTCTATTCACCGACTGATTCCACCGACTGATTCTGGTCTGACGATAAACTTTTAAGAACATGTTTTTGTCATTTAAAAAAAAAATTCTATATCAACTATATTTTAAATTTTACAAGAAATATTTTTCTTTTTTAAGCAGTTTTATATATGAAAAAGTTAAAAAGTCCATGTAATAGAAATTTCATATATTGAATTTATAACATGTGTAATTGGACAGGATGGCTACAGAAGCTGGGAATTGGAGAAATATGAGGGAATATCAACATTTTGGAAATTTCAGGGAATTCCTAAAGAAAAAACCCTGTAAAATCAGGAAAATTGTAATTTTTAAGGTAATCATAGCTTTCTCCCGACTCACGACAATACACATGTGTAGAATTCCTTATTCGTATTTCATGTGATGAGAGACAGCCTATTGGACACCTCAATAAAAAGAAGGGAGTTTTAAAATTTCATCATTTCTCGGTGATCTCCCTCATCTTAATTGTTTTGAAAGTTGTCAAGATATTTCATATGACAAGAAAACCAGATTAAAAAAAATACTGTTTCTGTTTATACATAATTTTATTGCAATAAATGGTATTTATAACTAGTATGAATTCTTGACTGGATTTTACAGAACACTGCTGAGTTTTATAGCCTATCTAGAACTTCAGTGCTTAAAAATTTATATATTCATATATATACGAGGGCTGGTCGAAAAAGAATGTGAATGAATTTATTACTCACGAAATACATTAGAGAGAGTCTATCTTTATATGCTCTTTTAGTAGTCACCATTAACTGCTATACACTTGGTCCAATGTGTCTGGCACTCCTGGAACACGTGCTGGAACCCGCTTTTTGACATCATTAAAACCGCCTTCGCCTTCTTCAAAATAGCCATTGAATTGAAACGGGGCCTCGAAGCTCTGATTTTAAACAAGGGAATAAGAAATAGTTACAGAGCTAAGTATGGGCTAAGATACACCCTCCTAATATGCAATATTTAAATGATGGAGATGGATGGAAAAAGATACTAACGTACTCTCGGTAATTCAAGCGAAGTAACTGAATTGCGCAATCGCACTGTCTATGTGAAAATAATTAAGAAATTAACCATAATAATTAATTAGAATATGAAAATAAACTAGTTCACTCAATCAAAAATGCAATATTTAGAAGATTGAGATGGATGGAAAAAGATACTTTTGTTCTCTCGGCGATTCATAAGAACAAACTGAATTGCGCAATCGCAGTGTTTATGCGAAATTAATGAACAAAATAACATTTTAGCAATTTATGCTGAATTAGACAACCTTTGAAGAATTATATTTATTACTTTCATAAAATAAGCGATCGAGATCTTCATTTACATTACACGCGGCCGTAAATCTTCGTTAATTTGATTGGTATTACCCTGCATTTTATTATGGATTTGCTACGATCCCGGGAATGGTAGAAATCCGTGCTGAAGAAGTGTAAAATGGTGTTTCCGAGGAATTATACCACGTCTGGATAATTAATAGATTTCAAACAAAAAAAGCCGGAGAATTTCGCCGAAGATTGATTTCCTAGTAATGTTAAAAAATTCAAATAAATGCGGAAATGCGTAAAATATAGCAATACATGCGTAAAAGCGTAGAGAGCGGTTAAAATGCGTAAATTTTACGCATAATGCGTAAAAGTTGGCAGGTATGGTGTAACACACATTCTTTTTCTTTTTGAGTCAAATATTGAGTAACAATGTTGCAAACGTGAGGGTATGCATTATTGTGATGTAAGTGTCAATGAAATGCATGCAGCTCAGGTCGTTTTTGTCAAATATGTTTGGACAAGGTCTTCAAAACTGTCACATAGTACTGACAGTAACAGTTGTATGCTTAGGCATTGCATGTTGATAAACCATTCTATGGTAATCAAAGGAAGAAATAACCATTACTTTTCCTGCAGACTTTACAACTTTGGCTTTCTTTGAGGTGGGAGAATTTGGTGATTTCCAGGCTGTGCTTGCCTGTTTTCTTTCAGGATCGTAATGGTGTAGCCATCTTTCATCAGCAGTAATAATGGATTTTAAGTATGCCTCACCATATTCTTGTTGCAACATTTCATATGCTTCTGTAGTTGATTTCTGCAAATGAACACAAGATTTCAAGGCATATACAAGGTGTCCCAAAAAGATTGAAACACGTTTTAATTGTACTTGTTGCTTACCTGTTGGAGATAAGTGGGCAATGTAAATTGCTAAAATGTTGAAAGTAAGGTAGGAAATAAGACTATGTTAATGAAATAGTCCTCCCATTAATTTTCAAAAAGTTACACTTTTTAAATTTTTACAGGATCCCCTTAGACAAATTTGGTCAATCAGAAAATTTTTATTTTTAATGTAACAAGATCATTAAAAAAACCACATATCTGTATCTTTAAAATTGAGCACGTTATATTTAATTGAAAATTGAACATTGTGAATGGGGACCATATATCAAATTAGAAATGTAAATTTGTGACATATCACAAAAAAGATAAAACTGGATGATAATACATAGGATACCCAACTGCGTAGTGAGTAGCACTGCTTTGCACACTCTGTCTGTGCAATACTGTATTTAGATGCATTTGTGATAAAAAATTTTGACACATATTAACGTATTTTTGATCTCAACAATTTCCATCGTCAATTTGTTTATAATCCCTATTTTCACTGATAAAATAGCCTTTCACATGGCACGGAAAAGTGGCATAAGTCAGATTTTTTGCTTTATCATAATTCAGTTGATTTTAAAGATACAGATATGCAGTTTTTTTTAATCTTGTTGCATTAAAAATAAAAAATTTTTGATTGACCAAATTTGTCTAAGGGGGTCGTATAAAAATTAAAAAAGTGTAACTTTTTGAAAATTAATGGGAGGACTATTTATTAACATAGTCTTATTTCCTACCTTACTTTCAACATTTTTGCAATTTACATTGCCCATATATCTCCAACAGGCAAAGAATTAAAGCGTGTTTCAATCTTTTTGGGACACCCTGTATATTGCTGATCACGAAAATATTCCGTAAACGAAAAAGAACTCATTGTGTATTTATGTTCTATTCCAGCCAAATGCATGGCCAGATTTACTCACAATTTTCCCCCCCAAGCAGATGATATCTGGCTATTTGCAAAGCTTTATTTTGCTGCCATATATCGTTTGCATTTTAAAAAATAAATACATTCTCAATCTTTTTTGATTAGCCCTCATATATATATATACTGTTCTTATATAATTCTTGCATAAATACTATACTTTGATTATACTTTTCAATGCTGAAAGTAATTAATTTTAATTATTTATTCTTAATTATCATTTTCAATTTTATTAATTGACTTTTTTATGCTTGTTAAACTGATATTCAGTAAACACAGATAGTGATATATATCAAGAAATTTTAAGATATTATCTGAAAATATCAGGGAATTTTTTACCCGAGATCCTATAGCAACCCTGTTGAAATTCCCAAAGTTTCCTAACCACTGATATATGCAATGCAATAAGTTGATGTAGTAAAGTATGCAAAGCGGTTTATGCTTTGATTGAAAAAAAAAAAAAATTGAAATTATTTTATTTGGGATGAAAGGAAGTATATTAGGCATCCCCGGATGTAATCAAGCTATGGATGGGATGCCTCTTACAGAGAAGCTTCTAAGGGAAATTGTGTAATACTTAAATCACATGATAAAAAACAACAAAACTTGTGAAAAGATCTGTGAAGATTAACTCATTCCAGATTTGAGGCTAGATCCCTTATCAGTGTATTAGTTGCAGTGGTAAATGTTAGAACTGCTTGTTGAGGTGGCCACCATTTCTGATTCTCGAGTGAATTGTACCTCCAGATTTTTCTACCTGGATAAGTCATTTGGTGGTTAACAACTGTTTCTTTGTTAACAGAGGCCTTGGACTCAAGATGAGAAATATTAATTCTGCCCTGAAATGAATGTTATACAAAGCGAGAGACTTCAGCCACATATAGTTGTATTATCACCTTATAAGTTTCGCTGTTATTGTTGCTCATTAGGAAGTAGGGTGACTACAGAACCTGGAAATGCCAGAGAATATCAACATTCTAGAAAACTCAGGAAATTCCTTAAAAAAGCTATAAAGTTAGGGAAATTTGTATTTTTAAGGTAATCACAGCCTTCTTTGGACTCATGATAATACACGTGTAGAATTCCTTATTCGCATTTCATGTGATGGGAGACAGCCTATTGGACACCTCAATAAAAAGAAGAGAATTTTGAAATTTTTCTCAATGATCCCTCTCATTTTAATTATTTTGTTTATACATAATTTTATTGTAATAAGTGATATTTAACTACATGAATTCTTAACTGGATTTTATAGAATGCAGCTGTGTTTTATAGCTTATCTAGAATTTAATGCCTAAAAGAGTAATATTCTTGTAATACTATTCTTATATAACTCTTGCATAAATACTATACTTTGATTATTATACTTTTCAATGCTGAAAGTAATTAATCTTAATTGTTTATTTTTTATTATCACTTTTAATATTAATTGACTTTTTTTATGCTTGTTAAACTGATATTTAATAAAAGTAGATAGTGATACATATTAGGGGATTTTTAAAAATATTATCTGGAAATGAGGGAAATATCAGGGAATTTTTTTATCTAAGATCCTGTAGTCATCCTGGGAAAGAACCATTGATTTTTTAGCCTGATATTTAAAAATATTTTTCATAAAATTCTCTTTGATACAAGGTATAATGGTTCATATTTGAAAATGTGCTTGCCAATAAACAAAATTTTTAATAAAAAATACATAGAAAAATAATTTATATTTAAAAAAAAATGCAAAATGTAATGAACTACATTCAAATCCATAGCATCACCACTGTTCGAACATCATTATTGGTTCTCCACCAGAAAGAGACAAGAAGTGGGGCAGATAAGGTTAAAATATACAGTTATTCTGGAGATAACTTGAATATTAGGCACATCATTTGAAAGAATTATTTAAAACTGTAGGAGGCATTCTTCCAATGTATTTTATATTTTATAATGCACATTTTTGGGAATAATTATTCATTTGCTAACTTTAACATCTTAAGTTCTATTTCTTAGGAAAAGTGTGGCAAAATACATGCTAACTTACATAGAAAGAGAATCTAAAATCTTATACAGAAAACTTTTAGCATTATCATTTCTGATGAATAGCAATAACCACAAAGACTGCTAAAGAGTGGTATGTATCAGCTGCAGTTTCAGTTCTTTGCATTTGTAAATGCTTATTTTAGGTTCAAAAATATTTTTTATTAATTTTATGTAAAAAAACTCTTGTGTTATCAAATATGTGGTTTTCCAGCGAAAACCAAAGAATATACCCATAAAATTCCAGATTTCCTTACTAGATTGAGTTTTTGCTCCAGTCCCTACCATTTCTAATGGTTGAAATTCTCTGCATCTTACAACATTTATTTTGGGCCAACGGCCTTACCGTGCTGAAAACACCGGTTCTCATTAGATCACTAAAGTCAAGCAGCATCGGGTGCGGTTAGTACTTGGGTGGGTGACCGCCTGGGAACACTGTGTGCTGTTGGCACATTTCGGGCGCAGAAGCCCGGTAGTTTGCGTGCTGGATTTGCACGCAACCACAACTGCCGCTGTGTTCATGCGGAGTACTATCACGTTAAACATGTGGGTCCGTAAGTCTTTCCGAGAGGTTGGTGGTAGGGAAGGAGGGTATGGTCCCTGTGGATGCCTCCCCCACTGGGTTCCTGTCTAAATTGGGTGGAACTTCCTGGCCATCCAAATGGTTACCTTGCACCTTTCTGGTAGGTTGGACGGTCTGGGTCTCAACAACAACAACATTTATTTTGGGCCAAAACTGCTCTATTCTCATCTTTTTCACTTAAAATTTTATATTTTGACAACTACGTTGGCAGATATATGTCTCGCCGAAGAGTTCGTAATTTTTCTAGGAAATTCTCAGAATTCCAGACAATATGACATTTATCATACCATGACATTCATCATGCTTCATTTACTTTCCTTCTTATCAAGTTTTTAAAAAGACAAAGGGATGTGTTGCTTATTGTTGCAGTTCTTTCTATCCATAAGTCTTGTGCAATTTGCACAATTTGAGAATCAATAAAAAGACTTATATATGTTATATGCAAGTATATCTGTTTGCCCAATTCATAAGAAAGGAGACCAATTAGAATGTGCATTTAGAGATATTTAACATTTCTTAACATGACTTATAAAATCTTCTCCAATATACTATGTGAGAAACTGGCATCCCATTTAAATGGGGTTATTGGGAATTATTAGTGTGCCTTTTGAGCTGAGAAATCAACATTAGACCATATGACATTAAGACAAATAAAAACACATAAAACTAAAGAGAATAACATCATAATCATCACTTTAAACCTTTTTATAGAAAATTGTCTACAGCAGTATTGGAAGAGATAGAGAGTTCACAACATCAGCACTACAAATGGTTCACACATTCATTGGGAGAATTCATATCTTATATATTAAGGTGTTCAGCTAGGTAGTCATGACCAGTTTTCAATCTAAAACTGGCCACTATCTCCCCGATAAGTTGGTTGCTAAATGCCTTCCAGCTATCTTGGTTATTCTTCCAAACTTTACCTCTTGATTTAATTTCCAGGTCTATTTTACAATTCTCCATAATTTTGTTATAAACTAGTTTTTTGCATGACTCTGCTGTAACAGGTTTTTGGGTAAGATAAACTAGGATACCCTTTTTTGTCAAAATGTCGACTCCTTACTGTAGATTCCGACATGTGATGGTATCCACTGAAACACAATAGATTTGTTTCTACTTCTAAGAAAATCCAGAATTTGCTTTATTTCAGTTATGGTCGATGTCTCGATAAGATTAATTTGAATGGCCGCTTTAGAGTCCACCAGTATGATAACTTTTGAAAAAATGAATTCTAAACTTAAGGTTAATAACAGCCAAAAAGATGGCATAGATTTCTGCATCAAAATTAGACATATATGGCTCAACAGGGGCATATTGAGAAAGCATCTTGCAGTACACTCCAGCTCCGGCAGGATTATTGATCTGTGATCCATCTGTATATATTCTAGTCTACTCGGGTTCTGGGTACTTTTCGTTAATCATGCATAACGCAGTTGCTGTCAAGATTGTATCTGGGATGTCTCTTTTCCCAGCATCGTTTGTCAACTGGCTTATTATATCTATAAGGGGATTGATCAATCTTTTTGTACTGTCCATGGGTATATTTGCATCTAAGTCATTTAGCATCTTTTGACACGCCTCAACAGGAGAAATTTGCATCTTCATGCAACTTGGTTGACAGTCTCAAATCCAACTAGCTCGCTGTGAGGTCTTTAGTTTAATGTAAGTATCTACAGCCTGTTTCTTTATCTCCATGAGGATAGGATGGTTCAGTGTGTATAGTTGCATTGCAACAACAGGAGTGGTTTTTACTGCTCCAATAATGAGTTGAGGGGGCCTTATTTTGAGCTCTTTCTAAAATATTTAATATTTATCTTTCCATGCATAGCAGTAATCAATATTTCACTTCCATATTTAATGATTGGCTTTACATATGTGTTGTATGTCTTATTTAAAGTTGTTTGGGAACATTCCCATTTAGCACCAGCTAAGCTTTTAAGATTGGTAACCTACTTTCAACTCTTTCTTTGATAGCATTTACATGTCCTGCGAAGTTCAGTTTATTGTCCAGCACCACACCCAAATATCTGGTGTTAGAGCTCTTAAGGAGCACATCCTTTTCAATCCTCTTCAAAATCTGGATTTACATGTTGCAGAGAGAACTGGTATACAGTTTTTAATTTGCTTATTAACATGTTTTCAGCTGCCCATGTTTGAAGAACCTTGTTTGAACACACCTTGTTCATGGTAGTTTCCAGTTTTTGCCATTGACCCTGATAATTTTGTCAATTTTTTGCATAAGTCCATATCACTAAGTTATCTGCGAGCATACTTACATTGTTATTTTCGACATTCTTCAACCTAAGTTAAAAAAATTGTTGATTTTATTTTATAACTTATTATTTTTAAAGAAACCCTAGAAAATTATAAAGTAAAAATAATTTTTTTTATTTTTTTTTTAATGTACATTATTTTTAAGGTGTTGCTTGTAATTCTGTTTATTTAACAAAGGGAGCTTCAAAATATTATTGGCCCCAAAACCTCCTCTAAATTCTAATTTTGGCACTAAGCATATGTTAAAATATCTATTTTATTACCATCCTACATCTATCCTCATTACAACATTAACTGCTTTTCGTGATTTACAATCATTAGTTAATTATTTGGACATAAAGGCAAAAAAAATTTGCAGGGAAAACTAACTGCTTATTGATTAGTACAGTAATACCCTTGAAGTTACACCATGGATGGTACTGGCATGGGTGGCGTAAGTTGGGGTATCGTATAAATCTATACATACTCATCTAAGATAAGATACTCGGTTTTGTGATAGCAAATCTACAAATAAAATGCTAGTTTATTTATTTTGACAGTAATTTATTGAAACACAAACAAAATGTTTTTAAATGACATTAATCGCATGTTTGTAACTTTATTAAATGAGATAGTTTGTAACTATTTAAAATTTGGTCTTTGGTTAAAATTTCACAATTTTCAAGGTCATACATTTCCTGAGTCAAAAGGTATCTGGGTGGTAGTATTTGATATTTATGCTTTGACAAATACCTGCAACCACAATACCAATTAAAAACAACATGTTATTTGTTGATTTCACACGGAATGACTCAAATGTTGCATATATAAATTGAATCACTGACTGAAAAAAGGGAATTGATTCAGGAAGTTAATTATAAATTGCTGAACCTGTAGGCCTTTCAATTTAACGCGACAATAAAATTTCAAAGCATTCAAAGGTGATAAGTACTATCAGCTTAATGATAATTCATCTGAAGTAATTTAAATGTATCAGAAATGTGAATGATCTTAAGGCATTTTTAAAATTAAAATATGTTTAATATTTTCTAAACATTTCTTATATTTTTAAATTAAAACAAGCTCAATTAAGTACAGTTTCTAGCTGTCTTGAGTTGGAATGAGTACTATCACAAAGTATATTTTTCTGATATGAGTCAAGACACAGAAAGAAAAAAGAAACTTTTTATATAAATAAATGTATTCTATATACATACATATAACATGATACATATAGCAGGGAAACAAAGCCAATGTAAAATACATTTAAATTTTGTATAACGAAATCAGACACATCAGAAAATTTAATCATGTAGTAAAGAAATAAGTACAATTAGAAGCAAAATAAATCAAAATTTTTGATTTACACAGATTCTCACCATCTTCAAAAACTGTTTATAAATAATCAATCATTACTGAAGTAGAATACAGATAACATATAATGAAAAGTATGCAGAAATACTAATAATTCCCAAATAACATGGTTCAGAACATAATTAAACTTAAATATAAATTTTGCCAAGAAGTAGTTGCATATTCAATTTCATAATTAAGGAATATATTAAAAAGAACTTCAAAGTTTTATTTTAGTTTACATAGGACGTAAAATACAATAATAAAATACCCTTCATCAGAAGTATCTGATATATGTAGTACACAGCCAATTTACAAACTAAATTTGTATATTACAAAATGCTGATTGGCATATTCATTTCTAGGATAGTTCTGTAATTTCAGATAGTTTTGTAATATGTAAATTTAATTTGTAATTTGGCTGTTTATAAATACTCAAATGTGCTTGTATTATATCATATGTCTCTGATGAAGGGTGCTTTATGCCCAAAAGCACTCTGGCAAATCACTGTACTTTACATTATTTATAAACTGAAATAAAAAATTTCTTTTAATATAAGTTATGAAAAAAAAAGAGAGTAAAAATATGATTAAATTTTTTTTATATTAGACTTATCTATGAAAAATGCCTATCATATATATTAAATATTTATGAAAATGTCAACTACTTGTACTGTTATTATATTCATTAGCATGCTACAGTGCAGTACATTAGATTAAAATACAATTTTCTAAGGTAAGGCATCACTTACAGTGATGCTAAAAAAATTGCATCACCCCTAAAAAATTCAATATTTTAAGAATAAATGTTTAACCCTTTCGCGACGAGTGGCACGCCCACGCGCCAGCTGCGAAGTTGCATTCAAGGACGAATGGCACGCCCGCGGGCCGGAGGAAATTTTACCCTAAAGGACGACTGGCACGTATTGGTGTTTCTACGTGGAACGTTTTAGTTTGAATGTATTTGTCTCCTAGATGGCGCTAAATGCCCGTGGAAGCAACTTAAATGTATTTTGTAGATGTTTGACCTTGGCACAAGGAGAATCCAATGAATTATTTCTCCATTTGGAGCGGTGAAACACATGGTTCTGTAAAGTAAACATAGCACTTCTCGTAGCATCAACAATTTTATAATTGAGTTCCGGGTCTCGTTCTGATTTTGTCTTTTATTGATTTGGTTGTTGAATTAGAGGAATATAAGAGAGTTTTTTTTTGAGTGGGAGGGGGGGGGGGGGGTAAAGGAATGTGCGGCAATGAAATGATTAGGTTATTTATGTTCTCATGGAAAGGAAGGCTGGGATTTCGTTAATATATCCCATCGAAAAGGTCCAGATATGAAATAAAAATATATAAATCGTCAGAATCGGAATGAGGCCATAAATGGAATTTCCTTGTGTATACTGGAAAGGACACGGGATTATCAAGCTCTGATGGTGGGTATGAAGAATGCGTTGTGAAACCACTTCTAAGTGAACTTTCAGGAAAAGGATATACTTTGTATTTGGATAAATTTTTTACCTCTCCTGTACTTGCAAAGTATTTGTTGTCTAAGAATACGCATATATGTGGTACAGTTTTAAAAAATCGGAAGGACATGCCAAAGAATTATCCATCTGTACCTAAAACATATATACACTAAAATTTTTAATATTTTGATAAAAGAAAATTTGTATAAAAAATATACATCAAATAGAAAATAAGTATTTCCTTTCTTCCTGAAAATAGTAGAATGCTGTGTTGAACGGGTGATTTTTAGTGAATTTTTTTCGAGAGTTAGGCTTAGCGCAAAAAAATAGCCGTCTTTTACGCACATTTCGGAAACGAAGCGCTTCGTCCTTTGGGCCACGGTAGTTTCGGAATGCCGCCGTCCCGAAAGGGTTAATGTAGTGTAACAAATCTAAATGTTGCATTCTATTTTTAGTGCATTGACCTTTATATGAAATTTTTAAAAGTGTCATCGCCCTCTAGCCATTATTATAGGACAGTAGACATTACTCCATGTCATCTCACAAATTTAACAACACACACACACACATATATATTTTAAACTATTAATTAAAATAAGAATGTCACATATATCTCATTTCGGAGTATTTCACACACAAACATTCCTAGATAAATAATGCTTGTGCATTATTGCATGTGCCCCTCTTCAATGCATTCATCAGCATTCAACATTTTAAATGCGTTACTGTCCTTTTTCTTCATCAAAGTCATACACATATGTGAATGATGCAATTTCTTTGAGCACCACTATAGACTCTTAGTTAAAAGTGGATGATCAAATAACATAATTTGAAAATAGTACATTCTTTATAACACCATATTTGATAATCTATGTAATTCTATACAAACATTCGAGAAAAATGGAAGTTTACACTTTTAGCTGCTATTCATTGAAATTAATTAATATTTTAAAACTAAGTAAAATCTAAAATTACATAATTACAAAAATATTCATAAAATCTTCAGATAGTCTCGAGTACATAAATTATGTCATTTTTATCTAAAATACAGAGGCAAAAATCTTCAGCTAGACATATTTTACGCATATTAGTTAAAATATTCTGAAATATAGACTCATTTTGTTGATTGTTCTTTCCATGGACAGAATAAAAGCAAAGTTACTTACATGCAAGATCTACCTTACACTAATACCTATCTCAAAGGCACAAATCTACGTACTTTTTATCCAAATTCACCCTTCCTGTTTCATATTTTAACATCATCACTGACAAAATCTTTATGTTTGATTTAAATTAGAACATTAAGAATAAAACATGACACTATAGCTATACATCAGAAATTTATTTTATAAAAAATAAGTTGCCATCAAAAGATTCCCAACTTTCTATTTGTCCATCTTAAGTATTATTAAATTACTTCCCTAAGTTGTTTCCTTATTTTGTAATTTATTTTCTTTTTTGTGAAAAATTGAAATAAAAACAGGTACAAATTTAAAGAACAAATCAATTTATACAATATTTTAGTTTTGACTTTCTAACTTTTATCACATATTTTAAAAAGTCAAGCACTTTTTTTTTTTTACTTGAATATACAAATAAATGAAACATATTTTGTAATTTTTATTACATATTTTAAAAATCCAGTCCTTTTTATTTCTGGTTTATTTATTTATTTTTTTTTTGTGTGTGAATATACAGATAACCATTTTGTACAGAATACTTGAACATGTCATGTATAATTATGTTATTAGGAAGCTGAAAACACATTGAAATTGTTTAGCATCATTAATGAATGGGTCTACAGTTTAAAATGGATTCCTAACTATCATTAACATTTTCATAACATCATTAACATTTAAGGTTGCATTCTTCAAAGTTTAGAAGCTTTGTATAGTACTTATGAACACTTGAGGCACAGGTAAGTATTGTAAAATACTGATTGTTTTTAATTTACTCATTCTTTGCCTACAGTTATTCTGGAAATTCTCTTTTGAATGAACTGTTTTAACGAAAAGTTGGTTAAGATTTAATTTATACAAATTTATTATTATTAATGTATAAGTTAAGCCTCATCTTCAAATATAAAATTAAATTTATATGTTAGTATATTGGTAAAATATATAATATATAAACATACAAAAGTATAAGAGACAATTTTTTGATAAAAAATCATACCTATATAAAAAATAAAATTCTGAACTTAAGTTAAGAGAACATTCTGAAAACAATGTATGATATTTATAAAAAACCTTTTCCTTTGTAAGTATTGAGTCTATAGAAATTAATTTTAATTGGTGTATTAATCCCTTTTTTTAAAACTTATGTATTATTATTCACAATTCTCTGAAATATATATGATACATGACAATGAGGAATACCATACAAAATGGAAAAACAATTCAAGGGAAACATGCAACATTTTGATGTAAATCTGCTTGATAGTATAGAACTAACTGAATGTAAGAAATAACAAATACCTTGATTCTTTAATAAATACGAAACAAAATCTTTCCAATTTAAATTCATCAATATTAATATGTTGAAAACATTAACATTCTAACATTAACATAGTGAAAAATATTTATTAGAAGCTTTAAATATATTCCAACGCTGGGGCATTCAATTTTCCAATACATTGTTATACTTAACATGTTAATATAGATAACATTTGACACTTTCCAATTATAAGTATAAAGTGAGAAAAATCTGTCATTATCGTTCTTTATATTAAAGTATTACTAAATTATGAATCCTAAATAAGTTTGCTACTACAAAAACAATGAACATTAAATTAAGTGTTAATAACAGAATGATTACATATAATGAGATTTTTGAGAGAATTAACCTAGCATTAAAACAGAGCAGCTTAAAATACTTCATAGTAAGATAAAACATTGCAGAAATAACATGCTACTTCATATATTTATTTCTGACAAACATAATCTGATAATAGAGGAAAACTTGCATTTCGTTACAGACCTTTACACAGAAGTACCTTTACATTACAGACAGTTTCAAACTGAAGTTTTATAGCACAATAATGTTTTTGACCAATTATAACACAAAATGAATCAACATTGAACAAAACTTTATTAAATTTTGCAATAATTGCTTGTTACGAGTCCATAAAGATTCTTTTGGCAGGAAAAACACATAAAAATAACTTTTAATTTAATTTCTGTATTCAGACTTGGAAAAGTTACTACCAATATTAACAAAATTAAAAGTTACTTCCCAGAAAAGCAACTAATTAAGTTAAAAGTTATAGAACAGGAAAGGAACTGATTAAAAGTAATTATTCAGAAAAGTAACTAAATTAAATTAAAAAGTTACTTCAAATCAGATTTCAAACTGAAGTTTCACAGCACAATAATGTTTTTGACCAATTATAACACAAAATGAATCAACATTGAACAAAACTTTATTAAATTTCGCAATAATTGCTTGTTACGAGTCCATAAAGATTTTTTTGGCAGGAAAAACACATAAAAATAACTTTTAATTTAACTGAATTATTGCTATTTCTTAGTAAAAAGAATAACGAAATAAGTTAAAAATTAATGTAAAATCTACTTCTTAACAGAGTTATTTCCAAGTCTGCTATATTCTTATATCACATTTAGTATGCTCCATGGTATAATTAGATGCAAGCAGAATTTGGATTTTATGAATATACTGATTTAAACTCATCTACCTCAAAATTTTAGTTTTATTGTTATCAGGGGTTTTTTTCAGCTGGTATTTATACCGGCTAGTATAGGACAGTAAACTACTCGAATATTATACAAAACCCAGTATGACAAAATTTACAGGCAAGCCATACATATGAAAAGTAAGGAAAGAAATCGGTGCAAAAGAAGATGTCATCAGAATGTAAAAAATTTAGAACATTATGTAAGATATTTACCATTTAAACCATTGAAATTATCTATTATTCTGTATTTAAAAATAAAAGTCAAGTAAAAATTAAACAATATAATAATTATTCCTCCTCCTTTTCCTACTTGTAAATTGAATACTCCCACAAATTTAAGTCTAGCACATTATTTTAATGGGTACCAGCAAGCTTTTTCTTCAGGAAGGAAAAAAAAAGCACCAATTATTATTAATGGCATGTAATACATGAGGGATTATACAGAGTAGTAATGGCTGAAATTTTTTATGCATACGTGACTTGTGTAATTACGTTAGTTTTTATAGAGAAAATTTACATAACAGAACTTTTTTTTAACTGAATGAGTCGGTTTCATAGTATTTTATAAAATGAATATAAACTATTTAATTGGAATATAACAGTGCTTCATCATTTAGCATACACATATACAAATAAAGGAATTCAGTTAAATATACATATTTTACTTTCAGAATATATTAAATAAGAACCACATATATCACCTGACACGGAATATGTTTTGAAACAATAGCTTTCAGAGTAATTTTCTACAAGTATAACAATTAAATAACAATTTATTGTTTGAATAATATAAAAGAAAAATGGTTGCTTTTTTTCACTTTGTTCAACAAATTTTTTACTTCCAACAGAGATAGTGGCTATAATCACAGCAGAATTCTAATATACAGTTATAATACAGAAACAACTGTAGAACCTCAATCCAACAACAGTTATTTTATTTTACAACACAAATTGCACAGAACATTGTATTAGAATTGAGCAGAAATATTTTTATATAAACAAAAAATACAAAATTTAAAAACATGAACTTAGCACATGTTACATTATAATTAAACATATCCTATCTAATTCATTCTTTTTTATTATTATTAGCATCACACTACAGAACTTTGGAATATAGAAAGTCCACAGTATGCTATCTTTGAAATCATAATAAAACTTAACTTATAGGATGTTCAAACTAAGTTAGCAAAATTTCTTTAAAAGAAAAATTAGCAATTTCATTCTGAGTTGCTCATAAATTATGCAACATGCAAATTTTGAGAGTATTCAAAATCATATTTTTGTTCAAATTTTTTTATAAATATAACAATATTCATGAGGTATTTTTTATAGTTTTCATCTTATTAATTACCTCAGTCTTAATCTGTTGCCAAAGGGCATATTTTGATCTTAAATTTTACCTATATTGTAGAGTGGATATTTGCACGAAAAAAAAAAAAAAAAGAAATTGTCAACCCAACCCGAACCTGCAGTGTGTGACCCAAATACCCAACCCATGACTCAAAATGGAATTGCATTTCAAAATTCTATTCAGTACATTTTAAATCTCTTTGGCATTTGTCAACAACACATTTTAAATCTTTAACACATATGCACAATTTTCTGCTGTTTATAGTTTGTAACCTTCATTTGCACGTTTATCCAATTGCTCTCATAAAAAATATGATAAGGTATAACTTTTAAAAATAATTTTCGCAGGTAGACCCACAACCTAATTTGCATCTTTAAAAATAAAGAAAACTCGACTATAACCTGTCCCCATGCATGACTAACCATGCAGAGCAATATAATGGCATAATCATTGTATGAGATGGAAAATGATAATAAATTTGAAAACAAGAATGAAAGAAAATAGATGCAAATTTCATTATTCTTTTTCACCCTAGCTGAATTGAGATGCCTAGAGAATGAAAATTCAATTTCTAGAAAAAAACTGCATGCCAGAGATAAAAAAATAGAAAATTCCTCCAAATTAATTAGAGAGAAAATAAAATTATGTAAGAATTTTCCTATTTTGTACATGCATACCAGCATTAGAAATTAATCGTGAAAATCCCTCGTTCTAAGAATCAGCTTGTTTAAGAAAATACTAGTCCATAGATGACTGATCTGTTATATTAATGGAGATAAAACTGCAACACAGATTTAATAAAACTTATTTCTTTACTAAAAAGTAGCAACTTATTAACTGTTAAGTTTATCCTTACTTGCCGTCGGGGTATATTTCAATTTAAATTGTTGGCTTTAAAAAATGGGTGCGGCTGGGTGCTAAGCACAGTTATGCTCATTCAATTCAATAATAAAAATTTTAAGTTTAAAAATTGTTTTATAAAAATATAGTTTTAAAATTTTACTGAAACAAAGTCATAAGAGCGTGCACTTGCTTTTTGACTACTAGTCCTGTGAATCACCAAATTTTTTTTCTTTTTTTTGGTTCAATCTGATCTTTAGTAGTCTCAGACCATGAATGGTTTTGAATGCTGATATAGTAGAATTCAACATATAAGTTTCATGTACCCAATAATTTTTGTTATTTTATGATGATATACAAATGAAATTAATTTTAAGAAAATGATTCAAATATTTGTGTTTGTACCTTTATGACTAAGAAAAGTTTTCCTGCATTTTACTTTTCTCTCTTACTTTAATGTTTTTTGTATTAGCCCTCGATAAAAATGTCAGATTTTGATTTTGCTGTATTAATGTAAGAGAGAGGTTCTGATAATTATATTTTGAAATCACTGAGAAATGCATAATACAGACAGACATATATGATATGCTTTCATATAAGAAATGTACAATGGTAAGCAAAACTGTAACAGAAACATTGAAGATTTTAACAACATTTGAGATATTACTAATAATTTTGAACTTAAATTTTAATCACATTTTTTAGCCTAGTTTCTCAATTTTGTACTGATAAAACAGAATCAGCACAACATATTTAATATACACAGAAACATATTTACCAAGATCAATACATACTATATAGTTATAACATAAATAAAATTCATAATCAGTTTTACTTGATAAAAATACATTACATATTTAAAATCATCTTGAGCTTGTACTGTCTGTTTTACATTTTGATTATAAGAAATAATTACACAAATAAGAATGACTAAAATAAATAATTCAAGCATTATTTCATTAAATGGAGGTTCTACAGTAATATTTTTTTCTATTCCCTGAGCTTTCCTTAATTCTGGATAAACTAACTTAACCTTCTAGACTAGGTAAAATATGATTCTCCTCATGAAGTATGTGCTTCTGAACAATAACTTCTAGTTGCCTTCTGGCTTGCCTTTCTTCATGTAAACTCTTTTTAAGAGATGATAATTCCTATGGTAAGAGAATATATATAAATAAAGGAGAAATTATGTGATAAAACAAAGTACTGGAATGGTTGAGAAACATTTTGATAGGTTAATATTTTGAAATCAACATAGAAAAAAAATATCTAAATGTAGGGGCAACTAATAACCAGGAATCAAAATTTTCCAAAGTTAATTACTGGCCAGTAATAGTAGATGACAGGGGCAGAACTACCATACTGTAAAAACCCACAGCGGAGAGAAAAAAGAAAGAAAGTTTTTAGTAAAATTATTTTCTCTCAATTAAAAAATATATTTGTAAATATATGCTGCATGACAATTTTTGGTAAATATATTTCTTGGCACTTGTAAATAGGACTTTTAGACATAAGGTTAACTCTGTTCCTATTCAAAATTATTTGTAAAAGTACCAAAAATTTCATGGCTTTAGTGTAGGAGGCCTTTTGCACAAAGATAATTTCACCTGGCTCATTCCTTGTATGAATTTTATTCAGGCATGATGCCTGATTTCGAAACTCTTAAACTGGGGGTCATGTACCTATTTAAAATAGTCTATAAATTCAAGCATTCTTGGCATAAGATATAATTTTTAAAACAAGTTATCTTTCTATTTATGTGCATAAGTGTTTAAGAGGAGAATTTGAAAACAACAAATATTATTATCTATTTTTTTTGTTATGTAAATTTTTAAACTCACAATTTAGAATAATGTTCTTATTGATTATATTAATATTATGAAAATTATAAGTGGTAAGTGAGCCGGTCACATCAAAATGAAAATGAGTGGCAGTGGGGGTTCAAGTCTTTTGTATCATGAATTTTTCACAAAAATCACTTTAAAGGACAAACTGTTAAATTATATTATATAAGCAATTTATTGCTTTATCATAAATAGTTCGGAACATAATTTAAGCAGCATTACTACACCTGCCAACCTGGAAAAATGTATATTAGTAAAATTTAATACCGCTTTTTACTACTTTGTACTCCACAACTGGATATAATTTATGATCTGCATTATTAGCATCGCTTGAAAGAGTGAATGGACTCTTTTGTAAATTCTTGACCATATTTTACAACTCTTCAGATGCTATCTCATCAATTAGAGCTGTTGTTTTTGTTTTTGATACACCATATTATTTTGCAATGCTACATCTTGGGAACATAAAATGGACCAACATGGTCCACTGCACATATCGATATGTTATGTTTTATATATAAATATACCACGTAATGGTTTTACACATGCATTATTTGTCTTTGATTGGTTTACTCATTTTTGAAAATTCACCCATTCTTATCACCTCACTTACCACTTGGCCTGAGTCTGATACTGTTTGCTATTTTCGAATGACTATTTTCCACTTGTCCTGAGTCCTATACTGATTGCTATTTTTGAGGGTCTCCATGCATATTATGTATCGTTCAAGTGTATTCATTCCGGTGCCCACTCGCATTGACGAAGTGAGGTGAAATGCTCAGTCACTAGTTTATCTTACACGTGGTGCTATGCTTGTGATTTCGTGTTTCTGTTCGAGGAGGTATTGTTTTTCAGATTTGTATAATTCATTTGATTTATTTTTCTCCTTCCACTAGCCAGTAGACAGTTCCAATGGTGTCTATAGTTAAATACTATCGCCATTGTCAGAAACTGGCTATTCTATCGGTTTTAATTCGAATTGTATGGCTGTCCTGATGAGAATGCAATTTCGAACTAACCGCCATTTTTTGTGGGGTTTCAATTGATTGTTATCTATTCTTAATCTCTTATCTTAAGCTGATTGTTATTGCCTATTCTCATTTTTGCCGAGTTTTATTTTTATTTTTATATACTTTTAATTGTGATTTTTGAATCCTAATATTCTTCTCATCCCCCTTTCCATTGTAGTGATAAGTTACCTTCTCTCTTCATCCTTAGTCTTGGCCTATAGTTACTCATTTGTAACAGATATGCTAGAGATGGGTTTTTTTGTACATACAGTAGTTTATGCATTATTTTCGATTAAAATCCTTTAATTTTTATTTATATATATATATATATATATATATATATATAATATATATATATATATATATATATATATATATATATATATATATAAAATATATATATATATATATATATATATAAGTAAATATGTGAAGTGCAATTCAGCTCTTGCAATTTAATTTGAATACCATTCGTTAAAAAAGAGTCAAGTTTTGAATTATTGTTTTCAGAATTTACTTTGTTAATGTATTTAGGCCCTTTAACATAGTGAGATGCATCATAATGCCTAGCAAGGGAAATGCTATAGTCAGTTTGACATACTTTACAGAAGGTAAACTTCTTACCATCTTCTGATGATTTTATACAAGGAAATTCTTGCATGTAACTGGATTTTAAAGTCTGAAAATAATGCAGTTAACTTTACTTAAAAACATCATTGCATTAGTAAGAAATTGGCCCTCTGTGCGAAAGCCACAGAGGGACACGAGATTCAACATATGAACAGTCCCTTCATGAGGATTTCAGCCACCATGGGCAATTTTCATGTCTGATTTGAGCAGATTTCTATTGGTGTTTTCATGCTAGCAGTAAATCCAGTATAACTGTTATGCAAGAGGCAGTACAGAATTTGAATACCATTCGTTAAAAAAGAGTCAAGTTTTGAATTATTGTTTTCAGAATTTACTTTGTTAATGTATTTAGGCCCTTTAACATAGTGAGATGCATCATAATGCCTAGCAAGGGAAATGCTATAGTCAGTTTGACATACTTTACAGAAGGTAAACTTCTTACCATCTTCTGATGATTTTATACAAGGAAATTCTTGCATGTAACTGGATTTTAAAGTCTGAAAATAATGCAGTTAACTTTACTTAAAAACATCATTGCATTAGTAAGAAATTGGCCCTCTGTGCGAAAGCCACAGAGGGACACGAGATTCAACATATGAACAGTCCCTTCATGAGGATTTCAGCCACCATGGGCAATTTTCATGTCTGATTTGAGCAGATTTCTATTGGTGTTTTCATGCTAGCAGTAAATCCAGTATAACTGTTATGCAAGAGGCAGTACAGAAAGGTGTAGTTATGGAGATTGTTTTTGTTTTAAGGTTCTGTTAGCCTTGTAGACTGGGTAGAAGTGATATTTTTAATGTTACGAAACTCTGGTCTAGAAGGAACAAAAAAGAGGGGAAAAATAATTGAGGAAAATATGCAAAAATAAGGTCTAAGACCAGCAAAGGCCTACAAAGTAATCAAAATGAATAAGATTTGTGAGTAAGGCACAAAAGTTGGCATGTTTGCATAACCACTGTTCTATTATTATATCGTAACAAACACACTAGAAGGTGCATAACTTGATTTGTTAGCCAGAGAAGTTTATTTTCTAAATGTTTTCACCATGGTTTAGGTAAGGACGCGGTAGCCCAGTGTTTAGTGCACAGGAATTGTACTTGGTAGGCCCGGGTTCGATTCCCTCTGCTTCCAAAACTGCCGCCACGTTCACGTGGAGTACGATCACGTTAAACATGTGGGTCCGTAAGTCCTTCCGAGAGGTTGGTGGTAGGGGAAGGAGGATACAGCCCCTGTGGATGCCTCCCCCACTGGGTTCCGGTCTAAATTGGGTGGCACTTCCAGGCTGTCCAAATAGTTACCTTACATCTTTCTGGTAGGTTGGATGGTCTGGGTTTCAACAACTATGGTTTAGGTAAATAATAAACAACAGGGACATGGCCAGTTTTTGGTTTGGGTGATTTTAAGGTAGTGGCCCTAGTTGGTGTGAGTGGTGGTGGAACAATATTGAATAAATGACCTTGAAAACCCCCGATTATTCAATAAAAGATATATAAGAAATTATGTCTTAGTCAATAATAAAATGCTATGTCTGTCTGTGTGTTTGTTACACCCCTAGAGCAATTAACAGGCAGCACAATAAAATTTGACACATATATAGCTTCAAATCTAACCAATTGTAAGTAATTCTAAATGATAATATATGGTTAAAAGTTAAAAACATCTTTGTAAACAAAACATTCAAGTTAGCACTGTAGAAATAAAATCATAATTAAAAACTTGTATTTCTAGAAAACTTAAAATGAATGCTTCCAAAGATAGCGACTGGGTCAGCTGGTCACAGTGCAGCTACATGCTTCACTGGCATGTGTTCGGTCTGAGTGTTAGACCAGCCTGAAAATTAGCCTGTGCAGCAATTGAGAACCTGTAATGTTAGATGGCCAGTCCAAGTCCTAACTATTTAACACTGTGCCAGTCCATGTACACATGTTCAACAGCCTGGACCATCCCGTTTCTGTTTGACAAGGTGCCGACTGCCAGCCCGTATTCATTCCAGTAGTTGAATCATTTAAAAACCTATTGATATTCTCAACCCTTGGAAATATCTATGTTGATTGGAATGTTCTTGAACCAAAGCACCCTCAAATCCAACGGCCCATTGGGTGACGCCCGACTGTCCAGTTCAACCTTGACAAACAACATGTATTAATAATAAACTAAGTTTTACTTCTATGAGTGCATCATCATGAAACTTGATGCAATGAAGGTAATGTTAAATAAAATACAAAACTATTCATTTTTAGAAACTTCATGATAAAATAGTAAATTGTTCTATTTGGCAATGTGCCATTTAAAGATGATTGTTAGAAATTGTATTGGCATAACAGTTATAATCAATTGTAAAAATTAATTTTTTCAAATAAAATTCATTGTACATAAATTAAAATACCACTTTATATAAAAAGTATTCCCCAATTTTTCACACAAAATGGATTTTCTGTATTTCATAACTTGGAACATCATAAACCTATTTTTTTTTTTGTAAGCTTTTGATTGCTAAAAAATATTATTTTAAATTTGAGAATATATAATTTTAAAAATTTGAGTGTAAATAAAATTTGGCTATTGAAAATTGATGAATAAAAGTTGTAGTACTTTGCAATTGAGTTGATGAAATATAACAAACATTCTACAGTGACTCTTGGGATATAAAAATTATTAGGCTCTTACTGCAATTATTTTTACATAATATTTAAGAAAGTAGATTTAAAAACCTGAAATTAAAAATTGACCAAGAAATAATCCATAGCTGGTTAAAGGAGGTAAAAACTAAACCAACGATACAAGCCATGGAAATGAAACACATGTAGCTAACAAGTTTTAGAATAATACTTTGAAAACTGACCAGTTTTAGCTCTTGAACTTGATCTTTCAACATATATACAGTGTCAACAAGTGTCCTAGTTAAGAGATGAACAAAATTATAATTAAGATACCTACATACATCATACATACAATTAAAATAATTTAAGGAAAGAAGCAAATTTAATTTAAAAGTTATATTACTATTACAGCTACTGGGAAATAAATTTTGTCATCTACTTACACAATCCAGATACAGTTACAAATATGAATAAAATCCAAATACAGTTAAATATGAGGAAACCTGCTTGGAAATATATATATATATATATATATATATACAGCTCTAAAACCATAGGCTGTAACAAAACCTATGTAAGATACAATATAACTTCAAACAATTTCCTTTTAGACATATATCAGTGTATTTAGAATATAAGCCTAAAGAATACAGAATTTTCAAGCGAAGTCAGGTTTGGTTGTGTGAAAAAAATGAAGACTATAGTATGAACAGACAGCAGGGGTTTATGGATTTTGGGATATTTCAAAATACTGTATTGGGTTTTGCTGGGAAGTGTTGAGCTCTGGTTCAATACTAGAAAAAAAGAAATAGCCTAATGCTTTGTTACTGCTGGGATAGGAAAATTTTTATATAAGCATAATAAAGAAAAAAAAAAGCTTACTAGCTGTCCACAATGCTCTTTAAGCTTGAATATTTTGAAGAAAAAACTTTGGACCTCATTCTTTTTTGAATGTTTCATTACACAGTAAGATTATGGCCTCCTAATTTTTTCCAACAAGACAAATCAAATATTCCATACAGGTAAATATATGTCATACTATTAAAGAAAAAGGTGGTTCGCAGAAAATTTTCTGTAACAAAGTAAAAAAGACATTCTAATGGATGCAGTGCATAAGCCAACATCAAGATTAACTTTTTAGAACTGGCAACATTAAAAAGCCATCTCATTACCAAGAACAAAGTTTCTGCTTTTTACAAAGCTTATTTATGAAAATTAGTTGAATGCATAGGTTGATAAAGGAAATATTTGTCATCACAAGAAAAATTAGGCACCTAAAACAAAAAATATCCCTTCTTCAGTATACATAAAAGATGTGACCAGATTAAATAAACTGTTAAAAATGTATGGAATAAGTATTAAATCAATCATATATTTATAATGTAATTTTACATGAGAAAACACATGTAAGTATTTTGAGAGGTTGAATTGAATTGTTTTTGAGATGATGAGGTGCATATCCATTTCTTAGCAATACAACAATATCGTTATAATACTAGTTAAGGTAGAGCAGTGAGGATGAGACTGGATAAACGGAAAATGCAGAATAACTGTGTAAAAGTAAGGCAAAGGAATGAAAGTTTTGGCAAAACATTCAATAGCATAGTAGTTCCTAAATATCACGAAAAGCTCAACTTAATAGTAATAACAGATATACCTGGCATTTCTTGTGATTTAAAATATGTGCAATGTAATTTGGTATGATTATTCCAATGAATAGATGAATCCTAGTGATTTTGAAAGTCATTAGTCCTTCAAATTTTTGAAAATTATAAAAATATTATATATAAAATAATTATTTTAAAACTCTGAAAAAATAGCCATTTTATATGTAAATTTGTATTTAGAAACAAATCACAGACCATTGACATTATTACAGAACATGATCATTTACAGAACAATAATCATCGCCATACTCAAGATACTGCACATTTTTAATCTAAAATAAAAACAAAAATATAAAATATTTAAATACATTCAACATAGTCAAATGAGCTTTGTAAATATTTTTAACAAGAAATAAATGAACACCATTGTTCAGTAGTTTTAACAAGTCATTCTTGATATATTACAAACTTTACTTTTTCACAGAGTTTGAAATTTCTGGAAATTATCAATCGAGTTATATAGAATTTGGTATGTTTATTTTAATTGGTAACAACAAAAGCACCATTGTTTTCAGTGATACATGGATAAAGCTCTAATTTGTCTTATTGTTTTACCATAGTATTAAAATTTGTTAATCTGTAGGGAAAGTCATGTGTTGGACACATCAGAATTTTTAATTTCATTACAACAATCAGTTCAAAGCAATTGAAAATATATGAATTTGAAAAATCTTTGCCAAAAGAAAAGATGATTTAAATTGAAAATATCAACAATTTCCATAATCTTATTTTACTCTATGATCATAAGCATCTAAATAAATCTAAAATAATAACCTAAAATATAATATCACCAAGTATTAATTTTATTTTTCTATCAATTTTGTTACTATTTAAATAGGACTCATTAAATTAAAATTGTCTAACTTTTCACCACATTTGATTAACAAACGTATTTTTTTTTACAGAATAAAAATGAAATTTCAGTGCTATGCAACTGTTATGCTGGATTTTTGAGAAAAAGCAGAAAAAAAATTTGCTTTGTTACAAATAAATTAATTTAATTCTATTTAAACCCTTAACTTATTAATATTTCAAATCTAATACATGTACTCTTCGTACTATAATTTTACGTGAGCATTAATTTAAAGGTAATTGAATTCAAAAGTAAAATGCTATTCACATATATATGTTAATGATCTTTATCTTAAGGACTTTTAATCTTAATCACTTTTTATTTAATAAGAACTTTAACTTAATCTTGTGTTTACTTTAAAAGAAATTGAAGCTGAGCAATTAAATTAATAAGTAAATAGTCATAAATTTTGTTCTCTAGTAAATTGCTCAGATTAATAATGTCATTCTAGCTTGAAAAGGTGAGAATAAACTTTAAACTTTAATTTAAATGATTGTTTGCCTGCATAACAGGACTTTATAATAGTTTTAAATGCACCTTTTCTGACTATATATAGTTGGTCAGACTGGAATTTTCCCCCTCCCAAACGTGCAAATTGCTTTGAAAGCAATTGAGTGTAACTACGAAGTCATCTGTAAACAATTCCATGTAAAGAGAACATCACAGACTATGTATTGCTTTATTGCACCCAGGATTAAGGATAATTATTTGTTTTATGTTATAACTGTATATGATGAAATATTATTAAGTGTATATGTTGATAACAAATCATAAACATCATTTTTCATTCACAAAACTTATATTTTTATGCCTTTAAGGAAGGGTAACCCTTCATAACATGTGGTGCCGTTCACCTTTTGGGTTCTGCCTGGGTTGTCTGTCCACTGAATAAAATATAATAATGTTAAATGGACTGTCCACCATAATAATAATTTTTTTTTAAAAGATAATCAGTATTAGAAAATGTTTTTACTAAGATGTTGTTATAATATGTTTCATATGTTTACTATGGGGAAGTGCACCAGAATAATTAAATATTTTAATAATTTAATTTGTTTTAGATGTGAAGTAAAATTTTAATAATATTTTTTTAGTCTTTATGAAATGAAATTAAGAAATAGTGAGATAGTAATGTAAGAATTTTTCATTTAGTTTAAGAAATTTTTATTTTTTATTTTTTTTTGCTTCATTTCAAAATGTTGTTCAGGGTAGGCAAGTTTTGGGATTTTTTTTGTTTTATATGCTCTTGCCTGGTGCTGTATTTGGTTTTATTTAGGAGTTTTTTTTTTTCAAGCCTTTAGTCAGTCGAAATTTTTTTTGCACTCTGTAGTAAGCTAATCATAGCGTGTTGTTTTTTAAGAAAGATTTTTTTTGGGTTGTAGAATTTTTAAAGTAAAACTTTGGAGTTTGACTCAGTGTAATTTAGAATTTGAGTGGGATTTTTTTTGATTGTGAGAATTTTTTTTCACCTTTAAGGATCTTTTGGCTATTTTGCAGGAGGTGTGGATAAGTCAGTTGTCTGTTATGGGGGGGTTCTGGGATATTCAGGTTCAAAGGAAGCCTTGCTTAGCTAAACCATTCCTTCTCAACTTTTTAAGTGGGTAAAATTTTTTCTCAGTCTGCCCATAATGGCTACTTCAGTGCTTTGATGCCACACAGTTTTGAGGTGTTCACTGGGGAATACACCTTTTTCCCTTGGGAAATAAATCACTTGCCCATGATGATATTTGTGTTGTTGTTTTTTTGGGGGGAAAGGATTCACGACCCTTGCCCACTGTCAGATTTTTTTTTAGATTTGAGAGAAATGTTGCAACAGTTTTTATGAGATTTGGGATAGAGAGTTTTATTGGAAATAGGAGTGCTAAGAATAGCGAATATGTATGTGTATTAGTAGTTGGTAATTTGTTTTTAAGTGTATTGAATTTACTGTGTTGTTGTTGAAACCCAGACCGTCCGACCTACCAGAAAGGTGTAAGGTAACTGTTTGGACGGTCGGGAAGTGCCACCCAATTTAGACCGGAACCCAGTGGGGGAGGCATCCACAGGGACCGTACCCTCCTTCCCCTACCACCAACCTCTCGGAAGGACTTTCGGACCCACATGTTTAACGTGAATTTACTGTGTTGAAGGCCCAGACCACATGACCAACCCAGGGGTTTATGGTAACAAATTGTGTGGCCGGGAAAAAGTGAATTTACTGTGTGTAAAAGTAGCTAAATATGCCAAGAGATCTGGTTAGTCTTAAACGTTAAGAAATTTTTTTAGTTTTGACAGGTAAATTTATTTCTCTTTTGAGATATAGTTTGGATTTGAGTTTCAGTTCAAATTTTGGTGTTAAAAATTTTTAAAGGGGGACAACACGATCAAAAGTTTTCTTTTGTTTTGTTTGGAATAATTAGTCACAACTCTTGGCTTTGGGTGAAGTTAAAGGTACAGCTAATGAGTTGGTTTTCATGGCCACCCGGGGAATTTTGAGGTCTGGGAAGCCTTGTTTTTACAGAAATTCTTCTCCACAGAAATGTGTTCGAAATTTTTTTTTCATTAGGCCATGTTAACTGTCACTTTGGTGCTTTGAAGCCGCCTTTAAGGTGCTCAGCTGGGGAATGCACCTTTCCTCTTTAGGATTAATTATTTGCCCGCTAAAAATTGTGTTTTTATATGTCATTGATCCTTCAGCCAAGCGATCAACTTTGGGTAGTGTAAATTTTTTGTTAAATTGTGCAAGTTCAGTCTCAGAATGTTTGTTTTGGGGGGAAATGGAGATTGTTCTGTGAAATATTCCTTGAGAAATTTTTTTTTTTTAAATTTAAGGTAGTGTTGCGAAATTTTTTTAGTTTTGTTTAAAAGTGTTTTTGGCTCTTAAAAGTTTGGTGCTGGGAGATTGTGTATTTCTTCAGATGTGGGGGAGGAGATTTTGGAATTGGGTTTTCAGTTGTTTAGTTGTTTTGTTAATCTTGAAGGCCTTCTCAAAAATTTTTATGTTTCGATCCTTTGAATTCTTTGGCTGGTCCAAAGTCTTCATCAAAATTATTGTTTTTTGTAATGACAAGTAATTGGGAACTCTGTTTTGTTCTTCTTTCCAACTGCTTGGGTGATGCACTCTACAAAAGCAGATTTTTTTTTTGTTTTGAAATTTTTTTTTTAAATTGAAAATGTTTTTTTGTATAGGTAATTGAATTTTTTTTTTGTGATAATTGGGAGTGTTAAGATTAAATTGATGGACTGGGAGGTTGAGTTAAAATTTGCTTTTGTTTAAAATTATATTTTGAAAAATTTTTTTTTTTGTTTGTCAGAATTTGAATTCTCTGGGGAGGTTGAGTTAAAACTTTGGGTTGCTTTAAATTTATATTTTTGGGATTCCCTTTTTGTTGAAATTTGTACTTCGGATTTTGTGCAGGGATTTGAATTTTAAAATTTTACCATTTGTGGGAGTTCTTCAAATTTGTTAAATTTTTGTGGACTTTTGAGTTAGTGAAATTTTAGTGGAAGTACACTTGTTTATGAAAGTCACTGCTGCAGAGAAAATTTTTTTTTGGGGGAGAATTTCTCGTTCAACAGGATTTGCTTTAGGAAATTTAATGGAAAACGCAGGGTTGTGTGCTACATTGGGCCTGCAATAGTTTTTTTGAGAGATCTCGATTGTTCGACTCCTTCAAGTTCAAGTTAATTTTCTTCTCTTACCCGTATTGGATGTACATAGCTCTGGCAGTTCTGTTTACGAAATTTTTATTCTAAATTGTGTTTTTCAAAATTTGTATTCAATTCATTCATTGTAAAATTTTTGGTCGATTTATTAAATTTACGGTTTTAGAGGGAGTACAGACGTGTACTCTCGCCTGTCGGAAACACTTTTTTTTTTTTGCCATTGGCCCTTTGGGACTTGTGGTGAAAACTGGAGATTTTTGTTTTTAGGGAAGTCTGGCAGGGTTCGGTTCTGTATCACTTGTGTAACCCGAGGGGTGTGGAACTGTGGTTTGACAGACTGTTTTAAGTGTTTTGAGATTTTCTTTTACCTTGGCGCAGTGCAATTTAAATGCCAAATTTTTGGTGACCATTTGCTTTTAAGTGTGTAGTGCATGGCAAAGCTGAGGGTGGTGTAAGCATGAGGCAGGCTACACTCTTGTATATAGGGGAGGCAGACCCAAAAGGCGAGGAATGCTTGGGGGGGCCATGAGAAAAGAGGATTTTTTTTTTTTGGAAAATAGAGGAAAAAAATCCACCCGGCCAGGATCATTGTTTTTATATGTCACACTGCCCAGGTTCTGCTACACACTACTGGGATTGTTTGGCTTTTGTTTTAATTGGGAGGGATTTGATTTTTTGTTTGTGAGCAGTGTATTTTTCCGTGTTTCAGTTTGAACTTTTATCAAATTTAGAGAGATTTCAGATGATTTTTTTTTACTTCTTGAGGTTCAGTTCGAGTTTTTGAAAATTTTAAATTTTTAGAGTTGTAATGAATGTTTTCTTTTTGGAGGTTTTCCCCCTCTCTTAAAGGGGGAGATACAAATTTTTTTTTTAATGAAAGTCTAGGAGAAGTGCAAGTTTTAAATTTTATGGTCATGATCAGTGTGCCTTCCCTGTATGTAATATATTTATTGTAAACATTTTTCAGATTTGTAATCCCAGGAGTTGCTACATGAAGCGAGTGTTCTCGTGTGTTTACAATTTCTCTGCCACCAGGATGGTGTACACTTTTGGTCATTTTCGGCTCTTTGTTTTGAAAAATTTTATTCTAAAATTTTTTTTCCGGTGGTCGAGAGGAATTATGTTATGCCAAGATTTTTGATTCTAAATTTAATTAATGGTTCAAAATTTGATAATAGCTCAAAATTCGTTATTTTCCCCTTTCCCTTCAAAATTCCAAAATTTGTTGTTTTTGAATATTTCGGCGATTTATTCCCCCTCTTAAAGTAATTTGTTGAAGGCCCAGACCACACGACCAACCCAAGGGTTTTTGGTAGCAAAGTGTGTGGCCGGTAACGTAATTTGTTATCCTTTTTCTTTGTTCATTATTCAAAATTATGTGCAATGCATCTTAAAACGTTAAAATATCTTTTGTTAATCTTTCGGTTTCCCGCTCTCGAGTTTTAATTTCACGTCACTTCATTTACGAGAATGAGGAAAAAGGTGCATTTTTAGAGCAAAATTCGGCCTTCATGGCTTATCTGTTACGAACACCTGCTAGATCGGTGCTGAACATCCGGTGGGGTTGCTGTACGGCGTGGTTGCCGCTTGGCGGAAATTATCCGTCTCACGGTTTTTAGCATAACAGCGTTTTTATTCCGCAGTATATGCATGAGCGCTCGGTGCGAAGCGCAGGTTTTCACTCACCAAATTTGGCGTTTCCTGGGAAGCAAGCATGTTGCTTGGGGATTCGATTCCTGACCGGCATTGGAGGAGGTGGTTCCTTTTTTGTGGCTGCTAAGATCCGTGGGACGGGGCCCCAATGCAAGGGCGCCCGTATCCCGCGGTCGTTGCAAACTTTGCTCATCCTTATTAAAAATCTTTCACCTTTTGCTGCACAAACTCGGCTGTTTTTGTCACCAGACTCACCACCAGACGATGAATACAAAATTAAAAGCAATCAGTTACATCCGTTATGACTTGGATCCAAACACTGAAGCTGCGAATGACCAAGCATTTGCTAGTGTATCATCATGAATAGCAGAGTCTTTTAAATCTGCATTGTGCGTGATCAACATCATTCAAGTGCGTCAGTGCAAGCCTGTTCTATGATCCTTCTGCAAGTGTCCTTGTGTCTTCAAATGAAATTTAAGTTTTCCCGGATTTGCCCGGTCATCTTTTCAATGCCTTTTCCAAAAAAATAGTGTCCTTGTGTCTTCAAATGAAATTTAAGTTTTCCCGGATTTGTCCGGCCATCCTTTCAACAATTACACTAAATATTGTTAATTTTAACATGTACAAGTTGTGTCCGTTTCATTTATTTTGAGAGTTAATATTAAACATTTAAGTTTCTGTGGACAGCTCTCCAGGCAGACCAAACTCTGGTCTTCAGACCAGAGTGGATTCTGTTTCCTGGGTTATTTTAATTTGTTATCTGGGTTTTTCTTTAATTGAATTCCAAATTTAAAAGATTTTAATTTTAAGAGCAATGTACTATTTTTTGACCACTATACATCAAATATTTGCTTAAAGAATCTAATGTTTAAATTTTTAATTGTTGCAAAATAAAAGTTAATTTTTAATTTAATAATGGTTGTCATTCTTCAGTTGTTGGCTGTGCTATTTATTATCCAAAGGAAAGTGAAGTAAATGTAAGTTGTTGAAATGTTTTTAAAAGTGTAACATAGTTGAGCACAGACCAAGCTGTAGGTAATAGATAAAGGTAGCAAAGAAACTAATAATTATAAAAGTAAACTTTATTATTTAAATCTATACGATCAGGTCAAATAGGAAATCTTCTTAAATAATAAAAGGCAATGTCTGTGTGTGTGTGTGTGTGTGTGTCTGTCTGTCTTATACACTATACGTTTCGCGACCGTGCGTCGGAGAGCTACGAAATTTGGCAATCGGAGACCCGGGGGGGAGGGAAGGGGACACGTGAAAACCGATTTTTAAAATTTTAATTATTTTTTTATTTATTTAATGTTTTATGCGATTTCGACCTTTTTTTGCCCTTTTTGCCCTTTTTTCTCCACGATCCAGACATCGTAGAAAAAAATAAATGACACCATCGGAAAGAGCAGAGAATTTCGAGTAAAAATATATCAATTTCAAATCTGAATTTCGATTTCTAATATTTTTTAAAGATTTTAAAACAAAAGTCACTTTTTGCTCAAGAAAACGATTTTTGGTTTTTAAATTCTCGCATCGTGAAAAGTACTCATAATTTCGACTAATAATTTACATTTTCAGAAAGGTCAAACATCTGGCATTCTAACAAGTCCAATCTGGTCCAGAAATAATGAAAATTGCCTTCAGGATGGCAATTTTAAAGACGCCATGATTTTAAATTTGTCGGCTACCGGCTCAGTTCCTCAACTGCATTTTCCCCCCATCCGCATTAGTTTCTTCCCCGTCTCCATGGAGACCGCGCTTTCGGTTTTAACTGAATTACGAGCATAAGTGTTGTATACATCGGGCGAAATTATTATATTTATATGATATTTTAAATGGATATTTTAAATAATTTAAATGATTGAATTATGGTGGTTTGAATTGTGGTGATGTATTTGAAATTATTATATTTATGGATTGGTGGAACGATATGGTTGATTTTTTTATTTTAAATGGATATTTTAATTTATGGATATTTTAATTTATAGATATTTTAAATGGATATTTTAATTTTATGGCTATTTTAAATGATGGAACGATGGAACGAGGATGGTGGAATTAAGAGCCTAGCATATGGTCGTTATAAATTTAAATTAGCGCGCGGGAAGTTAGCGCGCGAGAATTGCACTCGGTAGGCCTGGGTTCGATTCCCGCCACTGATGCGGAGTACGATCACCTTAAACATATGGGTCGATAATTCCTTCCGAGAGGTTGGTGGCAGGGAAAGGAGGGTACGGTCTCTGTGGATGCCTCCCCCACTGGGTCCTGGTCCAAATTGGGTGAATAAAAAGAAAGTTATGGAGATTGTCGCGGAGGGCGCGGTAGCCCAGTGGTTAGCGTGCGGGAATTTCACTCGGTAGGCCCGGGTTCGATTCCCTCCACTGACAAAACTGCTGCCGTGTTCACGCGGAGTACGATCACGTTAAACATGTGGGTCCGTAAGTCCTTCCGAGAGGTTGGTGGTAGAGGAAGGAGGGTACGCACCCTGTGGATGACTTTCCCACTGGGTTCCGGTCTAAATTGGGTGAATAAAAAGAAGGTTATGGAGATTGTCGCGGAGGGCGCGGTAGCCCAGTGGTTGGCGCGCGGGAATTGCACTCGGTAGGCTAGGGTTCGATTGCCGCCACTGCCAAAACTGCTGCCATTTTCACGCGGAGTACGATCACGTTAAACATGTGGATCCGTAAGTCCTTCAAAGAGGTTGTTGGTAGAGGAAGGAGGGTACAGACCCTGTGGATGCCTCCCCTACTGGGTTCCGGTCTAAATTGGGTGAATAAAAAAAAGGTTATGGAGATTGTCGCGGAGGGCGCGGTAGCCCAGTGGTTAGCGCGCGGGATTTGCACTAGGTAGGTCCGGGTTCGATTCCCGCCACTGCCAAAACTGCCGCCGTGTTCAGGCGGAGTACGATCACGTTAAACATGCGGGACCGTAAGTCCTTCCGAGAGGTTGGTGGTAGGGGAAGGAGGGTACGGTCCCTGTGGATGCCTCCCCCACTGAGTTCCTGTCTAAATTGGGTGGCACTTCCTGGTAGGTCGTTCCTTCTGGTAGGTCGCGCCAGCGAGTGTGCCACGGTTAGAATTTGCCACGGTCAGAATTTTCAAGGGTAGCGAACAGGCTGGTCGCCAAAGGCGGCTAGTAAATAATAAAAGGCAATGTCTGTGTGTCTGTCTTATACACTATACGTTCAGCGACCGCGCGTCGAAGAGCTACGAAATTTGGCAATCGGAGACCCAGGGGGGTGGGAAGGGGACACGTGAAAACCGATTTTTAAAATTTTAATTATTTTTTTTGTTATTTAATGTTTTATGCGATTTCGACCGTTTTTTGCCCTTTCTGCCCTTTTTTCTCCACGATCCGGACATCGTAGAAAAAAACAAATCACACCACCGGAAAGAGCAGACAATTGTGAGTAAAAATATATCAATTTCAACTCTCAATTTCGATTTCTAATATTTTTTAAAGATTTTAAAACAAAAGTCACTTTTGGCTCAAAAAATCAATTTTTTGTTTTTAAATTCTCGCATCGTGAAAAGTACTCATAATTTCGACTAATAATTTACATTTTCAGAAAGCTGAAATATCTGGCATTCTTACAAGTCCAATCTGGTCCAAAAATAATGAAAATTGCCCTCAGGATTGCAATTTTAAAGACGTCATAGTTTTAAATTCCTCGGCAACCCGCTCGGTTTTCAACGGCATTTCTTCCCCATCTGCAGTTATTTCTTCCCCGTCTCCATGGAGACCGCGCTTTCGGTTTCAAATGAATTAAGAGTGTAGCATAAGTGTTGTATACGTCGGGTGAAATTATTATATTAATATGATATTTTAAATGGATATTTTTAAATGGATATTTTAAATAATTTAAATGATTGAATTATGGTGGTTTGAATTGTGGTGATGTATTTGAAATTATTATATTTATGGATTGGTGGAACGATATGGATGATATTTTAATTTATGGATATTTTAAATAGACATTTTAATTTTATGGATATTTTAAATGATGGAACGAGGATGGTGGAATTAAGAGCCTAGCATATGGTCATTATAAAATTTAAATTAGCAAGTGGGAAGTTAGCTCGCGAGAATTGCACTCGGTAGGGCTGGGTTCGATTCCCGCCACTGACGCGGAGTACGATCACATTAAACATATGGGTTGATAAGTCCTTCCGAGAGGTTGGTGGTAAGGGAAGGAGAGTACGGTCCCTATGGATGCCTCCCCCACTGGGTTCTGGTTCAAATTGGGTGAATAAAAAGAAAGTTATGGAGATTGTCGCGGAGGGCGCGGTTGCCCAGTGGTTAGCGTGCAGGAATTTCATTCGGTAGGCGCGGGCTCGATTCCCGCCACTGCCAAAACTGCTGCCGTGTTCACGCGGAGTACGATCACGTTAAACATGTGTGTCCGTAAGTCCTTCCGAGAGGTTGGTGGTAGGGGAAGGAGGGTACGGTCGCTGTGGATGCCTCCCCCCACTGGGTTCCGGTCTAAATTGGGTGGCACTTCCTGGACATCCAAACAGTTACCTTACACGTTTCTGGTAGGTCGCGCCAACGAGTTTGCCACGGTCGGAATTTGCCACGGTCAGAATTTTCAAGGGTAGCGAACAGGCTGGTCGCCAAAGGGGGTTAGTATACAAATAAATCAATAAATAACTTAAATATAGTATATAATCTTGGAAACATAAATATAAAGAGTAAGTAAATAAATCTAAATAAAGATAAAAATATAATAAATAAAATAAATAATAAATAAAAATAATAAGTATAAATTTTTTAAAGGAAGGGTAACCCTTCATAACACAACACAATAATTTTCTTCAAATAAAGTTTCAGAAAAGATCATCTGCACAATGCTATTTCTATAAACTTACTTTTCTTTAATTTCTGTACCATCACCATCTATATCTTCAATGAAAATTTTGTCTTCTTCAAAATTTAATCGGGGAGGTGCACTAGCTGTTGCTAAAAAGAATAAAAATCTATAATTCACAAAGATGCTGAGTTATATAATTTCTTATCATGTACAAGGCAATAAATAACTTCCAGAAAGTTCAGCATAAAAAGCTGTGAGCATCTCTTATATTTTTCACTAACTATATACTAAGTTACAAGTAAATCGCTCAAACTGCTGTAAACATAGCTAAAAAATAAAATTTTCATTAGAAACACAGCATAAAATAACTTTGTAACAGTATCAACCAGTTTTGGAGGCATAAAACAGCCTCATTTTTTAGGATTTTTCTTCTCCAAGAAAATCCTGGAGAAGGAGGCTGGCTTTAATACTAGTTGATACTGTTACTACTTTCATTTATGCTGGTTTTAATGAAGATTTTATATATACTCAGTGGCGAAGTGTGATAACATAATTTGGGGAGACAGAAAACTGGGGACAAAAATTTGAAAATAAAGTTTCATGCAATATATTTTAGGAAGGACAAATAAAATATACAGTAAATTTTCCATAATTTGGCACGTTTTGGACTTCAGGAGTGCCGGATTACCAAATTTGTTGAGTTATCGGATGTCAAAATAAATGGGGTAAAAATGGGAAAAATAAATTTAAAACAAAATAATGGACAATAAATGTGATATTTATTTTATCAAAGCATTATACAGACCAAATTACACTGTACATTACACAAAAAAAACAAAACAAATTAATTTAAAAATTATAAGGTAAACTTCAGTGAACATAAATATTGCATATAAAAGTATTTTGTCTACAGTAAATGTACCTCAGTACAGCTGAATGAACCTGAATAGGGCTACAGACAAAATTTTTGGGTCCCTATGTAACAAATGTGTGCCCCATACTACCCCCTATACAAGCTATTGACCTTTTATTGACCTTTTTTGAACCTCCTGGCCCCTATGTAAAGCATCTTTTCGCCTCTACGTGTCTGGACTCAAATGTGGTTCGAGAGGTGTGATGGATTATTGGGTATTCTAAAACAATCTATACCAGATAAACCAGAGTTTACTATAATTGAATTACAATACAAATAAGTTAACATTGTGCAATTTTATTATAGTGGAACCTCAGTTTGTGTTTCTCTGCAGAAATGAAGAAAAAAGTTATATGTGAGGAAATATAATACATAGGAAACTTTTTAGTTATCTTACACCTTTCTGGTAGGTCGGACGGTCTGGGTTTCAACAACAACATAGGAAACTTGATTTTAATTAGAATATAAAGTTGGGAGGTGATGTCAGTCACTTACACATGGTGCCCCCTGTTCTCGCTAAATGACTGACTACTTGTCGCCTTGAAAGCAGCCCTGTCTGTATTCTTGACAAGTGCATTATGAATAGAAGATTGAATGAAAAAAAAAAGTCTGTTTCCAGACTAGGACTAATTTATATGTGTTCTTTTGGAATGCTGGAGATTTTACATTTGACAAGTTCACTGAACTGAAGACTTTTCTTTTTAAACATAACATGGGCATTGTGGGCATCGTTGAGTGTGGTGCTTCAACTAATAAACTTGACTTTTATAAAATTCCTGGTTACCAGATTTTTTCTTTGGAAAGATCAAGACAAATAGCATCTGGTATAATAGTATATGTTAAAAGTGCCCTTACTACAAAGGTTTTGTCACAAAGATCAATGACACCAAATGAAAAATAAAGAGGCCATGAGCATCCAGGTCTGGCAAGATGCTTCTGCCTACCATGTAACCTTCTTATATAATCCTTCTTTAAATAAGCCGAATCTTTAGACCTTTTATGTGATTGGAACAAGAACTCCATCATTCTGGGCGATTTTAATGCCCATTCCCGTAGATGGGGCTATGCAGATAATAATGCTATGGGAGACACCATTGAAGACTTCATTGACTGTAATCCTATTGTTTTTATTGAAAACACAAATTATAGCCTCACCTTTTTGTTGTATGGTGGAGGAACATCTCACCTTGATTTGCTGCTCTCCCACCCTGGTTTAGAAAGAGACATTAAACATGAGCTAAAGAATGCCCCTGGGGGAGCGGGCCATCAAATTCTGTTAACAACCATCAGTAGAACTCATTCAATTTATTGAAAGCCTCTTCTCGATGGAACTTGGGAAAGGCGGATTGGACTGCCTTTGCAAAATTGACTGACTTACATGTTAAATACCTTTCCTTTGATTCAAGCATTGATAAATCTGTGAATGCCTTCACTAGAATTTTACTTGGATGTGCTTCTAAATGTATCCCAAGAGGGCGGGTAAAGAGGTATTCTCCTTTCTGGAATTCTGACATTTAAGAATTGAAGGAGAAAAGAGATGATGCTAGAGAGAAGGCAAGGAGAACTGGCCAGATGGAGGACTGTTTGGTTCTCAGAAAATGTCAAGCTGTCCTGAAAAGGGCTATAATTGAGTCCAAGCGATCCGCATACCATTCTTTTCTGGAAAAATTGGATTTTATAAGGGATGGTATTAAAGCTCACAGGTTCTTATCCCGATTAAACAACCAGAGAGAAACTAGAAATGAACCCATTAGGGTTGGTTCAAATTCTCTTGCTACACCTAAAGAGAAAGCTGGAGCCTTTTGCAAGTACTATGCCAAAATCTCAAATTTTCGTCTTCGTTGTAATATCAAAAGTAGCGAGCTCAAACCATTACCGATCCCTGAGACCTCTGAGTTCTACTCCCTCTTTAATGGTGACTTATCCGATTTAGAACTGGATGTGGGTTTGGATGGCCTCGTCAAGGGAAAGAGCCCAGGCCCTGACAGCATACTACCTGAGTTTCTTATTTACCTCAGACCCTTGGCAAAAAAACCTTACTGAGACTTATAAACCTTACCTGGAGGAAGGGTTTGCCAAGTGCCTGGAGGAAAGCAGAGGTGATCCCAATATTGAAGCCTAAAAATACCCATAAAACCTAAATAGCTATCGACCGATTTCATTGACGAGTACAATGTGTAAGTTAACTGAAAGACTGATTTGAATAGCAAAAATTAAGCACACATCCACAACAGAAAGTCTTTATTTTACTTCCTATAAGACGTACAAAATTTTTTTTAAGAAAAGGGCCAGAGCGCTTTCGAGCATAAGTACGCTCTTCATCAGTGGCTACATGGAAATAAAATTTGAATTGTTCATATATAGACCAGATATAGCAACAAAATGTGCATAAATACAATTTACAAAAGAATCTACGTTTAGGCAAGGACCCATTTTATTCAAATTTTGTCGCTATATTTGGTCTATATATGAACGATTCAAATTTTATTTCCAAGTAGCCACTGATGAAGAGCGTACTTATGCTCGAAAGTGCTCTGGCTCTTTTTTTAAAAATTTTTTTGTATGTCTTATAGGAAGTAAAATAAAGACCTTCTGTTGTGGATGTGTGCTTAATGTTTGCTATTATAACATCAGACGTGATGCCAAATTATTTATTGAACTGATTTCAAATTGCCTTAATTTTGTACTGGAGAGGAGGAAAATTCTGTCTGAGCGCCAGGCTGGGTTTAGAAAACAGAAATTCCTCTGAGCAGGTTGTTCGTCTATCACAGGAAATAAAAGATGGTTTCCAATGAAAGCAGAGCACTGTTGCAGTTTTTGTGGACTTTAGGAGAGCTTTTAATACAGTATGGAGGAAAAAGCTCTTAATAAAACTCATTGCAAATGATATAAATGGTAATCTTTACAGATGGATTAAATCGTTCCTGGATCAACGCTTTATACGCACTAAATACGATAATAGGATCTCTGGATATAGACAAATAAGGCAGGGTTTGCCGCAAAGATCGGTCTTGAGTCCATTGCTTTTTAACCTCATGATAAATGATTTGGTGGATGCTCTTTGCAACCATGAGCCTGGAGTCCAGACTTTGTTTTTTGTTGATGATCTGGTAATCTGGACCACAGGTACAGATTTTGAGTGTATGGAAAAAACGCTCCTATCAACACTATTGTTTTTAAAACATTGGTCAGTCGAAAATGAGATGACAGTAAATCCAGACAAGACCACCTTCCAACTCTTCTCGCTAAGTACTAAACAATATGACATAATTCTTAGATTCAAAGATCAACTATTAAAAAGAACTGAAAGTACTACCTATCTGGGCTTGGACTTGAATTCAAAATTAAACTGGACTGGTCAAGTTAAAAAAGCCATTGAACATGGAGAAAACAGGGCTAAACTTCTAAATTGATTGGCCAGCAGGACCTGGGGCTCTACTCAGGATGTTCTTTGCACCGCCTATAAGACTTATGTAAGACCAGTAGTTGAGTATGGTGGCGAAGCACTTATAACAATCTCAGAGACAAATTCGAAAAAATTGGATATTTTCTAAAACCATATCCTGAGATTTATTACTGGTGGTACAAGATCTGCGCCAATTGCCGCTATGGAACTTCAATTGGGTTTGGAGCCTTTGTGTGACCATAGATGGAGAATGGCCTTAAACTTTGCTGAAACAATCTTGAGAAGAAGGTACAATTTTCTGAGTCATTACTGGCCAGTTGTGGAGAGGTTGAAAACGCAAAGAACTTTCCTTTCTTATATAAGAGAACTACATGATACCCTTGACTTTCCTTCTTCAGCTCGCTTTCCCTTTCCAGACCCTTGGTGTCCATTGAAAAACTTTAAACTTGCTGAGAGATACTTGGACCTTGTCTCTGATGTTAACAAGAAGTCTTCTCTTGACCCTGAATTGAAATTTACTGCCTTGACTACTATACATGAACGTTTCCCGGGTGATTCTTGGCTCCATGTCTATACTGATGGTTCAGCTGAAGGGGCCATTAAAAATGCTGGAGCTAGCGCTTACTCTATAGACTTTACATTGTCTTGTGACAATGGAAAACACTTTGACAACTTTGATGGCGAAATAGCCACCATTTCTTTAGGCTTAGACAAAATGGAGCAGTGTGAAAAGGAAAATATTGTCTTTTTTGTTGATTCCAGGGTGGCAATTATGACCTTATTAACAACTTTCAATCTTTGGGAATGTGAGATTTCCAAGAATTGTATGGAAAAAATAGATAAGCTGCTGAACATCAAGAATCGCATTGCCCTGCAGTGGATTCCAAGTCATTGCAGGATATATGGAAATGAGCGGATAGATTTATTGGCTAAGAATGGATCTCAAATGATGCAACCGGATCCTCCCTTGCCTGTGCGGCATATAAAGTGATATATATCCTTATCTATTAAAGCTAACCATTTCAGTCTGTAAGTGGAGAGAGCTTCTGGTAAAAAGTGGAACTCCCTGCTAAATAATTCACAGCACCTTGCATAGAGCAGTTGGCGTGGCTTGCTTTAGACTTGCCATGGGTCATGATTATTTACAGAGTCACCTGTACCGAATGGGACTGGCTGATACAGATGTCTGCCCTCTTTGCGACCATGGCACACCCATGACTGGAGAGCACCTCAACATATACCCTGCTGTTCTTGACTGTTTTCCTTTATGTGTTACTGACAGGGCTTTTAGTGACTATTTTTATAATTCTTTTTTGCATTGGGCTGCTCACAAAAAAAAAAAAAAAAAAAAAAAAAAAAAAAAAAAAAAATTCAAGGAAAACATGTAAGACATCAAATACACCACACAGCAAGCTTTATTTTTTCACTTGTTTAAAATTCAATTTCTGATTCATATAAAAAAATTCCAAATGTATTAAAAATGTATATTTGCATATTAGCTTCACGATTTGCATATAACATTCACAGCTTCCATAATAAATTTTTTTCTTTGCCCTTAATACACATTGACATACATTTCTTTGCTATTGTTATGCTACTTCTAAAAAATATCACTTGAAAAAAATATACAAGAGAATAAAATAGAAAAAACATATATATATACATGTAGAATTTTTGAAATGTACAACAATGCAAACAGTAGGCTGATTTGAACAGGTATATTTGTGAATGCAGAATTCTTTTTTGTGACTTCAAAATTTATGGGCTTTGAAGGAACCAAGTTATATTTTTAAGAATGTGCACTGCATTTATTCACAGTTCACCCAAGTAACACATCTACACTGGTGTCCAAAATTATCTTTATGCCCCAAAGCACTGATTTTTCAACAACTGTTCAAAATGATTGAATGAATATTTTTTGGGTGATATATAGCATCATAACACATAAATACAAAATAAAAAATTGAATATCAGTGTATATGATACAAAACTAATTATGAAACAATTTACTATTTTTTTTTAATAGTTTCTTACCAACAAACACTGTTTAGAGGCAGGGCAGTCAGTGATTGAACTGTCAGCCCAGTCTCTAAACCACTGACAGGTTGCCACCTTAAAGATTCTTTCTAAACGATACTTCAGAGTTATAAAAGATTGTTTTGAGTCAATAAATATTGAAATCAAATCCCAAATTGCAGAAGTTCACAGAGAAACGTACTTCGAGTACAGCACTTGCACCACTTATTTTTATGTATGTAAAGACCATATTGGACACCAGTATAGTTACAAAGGTTTGCAAGGTACACAAACAAATAATAGTGCTTAACTATCATAGTTCTATACAATTTTAATAATAGTTGTACAGATTAAGAAAATTCTCTGCACATAAATAAATACCAGTTCTTTTATCCGGAATCCCGAAGATCAGAAAGACTCAAAATCCAGCACTCAAAATAGTTTTGAGGGAAATTTTTGTTATAGGTATTCTGACATTTTATTTCGAAAGTTACATTTGTCCTTTCAGAAGGGATCATGGCTTTGTTCTTTTCACTCCCCTACTAACAGTCCTTTCCATTTTGACTAAGCATTCATTCAGGATGAGGGGCAATTTCTGATGCTTCAGAAATAATGCTTCTAAAACAGGGGAGGATGGGAAAACATAGGACTGAACCCAAAGTAGCTAGGACAGGAAACGCAGAAGTAAAAACTGTGTGTGTTTGTGGGGGGAGATGGTTACTAGAGAGAGAGAACAGTTTCACTTGGATATTTTTTACTTTCCGCCTGTCTGTTGGCACATATGGAAGATAAACAAATCTTGCCTTTCAATAAAGAGTGGGACATGCAAAATTAGTGGACAGTCTATCAACAGGATTCTGAGTGAACAAGGCAATCACAAATTCAAGGGAAGTGCTTCAGACTATAGAAATGACCATGGCCATTTCTGGAACTGCAATATTTGTGCCAATTCTCCCCCTTCATTTGTCTTTAAAGACAATATCGTAACACCAATTTGTCAATTCAGTTTTATAACATTAAATAAACTATGCTTTTCTTTCTAGAAATAGGTTCTGAACTTTTATAAACATCTATCTATTCATGTGAGTATGAGGAAGAAGAGAAGACTGATTTCGTCAAGAACTAACAGAAACAGCTAACTGTCACAAGCGGGGTGAATCATTCGTTTAGATTGGATCTGAAAAATTTTGAAATCGACAGATATAATTCCTGAACTTTCCAGATAAAAGGTCCTGTACTGTAAATTACTTTTTTATAATTCCTGATCAACTGGAAATGAAAGCTTTCTTAATTATTCAATGGAAAAATGAAGTAATAAGAGTACATAAAATCAATTAAAAAAATTACAGTATTTTAAAGGACTGAATACCTATGTTGTTGCCAGATTTAAATCATCTTATGAATATTATAATACAGGTTTCCATCTAAACAGGGATGCACTGTCCTACATTTTTCATGTTAAGAAAAACAAAAAAACTAATACATTCAAGAAATAGAACTCAAAAACCAATACTTAATAATAGAATTACAATATATTTTACTTATAAATTATGGAAATGCTTGAAGAAAAAAAAAAAAGAAAAGTCTTTTTTGACCAATATTTTAAATTTTATAAAAATTTCTGATAATGAATTATAGAATATTTTTATATATATCAATATATGCTATTTTTTAATCATTACCTGATGGCATTGTATTTCTTGTGCGATCATATGTTCCATATGCTTCTGCAGTATGATGAACTGGTATATCTCCAAAATCTTGATCTAAAATAAAAAAAAAATCAGTTTAATATACATATACATGTGACATCTTTATTGCAGAATTATTATAGCAATTTTATCATACTTCTATATTATATTTATTTATAAATCAATATTGCTGCCAAAGAGAGCAAATAAATGATTTTTCTTTAAATGTAAAATTTAATTGTATTATATTTATGTGTAGAGAGATCTTAATTATTTTTAAAAACTTGTAGAGAAAATTGAATATATCCTTATATAATTTTAAAGTAATTTTTTACTGTGCTGATATGATCTTGCCTGTTTTGTAGTACAAAAATAAAATCCCCAAAATAAATGAGCACAATTTGTAGATATGCATGTTTTTGGAATTGTTAAGATACGTGCAATGGTATTGATGTGACATGGCCAAGAAGATGCCATTATCACACCAAATTGATCATTGTCCTTATTCATCTGATTTAGCAACCAATCATTTTTTCTCATTCCAAACAATCAAAAATAAAATGTGTGGACAATAATTTAACTGCCCAGAAGAAGCAGACGAAGCTTATAAATCACATGCTTCTGCTATACCAACTTTTGAATGGCATAACAGTTTTTAAAACTGGTTTATTCGAATGAAAAGATATATTGATGCTAAAGGTGAATATTTTGAAAAGCATAAAATTATTTACTTCCATAAAAAATATTTTGTGTATTATTTTCTAAAATGTTAAATACTAGCCTATGTATAATTGCTCTGCAATAAAATATTGGCTACATTTTCTCCATTAATTTACTTGTTATTATACAAGAATAAATATAAAGTACATTATATTTGAAGAAAATTCTGTTAATTAAACTTTTTATGCTATTTTGCCTTAGTGTGCAAGCTGGACTGCAGTGAACCAATAGAAAACAGGGTTGGTGTTACATTGGTTTTCCTCATGCAATGTAACATCGTGGAAATCTTAACATAGGCCCCATACCTATAAAGATGGTCAATGTATTTTCACACAATTTCTACAAGATTCCCCTTTGGCCACCTGCAATGGAAACGGGCAGTGGAGCCAGACATCATGCCAGTGGGGGGCCCCCTTCCAAGATGGAGGAAAGCTCAACGGATGGTGAGCGGGCGTCGGGGCGCACTCCAGCCCAGGTGGCACGCAAGAGCGTGGGACCTCAGCCAACTGCATAATAATTCAGGGGCTACAGACCAAGCCCTCTGTCAGGTGCTAGCCACTGGAAAATGAGCACCCTAATATCTTCCAATAATATTAAGGGGGGCTTAAATCTTGCAGCGAATGAAAAAGAGAGGGAGGAGAGATCGATTTGGTGATTTTTCGAGAGAGACGATTTTGAGTTTGAAAGTCGAGAGGGTACCTTTTGAGATTTTGTAGAGTGAAGTGAAAAAAATTTCGCGGGAGCGAAATGCTTCCCTGGTCCCCACCAAGCACCGTACGAGAGGCCGTTGGCCCAAGAGTAGAGGTAAGGCCTTTGACTACGTACAGCACTCAGAACTCTCTCTCTCCTGCTCTTTTTAAATAACTCCATACGTGGAATTTTGCCTTACTTTGTGGCCCAAGCCAAATGCTTTATTGAACGTAAGATTTTCAGAAGAGATTTTATACTCTATAATACTTGGAAATTTAGAGGGTAGATATCTTTATAAGTGTGTAGATTTTAGCAGAATTTGAGAATTGTAATTATGAGTGTATTAGAACATGAGAATAGTAAGAATTGTGATTATGAGTGTATTAGAATTTGAGAGTAATAAGAATTGTGATTATGATTTTGTTCGGATTCAAGAATGGTAACTTACCTTGTGTGAGAATTTGTAGGAGCAAACTTTTAAGCTCATGTTTTAAGGCCAAAGCTTTTCATGTTTTTAAATGTTAATTGTGTAAATAAAAGTGTTATTTGTTATTTTAAATCTAATCGGTGTCCTCATTTCCAAAACTTTTAATTATTTCTTAATTTTCAGATTAAATCTATATGATCACGACAGCCAGTAACTTTATGTTTAATGAACATAATAGGTATTTATCGCCCCCAAACCAGGCGTGTGGTATTTCCACGCAACAGTTGGCTTTATTCATAAGCATGAGCAGGGTGTAGTTGATGGGGGTGTGGGAGTTGGAAGACAAAAGGGGCAGAGCTAATGCCTGCCTGAGAATCTATTTGAATTTTTTTTTAACAAGTACAATAAATAAAAAACAAGAATCAGTGTTTTTTTTACAAGAATATTCTTTGAAAAATAAATATAAATTATAATGCTATCCGTCGACTGAATGGTACAATTTTTAAAAATTAATATTTCTTTTTTGGCTATTGGGTGGTAAAACGGCACTCACATTTTGTATGATTATGGTTTCATCTTTAGTCTGCTGCTCTATTTTTACAAGAGCATTGTAGTACTGCATAGAGAAAACTTTTCTAAATACAAATAGGAAAGTCAAAAGAGAAAACTGCCTCACCTGAAGGCACATGGAAAGATGATTAGTTGCCACGATAGCAAAGCCAGTCACCTGGCATTACAGCGGGCCGGGTCAGTGACAGAGGGAACATTTGCCAGAACACACACCGGAACCCCCAAGTCAGGACCGCTTTCGAACAAGCAACGAGGCACATGAAACAAAATAAGCCAAAAAAGGGCCATGCAGGCTAAAAACACAACCACCATAAAGCTCTGTCGAGACCCATCCTTGACTAGAAAGCTTATGCATTTTATTACGCTAAAGAGAAAGACAAACTACACCACATGGGAGGAAAAGAGTACAAGACAAAAATAAATAAGCGCACAGGGAAGAAGACATCAAGACTCCAGTTCTACAGCAAAGAGATTGTGATGATGTGGTACAATCCCATCTTGGCTGTGGGATGTAATACAAGGTCCAGCAAGTTAAGTTATTGATAGTTGATTGGAAAATAAGATTTCCTGAGGTCTGTCCAAAGATCATACTCATAGATACAATGTGATACTGAACCAGGTGAGTTCCCACAAGGACACACATCAGTTTTGCTAAAGAACCTATTTTGATACTGTCCGAAGGCGCTGTGACCAGTGAGAATTTGGTTATGATAAAAGTCACCAAAGCAATGAGTGTTGCTAACTTGGGGAAGGAGTTCGAAAAAAGGTCTCTCCTTGGCAGTAGACTCCCAACATGTTTGCCATTGCGTATTTATTTCCTGATTGACAATGGTTCTGATCTGAGAAATTGAAATAGGAAAAGTGAAGCCCACTTCTTCTCTGAAGGTGGCTGTGGCTAACTTGGCTTTTCGGTTAGCCATCTCATTTCCCATAATTTCAATATGAGCTTTGATCCAATGTAAGGAGACATTGCAATCCAAATCACAAAAGGGAGTTCTAGTTTTCCAAACAAGGTCGTTGGTGACATCCGGGGATGATATGGCCTGGATGGCTGATCTGGAAACTGTGAGAAAATATGCACAGAATTAAAGCCACTCTTTGAGATGAAGCCTACTGCCTTATAAATGGCAAAGAGCTCAGCATTGAAGACTGTTGCATTGTCATTTAATCTGTATAAATCATAGTGCTGAAGAGTGCAATCAGAGTACACAACAAAGGCATACTCCACTTACAAATAGAAAAAAAAAATGTGAAAATCATACTATATGCAAAAAGTAAAAACCCGTGGAAGATTCTTATTAATGTAAATATGTGCCAAAAAATGTCTGCAATTCAATTCTTATTGCCACTCAAAACTCTTAAGGACAAATTCTCAAATACAATGTAAAAGTTACACATTAAACTAGGTTTATAATCTGTGACCTGTGTTCATTTCTCAAGCAGTTGTATATACTGGAGGGAAGTGCAACATGCAATTAGTGTCAAGAAATGGACTGTAAACAAAATACATCACTTTCAGTTGCTTTTCAATTGGTTGCATGGACATTCCTATGCAAGCAAAAATTTCCATAGAGCTCTGTACCCAATTTAATCAATTACAACAGTTTTATGGGATTGAATTTAAAAATTCTAGCTTCAAAACGACCTTGACCGCAATAAGATATAATTATGTGAAAAAAAAAAAAATCATTGGAATTGGTCAAAGCATTTTGGAGTAATGCATGTAATTTTATAATTTGAGTCACTGCCATGGGAGCTCTGCACCAATAATAATGTTCTAGAACTAAATTACACAGCAATGCAAAAGAAAATTATTAAAGGAAGTTGATTTCTTGTATGGTCATATTTCAGACAAGACATGAATCTAACAAGACATGAATCATTTGAAAATTAAAGTGGATTCTGAACATTTATTCATATTGAAAAGTAAAACTACAGTATTCAAAAATAAATAAATAAATAAAAATAAAATACTTAAAATAAATATTGTGAATAAAAATAAGTGAATATCAAAATATCTTAAAATCTTTTTGCTAGTCTAACTATCTATGTAGATTGTTAAATGGTTAAATGAAAATAATAACCTACCCCTCTCTTTTTTGCAACTATTGCTTCGCCTGAGTTTAACTTCGCTTTGGGTTGACAGATTAGCTCTTAGTGGTGGATGAGGTCTCAAATTCCAATTGGGCCAAACCTTTTTGGTGACTTGTCGAGCTGCTACAGCAATACGGTTTTGATTGGATGATTTATCTTCTTGTGATAGGCTTGACGGTGACTAAAATATTTGTAAGATTGAATATTTTTAAGGGGAAAAAAAAACCCCTATACACAATTGAGAAAAAAAAATGTTCAATGATTGTTCAACATGAAAAGTAAAGTTGGTCCAGAATGGACTTTGGTATACATAAAGGGCTCATATGCAATATTAGTGCTGCCAAGACTACACAGTATGATATAAAATATTTCATAATCTAAAAATTAGCAAGGCAAAGGTGTTTCCAAAGTTAGTGATCATACAACACAATTTAGCAGGCAGGGTACTAGTTCATATCTCTTCTCAGACAGTATTAACATGAAGGCCATATTTCCTTGTCTTTCCAAGCGTTTAATGAAAATATAGTGCAATATATTTCAGAACGTTCTTTAGGAAAGGCAATCTCCTCCCTCTCCCGCTAAACTTCCTTTTTCCATTCATGATGTATTTATTTCAGCCATAAAAATATGCTCTTTTTAAAATCTCTTATTAAAACTCAAGCATATTCTCAATAGATATAACTATTGCTCCATTTTTTGTGCCACTGCACTTTTTTGGTTCAAACAAAATATGTTCAGTTGTAATTTAGTTAATTAGATGAATGTGGATAGGAAAATGCTTTATTTCTTAGAAAATAAGAGAAAAAGAGCGTATTTTAAAGAAAATAATCCTTCATTTTTATGTAAACTGCAAAAATGTGAAAGTACTGTTTAACTAATTTGAGATTTTATCAAAAATAAGATGGATGGAAAAGGATGTTTAAATATTACACAGAAATGTAATCTATACACGAGAAATTGCACTTAAAAAATAATAAATATTTTACAAAAATATTAATTAATAATGAAACATACTGTAAAGAAATGAATATTGTGCATTTTTTAATTCACATAATTTGAAACTAAATATGGATGGAAAATGATGTTTCAACATTGCACAGGAATGTAATCTATACCTGCGAAATCACACAAAATAATCAATATTTTATGAAAATATTGATTAATAATGAAACCTATTACAAAGAAATTAATGTTATGTAATTTTCATTCACATAATTTGAAATTAAACATAGATGGAAAAGTATGTTTCAACATTACACAGCTATGTAATCTATATGTATGAAATCACACTTATTTGAAACAGTATCCACCAATAAAGTGAAAATGATGCAACTTAGTACTGATACTAGGTTTATATATGAAAGAAACAAAATGGCGGCCACAAGTTCAATCAAAATTCCCTTTAAGAGAATTTTTATTAAAAAATCCCTAACTTTAAGGAATTCTAAAAAAATTGACAAAAACCGAGAGATTTTGTCTAAAATTGGGAAACAGGAGAAAAGAAGAAAAAAACAAAACTAGGGGTTTCCTGGAAAAACTAGTAAAGTTGGCAGCCATGCTTTTCTGACCTTCCACGTTCCAAGATTGCCAAGTTCCACAATTCTCCGTGACTGTTCAATCACTTTTTCCCAGAGCCTTTCCTGTAGACTGCAGGATTGCCAAAGGAGTGCCAAGCATAGTCTTTTTTGGCAAAGTGATCCTTACAACCCCCATCTCCAAATAAAATTTTAAAGAATTTTAAATAATTATTTATAAAATAATAATTTGTGTACATGGAAATATATCTATATAATTACATATATAAATATATGCAAATATACAATAATTTTATATACAGGCATAATTTTTCCGATTTTGATGCTTAAACAGCATTCTACTTCTAATTGCACTGTAGTTGATTATGAAGAGTTGGTTGAGACTTAACATAAAAAATAGAATTTGTTAATAAAAATCCATATATGTAACATTTTTGAAACAAACGTACATGAACATGTTAAAATTGTGATAGCTTCTAAATACTTTTTGATTCATTATGGACCTTTCGATTATTTGTACTTTTTGATTATTATATAAGTGGACCTAAGCAATATGAAATATGAATATCAGAAAGTTGAGGTCTCTCATACAATTTTTAACAAGATATATTTTAAATATAAAAATCATTGCTCATTTAAAATGATTGACTGTGATTCTTATTACATTATGAGACTATAATACTAAAGCTTAGCAAAATAAAGGTCTACACAAAGTCATATCTTTGTGGACGAGGAATTTAAGGTGTTAAATATAAAAAATAGGAGAATCATTGCTCCTAAGATGATTGCTTCAGAGGAACTGCTGAGGAAGGTCATTGATGATGATGAAAGTCATATCTTGCTAAATATCAATTACAATTAAACAACCATCTTTATTAATTGCAATAATCACACAAAAATTTTATTTTAATTTCTAATTTTCTTTAGTTGTCTGTCAGTCTAGGTACAATGACAACTTTTATAATAATAAAAGATGTTTGTTTTTCTATAGCAGAAGGTACACTATCTAAGCATAGTAGGGGAAACTCTTGTACTTAAGACCATTATGTACCTAGTGCCACCCAGCTTTATTTTACTAATAATTATTTTACAGCATTATTATATCTTTGCGGTAAGGGGGCAACATGGTTTGAAATCTTAGCAACCATTTTGCATGAAAGAAGTAAAATGTAGTATTTAAGTAGAAGGAAAAATTTTGATTTGATGGTCAAAAGTAAAATTCTTTGCATCATTCTTATATTGATCTTTTGAATAAAAATGCAAAGTTTTGTTTTTATGTGTGACAGTTAGTTTTGGTCATAAGCTAAGGGAAAATAAAAGGGAAGCTAAGGGAAAAAATTTGGTCATAAGCTAATGGAATATTAACAAATCTGAATATTTATAGGGTTTTGGCTGTGGAAGCCATTTCATAAAAAGTGGCTATGCCTTATACCTAGGGTCATGGCCCTAGGTACAATATTATCATTCGTACAGTTATTTAGAAAATATATAAAGGGCTGAAAAGATTTTTGTTATAAGAATAAATAGATTTATAATGTTTAGAACTATTGTATGACATCATTTGGCTTACTGAAGCATATTAGTGTTGGTGTTTTTCAGGTTTATTTTTGGGTATCAGGCTTATAGTCAGTAAATAAAAATATATTCAGAGATGAATATTTGAGTTCTCATTGAACAGATAAATCCAATCCAACTGAAAATGATTCCGACTGAGAATTTGATAATGAATAGGCCTATTAATAGTCATCAAGTGACAGAAAAAGAGAATACCTTTGCTGAAATTTGTCAGCCTTCTACATTAAACACTGAATCAATGCAATACATAACACCAGAACAAATGTGCCTTTTCCGTAAGGCTAAATCTTGTATTGCAAAGAGTGATGGGCGAAAATTTGGTAAGTGTAGAATTCTTTCTGATATGCCAGAGAAAGCTGAAATTGAATTGGCAAAATTAAAGAAAGCGATGGCCCAAAAGAAAATTGCTAAGAAACATACATTTCAAGAAGAAAAAAACAAATTTGTGTGAATTGAATAAAAAGGAACAGTTCTGAAGAAATATGCATAAGAAAATGATTGTGATGATGAGACATTTAAGGAATCACTATATATGATGGAATATCCAGATTTTACAAGTGATATGGATTCTGTAGTAGCTGATGGGAAGGACCAAATTGAAAACAGAAGCTATTGCTTGACAAAATTAGATGAGACGGAAACAAAACATTTTTATGTTGCAGAAGATCAGTATACAATAAAATACCTAAAATGAATCAATAAAGAACGAGAAAAGTTTCTACATCATAATAATACAACTTATGTGATTAGCAGAGATGATATTGTAACCTGAACCCAAAACCATTGGAGGCTCAGAATGGTAATGTTTACTACTTACTTTTGGCACCAGTTTTGCAAATTACAATGTGGAATAATACAAATATTTTCTTTTATTATTATAAATTGTGATTTAAGTAATTAAATTTTGTTTAATTTGTATTGTTTATATTTTATCATTATTCTCTGTTAAGATTTCATAAAAGTTCAATTCAAATGGTTAAATTTTTTGTAGAATTCAATTAATGCTGGGATTTTCTCAATAACAATATTAAAAATGTGGCCATAGGTATAACACTGCCATTCTACCTAGGGCCATTTGTTAAATTAAAAAACAAATAAACAAACAACAAACTGATTTCAGTGCAAAGGGAATAAAAGACCTAACTAGTAAAAACTGTCTTTGTTACTGAAAGTTTATTTTAAGTGATATTATTACTGTTTGAAAATTGCTGGCTCTAGATACAAGAGTTTCCCCTACAGCCATGAAATATGATACAGGGGTGCTTTGGCTCTTAAGAAAAAATGCCTCATCAAGATTTGTCAAAAATTCAAATTAGTTTTTTAGTTATTAAGTGTTGAAGCTATATATTGAGCAATTTTCGCACAAATCGGTTCCGTAGTGATAAAAAATATTATTGCAGAGTTTCCACCTGAATACCATCGGAAAAATCTAAGAATTATTTTTCAAATAAACTTTGAACAGAATTCATATTATCAATAGACGAATTTCTGCAATTTCTTTAAAAATGTATACTTTGTGTTTTGAAGACAATTGATTTTAATATTGGTATACAAAAAATTGATTGCCAATCTGATCTTCATAATGTTACAGTAGCTCCTAGCATTGCACACTGCTGCAATACAAATTTTTTTTTCTTACAAGTCGTCAATTCATTAATTATGATTTTCATAAGGCATCATCTCATAATTTTTAAAATGTGTTATAGCAGATGAACAGAACCCTATTTCTGACCCTGAATGGGGCAGTGCATTTTTTCTTTGTTCAGTTCATTTGTGAACAAGAAACAAGTTTTTCAAATTTTCTACAGCCAGTTTATGATGTCAGAAGATACCTTTTAGTTATGGATTTTTCTGAAACATCTGTTTGGAATCGCAGAGTATTAGCAACTGGTTACTGTGGAAAGTAAAATATTTGGAGATATGGGCATTTTCATTTATTATAGAGAATACAGTGTTTATTTTAAGTAGTCCAAAAGTCTTAACCTCTTGAATATCAGTAGCCTAATTTTGTAAATTTAAAAGACACCATCTAGTTTTTTATTTGGTATTACATTATCATATAATCTTACCCTCCTTTTTGTACAGGTGGTTTGATCTATCTTAGCCCCCATTAATTTGATTAATATGCAATTTATTGCTCATATTATCTTACAGCTCCACCTCCCTTTTTTCATCTGCGGTTTGATATAGCTCAGCCCCCATTGATCCGATTAATATGCAATTTTCTGCTTAGCTCTTTTCTTTACCTTTTCATTGGAGCCCACTTGCATGCTAACCACTCACTCTTCTGGCTATATTTTGTTCCTTTCTGAACTCCTGGACATATTTAGACATATTACACTTGCACAGGTAGTTTTGAGTTGAATTTTTATTGAATCTCTGTGTACTCGTTAATTGGCAAAACACCAGAGCATTGGGTAAAAGGTGGGTGAGAGGCACTTATTTTAGAGCACATTATGCCTATTGTGCAGGTGTTTTTAGAATGTATAAGTGGACTGAGAAGTCAAGTCTATGCATCCATGCAACCATCTAAAGATGCTTATTTAGTGAATGCACATATTCTTTTGTTGATTTGCCTAAAAAAGTGGTTGCTGAAAAATGGGCAGGATACAACTACACTTTTTGACAAATTAAATGAATGAATTTAATTAATCCCTGCTTTAAATGATGGGTACCTTTTCTAGTATTGCTTAAAAATACGGAATTTGGGAGATACTTTTAGGGATACTTCAAATACGAAATTATGTTATAACTAAACTTCAGATGCTGTCAGATTTAATTTACTCACAGTAATTTTTTGATAATCCAAGGTAATCAAGACTAGAGCCTACTTAAATGAGGGAGAGCAGTAAGGTACTAAATATTAGAAATTAAATAATAAAAATGTATATAAATGTGAGTATAAAAGTTTTTCAATTATGAGGTAAATTAATATTAGATAAATCAATCTAAGAAGAATGCAGTATTATTGAAAACATATATTAAATTAATCACAAAAGTCAGTAATCCTTAGACAAGCAATTTCAGATTAACAAGACACTATTGAACTTATGGAGGGGGGGGGGGGGGAATCCCCATTTAAAATGAGAAATGAATCACAAAAACTGTAAAGCATTCTTTAAAATTATTTCATTTTACAATGTTATACATTTTTATATGCTATACCTTTCTCTCACCCAAGATTATATTTCAAGTAAATTATTCATCAGTAAAGGAGGAAAGTGCTAAAAATAAGTTTTACTACTTACATATGAATGTAGTAAGTTAGTTGGTGACAGGGAGGACCTTATTTGTGATACATGGGATGGACTGATACGATTCAAAGAAGCATGCCTTGTAGAAGCAATAGAAGTAGGACTTAAATTCCGAACATTGAAACTTTGGAGAAAATTCAACCACTGATTTAAAATCTCTGCAGAAGCACAAAGGACGATAATGCGTTGAATCATATTACCTAAAAATATAAATGTCAAACAAGGAAGCAATCAAGTATGGTTAAAATCAGATGGCATATACACTTTATTATGTACTATAAAAAAAATAACACATACCAGATATTTCAAAAGCATGTTGGTGACTATCTGAAAATTCTATTTGCCTGACAATTATACCAGATAAAGGAAGCTTTCCCTGAAAAGTAATTAAAAATGAAAGTGATTTTGTTTGAGATTAAATATTTGAATATTTGTTAAGTGCATAGATTAAAAAAAAAAAAAAAAAAAAAAAAAAAAAAAAAAAAAAAAAAAAAAAAAAAAAGAATTTTGATGCACAAATACCATATAATTTCATTGTGTGTTTTTACTTTGTGATCAGAATTTTGTGTTTGTACAAGACACACACAAGGAGTGATATACACATCAGATACATAATTCAGATTTCCATTTTATTTATATCTACACCTTTGAATTGCTGTATTTATCTTTTTTCTTGTTAGAATTTTCTATAGAATATTGAATTAACAAAGATATTTCATTTTATCCCTCATATAACATTTTCTATTTTCTCTATATTACACTAAATTGGTTATTATTATTATTGGTGGATAAAATAGTGCTCTAAATGTAGGGGTCAGCAAACGGCAATCCAGAGAGCACACATGGCTCCCACTAGAATAACATACACCCAGCGATACCAGAAACATTTGCACTTTATATAGACTTAAAACAATATTTTATAAAGATTTCTTTTATGTAAAATTAAAATTTAGGATTTAAGAATTTAAAACTCTTATTCTATCAGATCGTTTAATGTGAATTTATTAAAGTTCTTTCCTTGTACTGTGAATGGCATCCACTAAAATATGAGATGGCTTGCTAGAACAACTGGTAGAGATTATTCAGCATTTGCTGCTGAATGATGTCATAATTTCTGTCTGTTTTGTAAACGAATGATAGTGACAAATATGTGAAAAAAAAATAATATTTTTATAATTTTAAATTATAAAATTATCAGTTTTTAAATAATTTGGGCACAAATTCTGTATACTTATAATAATCAATTTTAGAAAATTATATTTTGTCAATTGCTTTTATTCAATTTTAAATTCATTAATTTTTTAATGGGATTTTTTCATCAAAGCAGCCAATCAAATTCTAGACCTAATACTTTTTCTTACCTAAAACTCTAAAATTACTATGTTCTCTAAACTTAAACATAGAAGTTTCTGTTATCTATTCAACAAAAGCAGAGAACACAATTTTATGATACTTTTTTAGAATGCAATTTTATAACATTTTTGGAATTTTATGACATTTTTTACTTAAAATTTGGGATGAACTCTCGATTCCCCTTAAATACACCTTTGCATCTATAGTTTTCTGTGCTAATGCTGGGGTTTTAATTGTGGCCTTTGCAAATATTGAGAAGCTGAATGTGATAAAGTTGCTGAAAGAATGTGAAAAGTTGAAGTATAAAAAAGTTGCTGAACCCTATTCTAATGAATGGAAAGTAAACTTTGTAACAAAATTTGAAACATTTTTTAGTAAACTAATGAATTTATTCAAATAATATATATAGTATATAAGGACCAAAGATAATAATATTTCCTAACTTCTTCCACATAGGTTTATGAAATTTTGCAGGTTAAAAAACTATGAAATGGAGCTGCATAGTTAAATATCTCTCTCCATATTATGCTTGCTCAAAGAGAAGAAAATACACATTATATCAAACACAATAAATCCAAGGAACTTCATACATACAATAACAAGAAAGATCAATCATGCATAAAGCATTGATTTTGAAACCCTTTCCGATTGAAATGCAATTTTATTTAAACATCTCTAAAATGTGATCCATTCAGAGATGAAATTTTTTAAATTACCACAGTAATTTATTATATTTGAAAAGTAACTTCATCAAAAAAGATAATGCTAGTTACACTTCAAATGATATCATCAAAATATAAATAGTATGCCTCTTTATGTAAAATCAATAATTATTTCATTCATATTATTTATATTCCAGACTCCACAACTAAATAATTCTGCATGAAAAAAATTCAGCAATTCTTATACAACTCACCTTACAATGGCTTGATTTGTTTACATTCTGCATGCGTTATAATTATGCTTTGTTGTAGAAATAATCAAAGTTTAGTGATCTTTTAAAATAAAAAATATTGTAATTGCATTGCACAGAATTTAGATATACAGATAATATGCAAAAATAAATTGGTTTTAAGAGGGATGCAACACTAAATATAAATTTAAAGAATCTTTACACAGAGGAAAAAATTGGATGCCATATTTTATTTTGCAATGAGTCACGTGACCTCTTCATATAGCATGAGTGTAATTATTATTTCAATTTTTATTTAAAAACTAACCATCATAAATTTATTTACACATTTTATGTGATAATTTGATGTTATTTACACATTTTATGTGATTATCAAAGTTTAGTGATCTTTTAAAATAAAAAATATTGTAATTGCATTGCACAGAATTTAGATATACAGATAATATGCAAAAATAAATTGGTTTTAAGAGGGATGCAACACTAAATATAAATTTAAAGAATCTCTACACAGAGGAAAAAATTGGATGCCATATTTTATTTTGCAATGAGTCACGTGACCTCTTCATATAGCATGAGTGTAATTATTATTTCAATTTTTATTTAAAAACTAACCATCATAAATTTATTTACACATTTTATGTGATAATTTGAATATTTCCTAAATATTTCCAAGCAATTTGTTAATTTAAACTTCGCTTAAAAAATGTTTGAAAAATGAAGTCCCCATAGGGTTCAATGTATTTCATTTTTTCAATCCGGGTTAAATCAAATTAATTGGATCATATTATTCATTTTCATTCCCATATGTCCCACAGACTATCCCAACAATATACTAAAATTTTATTTTGATAAAGTCCTTTTCACAGTAGTTATTCTGCAAATGGACGGACAGACAGAATGAACAAAGTCATAAACACTTTTCAACTATGTTGGAAAGTGTTAAAAATGTTACTTACAATCTGAAAAATCTTTGACATTTTCAAGCTTAAGATTTGATTTTTTTGGTCCATTTTTAAAATTGCCTAACAATTGCATGTGCACACAGTTTTTTCGGTTGGTTGGCAACCCTGTGATAAATTTTATGTAGAATGAGAAAGTTTTCCCTGTTTGGTGCAAAAATATTTATTACTATGACAAAAATTTTTTGAATTCCTAATGTGTTAATCTTCTATAAATTCTGCATGACTTGTAAAATGTAAAATTTTAAATGCTTTAATTAATGTTTTCCGAGCTCCTTTTCAGAAGATTAAAAATTACAAAGGCACTACAAATTGATATTTCCTTCTGCATGCTTATATTATAAATTAAACACTTGATTATGATAAAAAGCTTTAATTACCTCATAAACAAAGGCACTCATCCTAGTACTAATTGATAAAACAACCAAAGTTTCTGGAAACATTACAAGGTAACGATCTCGTTTCTGCTGGTCTTCTGTTAAGAAAGTCACAGATCCCATGTGGATAATGCTTCCTAAAGTATGAATTGCCTGAAAAATGACAAAAGTTAGATTTTTCTAATACATGATCTAGCAGTTACTGGAGGAATTCAAATAAATTGTTGGAAAATGGTGATAATTAAGACCCACACAAAAGGAAATATTTTAAAATAATGATATGCGTCCGGTAGAGTTGATTTTTACTTTGTGATTACTTTGTGTACACATTCATGAAATAGACCAGACGTCACACTTACAGTAAGTAAATTACAGATCATTACATACATCCATGAAAAAAACATCAAAATCCTTACTTTCCTGAATTTTTAAGATTAGAGCAATTGATTTTTTAAGTATCTTAATACTGACTAGCTGCAGTTTTACGAAATACTTGATTAAAACTCTTAAATTTTGAAAACATGGTTTCCCAAATGCCAGGCTTTTTCTAGGTTCACATGGGACGTGCCTAGTACTGTATCTAGTGCACTGTATTTAGTTCTGTTTAACATAATCTATCAAAATGTAAAATTCAATGTGTATTCATTTTTATATTCAAACCATTTTTGCATTAACACTACATTTTTATAGATGATATCTAAAAACTCATACTAGATATACATACATAAACTGCTGGATATCAATTCATTTAAATGTGTTCATGAGGTCGTTAAAGGGCATATTCTCAATAAAATCTAAAAATCATAAACTTTTGAGAAAATAATACTTTTGCAATACTACAAAATAAAAAAAAACATATGAAAAAGTCATTATTTCAAAAATGTTAATCACATAAAAACTGAATACACAGCAATCATTACCTCTCCTTCCCAATCTCGAATGTTTCCAGTCAATATTTCTAACTCCATTTCTTTTTGCCTTCTGATATTTGAACAAGCAGTCTAATAAGAGATATTAATATGAGTAAACCATTAATCTTCAACTTATATTATTATCAAGTAATTGTACAAATTTACTATGCAGAAAAAAAAAATCATTTGCATTTCGGCACAGTGCACAGAAGGTAACATTTACATAACATATTTATTTTGCATTTAATGTGAAACAGTACAATAAAACAAGGTTTACACCCTAATATAATTACATAATAATCATAGCATAATTTTGAGGGTTTTACTATTATTAGCAGTATGGCCAAATCAGGCCCTAGCATTTCAAAACCATTTTCCCATCTTTTCACCCCTCCCCCATGTACTATTAGAAACAAAATGATAATTGGGTACTTTCGTGTTATACCTCTGAAAGTGAGAGTTGATGTCAACAATGTACTAACAGGTGAGATGTTATTTGCGGGCTTGTGTGTTATGATACAAAACCTTTGGATAAAGAACATATCCTCCTTTAAGCCCCAATGATGGTGAGATGCACAAGTAGCAGGGATATATTACAAAAGAGCATATAATAAAGTAGTTAATATTTACTTGCTATCTGCACCAAGCTCATAAGGATAACAAATGGTTTTAGGTTCTCACAATAACTCTATGAAAAGTCTATCATTAATAGATTATGATGAGCATTGTGATGCAATATTTTAAATAATAATTCACCCTATAATATAAAATGAAATGTTAGAATGCTATTGATTGCATTTCGAATTATTTTATAAATTTATGTGCTCAGTTAGTGATTTACAGCACTTTTTTCAAAAGTTTAGTTATATGTAGTATCATTTGTAAAAAACAGCTAAACGGGTTGTAAAGAAGTATTAAATGTTATTTACACCCCCCTAATTTTGGGGATCACCATAAAATTGCTACATATTTGCTTTTAAAATGGTTTCTTTATTACATTTATAAAAAGAAATATTGACACACATTTACTTATAATGCTGTAAAATTAAACTTTAAGATTACTAGACTCTATTTAAAAAAAGAAATGCAACACAATTAAATACTTTAATCATATTAGATATTGCTTTATCTGATACAAAAACTTACAACAATGTCTCGATATACAGATCCAGCTCTTTGAGTATCTCCTCTGTCAACATGGTTTTCCTAGTTATGAAATATACATATATAAACAATTACATAGCAGATAACAGAAAAGAAATAAACAGATTTATGAAACATCAATCCACTGATTGATATTTCTTAAGAAATAAAGCAAAAAATTTCAAATAAGAAATATCAGATTTGATCAAAATTATATTTGATTTATTTTTAATTATTTACTTTTATTCCTTTAAATAAAATGATTAGAATAAAAATTCTTATTACTTCTTTGATAGAAGAATTAAAATAGAATAGAAAGAATAAGAAAATTAGGTGACTACAATCATTTCAAGGTTATGAGCCCTCATCATCAGTTTGAAAGTAGTGTATACTGATTGAAGGATCAAATACAATCCTTAGCGCTACTTATTTGCCTTTTATAAAATAAGTAACATTAGGGAGGTCTGATTGAGCAAAAGTTAAGGCTAAATTTAAAACATGTTTTTAATCTGTCATTAAGGTATGTTATGATAGATTAATAACACAATCCTGATTTGAAGAGACAATAATCTTATTAGAAGTTGTTTAATGATTTAGACGAGACTGGAATTTTCTATCTAGATTCCTCTAATGAAATTAACTAGACTTCTGAATGGAGGATCAATTGCAACATTCTAACATTGAAAATGAACTAAGATTTCTACCTAGAAACAAGCAAAGATTATTAAGTTCACTCCCAATACTACAAAAGACAAGTATCTCAAACTAGCAATTTTCACCTGCATGAATACATAATTAATAAAAGTTCTGCATATCAAAAACTATTTCAAATTTAAGCATAAAAATGGTGTACATTTTATAGTTTTGTTAACATAAATTGTGGTACATAAAACAATATTTCATATTTGATCATTGTATGCTGCCTTATTTTACGAGTTTACAGACATTTTAAGCCTAAAATAAATTAATTATAGCAATATTTTTTAACAGTTTGATTTAAAGAATAGTGAAAAAACTATTTCAGTATTTGAAATACAACTCAGTTACCACAATTAAATCAAACACTATAAATAAATTCATTGTTAAATATATTTAAAAAAATCATCTGCTATAAATATAAATTAAAATATCTTAACACATTGACTTCCATGGGGGTTTGTCAAGTCCAACCTTTGTGCCACAGTCTGTAAACTACTTTATTCAATAGAAAAATATTAAATGAGTTTGTGACATTTTTTGTAATAAAATGAGTTTATTTAGAATAATAATAATAAAAAAAAAATTGTCCGAGTTGTCTTGCTGCCATCAAGGTTTTAATGGACTCACCACAGATGCCCGATATGGATAGTTAGCACATATTTGCTACGAGAATGGTCATAGCTGGCATTATAGATTGACCGGCCAATTATGAGATAACTAGTAGTGGGCATCTAGCAGCAGACTGCCAATTAGGAGTTATTTCATAGTTGGTAGTCAACGTGTTAAGAATGGATGATTGTACATCAATAGAGTAAATTAAGTAAATTTTGGATATTTTTTCCTGTGCATGATGGTATAAAAATAAATTATGTGTTTTTAGCTGTTCTTGAATTATTGCTGAAAGATGGTTAGAACAAAAACATTCTACAATTTGTAGATTTATCAAACAAAATTCCAAGATTTTAGATTTTTCTCATAACTTATAGGCCAAGTCTCAGATGTATGCAAAGTTTCAAGTTTTTACCTTTAACAGTTTGGGATGTGAAAGTGTCCTTTAGTCGTTCAGTCTCACTCACTCAGATGTATGTATATTACAGCAAGGAGAAAAATCATGTGAGAATGAAGCAAAGTTTAGATATCCTCAAATGTAAACACAAAAACATTTAACATACATTTTGGAATGATTTTAGAATTTCTAAATTTAAAAAGAAATTTCAAATGATTATGGTATTTTTCATGTTTTAGCCCAAGTTTGCAGTACTTATTAAGCTTAGAAGAAAAAAAAGCAAAGGGGAAACTTACTAAACACACAAAATATAGCACGAAAAGAACTAACTGTTTGTAAACTTCATCCCAGAAGCAAGAAAAATCCAAATTAATATAACTACTGCTTGTGAAAATACAAATTTTTATTAATTCCTTGATAAAACACAGGCATAAGAAACTGAAGCAACTACAATTGTTTCAAAGGCATTATGAGTCATCATCAGGTTGAAAGTAAAATGCACTGGTTGATGGACCAAACACAACTGTCTCATGTATTTGATTGGCGAGATAGTTACATTATCATGGCAGTTGTTTTGATCTTTCTATCAGTACACACTGCTTATGACCTGATGATGAGGGCACATAAAGCCATCAAAACAATTACGATCACTTAATTTTCTTATCTCTGCTATCAATAAAGTAATAAGAATTTGTATTCACACCAAAAAATATAAGCAACAGTTATATTCATTGTAAAATAATTAGAGTCACAATAAAATTCATTTTGATAAAGTAAAGAAAACTTTACTTGGGTATGCCTTTGGAGTTCTTGCAAAAGAGCTGGGTATTTTTCAACACGCCTAAAAGGCTTACTCAAGCCAGTTGTTAATGCTAAAATACCAGGAGGATTAGCACCATGTTCCTCCATGAACTTTTCAAGAGCATCTCTGAAAACACAGAAATCATATACACGGTGTCAAAAATTACCTTTACATGCACAAAAACATTGATTTTTCAATAACTGTTCAATATAATTGAATGAATTTTTTTGGGGTGATACATAGCATCATAACAGATAAATACAAACTGAAAAATTGAATATGACTGCATACGCTACAAAACTAATTATGAAACAATTGCCACTTCCATCAATGTCTGCCCAGTCTCTAAACGGATGACAGCTCACCACCTTAAAGATTCTTTCCAAATGATACTTCAGAACCATAAAAATCTGTTTTGAATCGAACACTGAAATCAAATTCTGAAGGGCAAAAGTTCGCAGGGAAATATACTTCGTGCACAGCACTTGCATGGCTCATTTTTATGTATATAAAGATCATTTTGGTCACTACTATAGTAGCACAAGTTTTATTAAATTTTTCTTAACAATTTTGAATCATTTATGCAATATTTTAAATCAAGAAATATTTTAATGAAAAAATATCACAATAAAGATAGATCATTGTAAAATTTAAGAGATGAAATATGAAATGATTTTAAAAGGCTTTACAGCAGGTTTTCTTAATCAGTTAGGTACATCTTCCTAGGTGATGTACAAATAGGAACTGCGGATGCTTTAATCCCTTGAGGATGGTAGACGTGTTTGTGTGATGACTGTGATATTACGTGAATGGATATTACTCACACATTTGCAATAACAAGATGTTTATCCCAAAGGATGAAAGACACACATGTATGTTTTCAAACTGGAATATTTTTATTTGAATTTATTTGAATACTAATGGCACTAGATGCTCATTTTGACAGTTTCAATATATTTTTCAGATTGTTGACTTTGGTATATGGGGGTTCCAATGAATCATCTGAAGTCGTGCAACATGGTTTTATAATATAAATAAGGAGACCACTCATCACAGGTTATGTCTATGTTACAATTTAGTATGGGTTCTTGTTTTGATTTCAGTTTAATGATTGCATTGCTGAGTTATTGGAATGTGAGAGATTATTTTATTTTAAGTTTTTGTTTTGAGGTGATATGCGGCAGTGGAATTTTAAGGTTATATCAGATTAAAGAATGGCTAAGTGAAAACATTTTCAGACTGTGGAAAATTATGCTAGTATGTTAAATGAATTAGACAGTAATGAAAAAGATGCAGAAAGTGATTACAAGAGGTAAAAGAAAGCGCTCAGATTGTTTTTATGAATGTAAAAATTGCAATGCACGATGTTGGTCTGTGTGAGGATCAATGCTTTAAAATATACCATATGCAAGAGGTGTATTGAAAATAGCAATACTATTTTTCTCTATATATAATTGTATTTAATTTCTATTAGTTATACATAGTTTTGAGTATAATCATTTGGATATTTTACCTATGCAATCGATAACTAATTTGAATCATAACTGATAAATTAATTTAAGTAATAGTTTTTAATCAATTTTAATTTTTCATATTTCAAAGAGAGAAAATTTTCATAAAATATATTTAGGAAATGGAAAATAAGTTTTTCTTTTATTCCTGGGTGAAAAAAAAAAAAAAAAAAAAAAAAAAAAAAAAAAAAAAAAAAAGGAAAATTGTGTTGAATGGAGAGTTTTCTTCAGGAGTTCTTAGTATGAAAAATACATTGTTTTTTGGGAACAGTTCACAAGGGAAATGTTATCCTTTGGGCCATAGCAGTTCTGAAGTGCCATTATCAGTAAAAAGGGTTACGTACTTCTCATAAATGTATTATACATATGTCATTTGGAAAAAAGAGAGTTATGAAGATAAAGAGTTCACGTTTGCAGAAGGGTTGTTGTTGTTGAGATCCAGACCGTCCGACCTACCAGGAAGGTGTAAGGTAACTGTTTGGACAGCCGGGAAGTGCCACCTAATTTAGACCGGAACCTAGTGGGGGAGGCATCCACAGGGACCGTACCCTCCTTCCCCTACCACCAACTTCTCGGAAGGACTTACGGACCCACATGTTTAATGTGATCGTACTCCGTATGAACACGGAGGCGTGCAAATCCAGCGCGCAAACCACCGGGCTACCGCGCCCAAAATGTGCCAACAGCACGTAGTGTTTCTAGGTGGTCACCCACCCAAGTACTAACTGCGCCCGATGCTGCCTGACTTCGGTGATCTAACGAGAACCGGTGTTTTCAGTACGGTACGGCCGTTGGCCCACATTTGGAGGGGGCGACACCCACGAATTTTTAATGAAAGTAAACTTTTTCTTAGCACCATCATGTCAATTTTATCCCACTCTTCTTGGGTTGATTTCCAAAGTTCGTTCAGTGTTCTTGGATGCCGTTTTTCAAAGGCTTGTTTTAACAAACCGAAAGCGCAAAAGTCCATAGGAGAAGCATTAGGTGATTTTACAGGTATTTCATTAAATGGGATACATTTTATTCCTCTTTCTGATTCTTTCTTTGTTAAATATGCGGCAGTTGACTTAGACATGTGACTAGAGGCTTTGTCTATATGAAGCTCAACTTTATTGATGTCCTTTCCATATAAGGCTGATATTTCTTCTTCAAAAATTGGTTCTAAAATATTCGGCTGATAGTAGAGTGAATTAATTTTAGCTTTACGAGACTATTTTGAGTTTTAATTTAGCGTTGTAACAAAATCCTGTAACTATCACGAATCCCTTTGGGAACTTTTCTGTACATTGATGAAGCCATTTGTACGGTTATTTTCGTCAGTTGAGCAATAGAAAATTGCTCTTTTTTTATTACAGTCACTTAAATACACCCATGCCTCATCGAGTGTTACCACAAATTTCCATTTATCAGCAGCTAGATGTTTTTCATATAATTTTCTACAATTTGTTTTTCTTTCCGCAATATGCTTTGACAAAAGCAGATGAATTTTAGATGTAAACATCTTTTTTAACTTCAAATCTTTACGAATGATTTTACTTACAGTGCCAGAAGACATTCCCAGTTTCGATGCAATGGATCTTTGAGTCGATGGATTTTCTTTTAGGATCAGAGACTTCACTTTCTTGATATTTACCCGCGTTCAAACAGTCTTAGGATGCGATTTTGCAGCCATTTTTTCATTTTTACTTTCAGCTAAACACTTTTTTCCTTTCAAATTTAATATATTAAAAATATCTCTCTTTGAAATGCAATAACCTCGATTTTTATGCTGCTTTACAATTTGTTGATACGAATATTTTTCCTCAGAAAGCGCATTTACATAATCTTTGAGCCATCTATCAATTTCAGGATTCATTTTCAAAATAAATTTTTTATTCTACATTCCAATCAAAACAAAACAGTAGCAGACGATTATATTGCAAATGCCAAATCTTTATCTCAAAATGCTAACGAGAAATATAAATACAAAATCGTTTCCATAAAGTGTGAACGACCTTGTGTAGTGCTAATACCCTCTGCTTTAACTGTAGATAGATTCTCGATAGAAGTCTGTAAGACAGATTCTCAATAGAAATCTGTTTTTCAGGCCAAGGATGTTTTTCGTGGGTTGGGCTTAAATAGTAGTGTTATTTTGGATGACCCCTTATTTCCATGAAGTAATTAAGACAGGAAGTAAATCTGCACTTATGATCCACATAAGTGGTCGAGGGTCAAATTGCTAGCAATCACTGCTCAAGTAGGTGATAAGTTGGGTGACCTTCTATAGAGCATGGACGCACGGGAGACAATTAGCATAGGAAGAGAAAGCATGGGCATAAAGTTGATTAACTGTTGATGAGCAGAACGTCAAGTAGAAACAGCCAATCAGAGAGAGATGTTTTATACCTTCTCATCAAAACCACATGGGTAGAGTGATAATTAAGACTGACATGTTACACCAGAATTTCTAGTATTGTGAAAGAACAGAAAACTCCATCTAATCTACTAGGATATCTACTGTTTTAGCTGCAATAGACCAAAAGGGAAACTAGTGATTCCAGACAGCTTTGGCTGGCTACGTAACTTGATGCGTGCGTGATGTCATTGTTTAGAAATTCATTTGCGTATTGCACTCAAAAATCAACATTTCTCCTTCTTTTTCTTTGTCATTGACAGCTACAAAACAAGAACCAGATATTTTTCAGGAGGTGGTAAAAAGAGGGAAAATTTTATAAATAGCCAAGCCAAGACGCATGCTTCCGGAGTACCTGCGTCTCAGACGCGTAACTCCACATCTCAAATACAGAATGTCCATTAGTTTGTGCGAAAAATAGCAATATGGATCTGGCTGTTGCACTCTTCTCTGATGAGGGTGCTGAGATTCAGTAGACCTGGTGATTGCAGTTGGTGGAATTTCTTGTCATGGAAGGCTGAACTCGTAAGTAGGTACTGGAAGGGAAAGGGGCGGGGCAGGGTTAGGACCAATCAAAAAGATCGGTGGAGTTTACTAAGAGTTTATTTAAAAGTAAAGTTTACAAGTAAACTAAGTTAAAAATATAAGATTACTAAATAAGTACAATTTAAATAAACATTTTAGATAAGGTATATAATTTACAGATTTACATTTTACAGATTACAGTTTAAAACAATTTCCAAATTCCGTCTCTCATGTTGTAAAGAAAAAAGGCCCTTTTCAGGGTACACAAAAAAGTCTGCGTGATGGAGTGCAGACGCTAGCACAGAATAGTGCTTTAATTACAAATTTAAATTCGTTTCAATATGAATCACATTTCCAAGTTTCATTATAGGTAACTAAAAGTTCTACTAGATGATTGAACGTGGACGAAGGTGCCGTTAACACGCAGCGCGAGTGGCAAATGCAAGCCTTACTATTGGCCCGTGACAAGGCCGAGAAAGAAGAGTCGAAAAAACGCCAAGTCCTTGAATCGGAGAGGCGCCATCTATCTTCGATCCGCGAGGGTAAATGAAAAACTAGGAAACACCCGTTTGAGGGACTAGGTATCGGCACTTTTTCCATTTGGTCTCGTTAGAGCCAAATAGAATGTGTCGAGGCCTGCGCTTCCTAAGATAGGAAGGCGCGATCGGGTCATAGACCTGATCGACGTCTCTCATACAGAGTCTACTGGAGTTTTTCTTGTAAAAATTTTGAGTGAAGAGCCCAATGCACTCTGAAATGTGTTGGGTTGCTTTAGAATTTAGGTAATTTGGAGGTTTGGAAGTTTACTTTTATTTCTTTTTCCCTGGCTCAATATTCTTAATTTGGTAATATTTAAATAATATTTATTGGCTTTTTCATTTATTCTTTAATTAGAATATTTTTAATCTTCTAAATTAATTTTCTTTATAATATTCTTAGTTAAAATTGTTCCATTCCTTAAATTAATATTACTTTTGATTTGCAAATTTTAAAAATTATTTATTTATTTGATTCCCTTTAAAATTCCCTTTAATTTGATGTCTCATTTTCCCATTTTGGTTAGAAATTCCGTTTGTTCTACAGTTTCAAGTTATTTCCATGTCTCACTGCAATTCAAAAATTTCAGTTGCGGCTATTTTCGGAATTCTGTTTTGCGGGCTTTTTACTGCGATTTAAGGCGCCACCTAAGCGTTTTTCGCGCCTCTTTGGAATTCGGGATTTTTTTTAATTGGTTCGCGTTTTTACGGATCGTCTGCTCTCGGAATTATGAGTATTATTTTGGCAATTCTAATTTCGGTAAGCGAATTTTAATTGCTGCCGTTTATCTAAACTCCGCGTTTTTGCTGCACGTATAAATACGCGCGCAGAACTTTTCAGTTTCAGTTTTTTGTTGAAATCCTTCGTTGTGGTTAGCGCGAGAAGCGCGTTGTTTATTTTCGAATGGAACTTATGTTCCACGCGAGTTTTTAATGGAACGTTAAGTTCCTCGCGTTATTCTTTTTTTTCATTAGTTGTTTTAATTTAAATTATGCATTTTTCAAGCTTTTTCGCGTAATTCGTGACGTAACTCTCCAGAAAAGTGTATGGTGAAATTCCTTTTGCGAGTTATGTGAATGAAGCGTCTGACGATGACGTCCGAGTATTGAGAAAATCCTAGCGTTCCAGATGTGGTTGTTAGGCCTCTGCTGATGTTTTTCAAAAGTGCTGAATCCTCTCCTGTTTCAAGTTTGGTGATTTCCCGAAAACCAGTTTTTTTTCCAAAATCTGTGCAGCTTCAATGATTGGAACTTTCCCCCTGTCTGGCGGCCCATCCGGGTGAATACTGATGTTTTATTTAAACCCTTAATTTCTTTAATTCTGAATATGATTTCTCAATATTTTTTTTAATGTATTTAATTAAATTTTATTCTGTAAAATTAAAATTCTAAAACTTTATTCTGAGAGCAAATTTCTAAACCTTCATAATTTTTTAAGAGCCTGGGTTAAATTCTAAAATTCTTTAAATTTAATATTTTTGTCAATGATTTTTTATGAAATTTAAATAGATTGTTTTGAGTAAAGTTTTTATGCTAATTCCTTAATTTTAACTAAGTTGATAAAATTCTAAAATTCTAATGTTAATTCTTTCTGAGTTGCCTGCCTGTGAGCAGTGTTTTTGTATTTGTTAATTTGAAGTACAATTTAATAAACTAATTTTCTTTAAACTAAATATTATGTCTTCATTTATCTTTTTTAAACACAGCAGGTTTTATTCTATCTGTCAAACACAACAGTAGTTTTGGTGCCGTGTACCAGTCTAGAAATTGCTCTCATGTTTTATAATATTTATTAGTAGTATTAAACTTTCAATTGTATTGCAATTATGGATGATGTTAGAGAAAGTAACTGTATGTATATTTCTGTATTTGGGTCGGATGAAACTGGAGATGGCTCTAAAGATAAGCCTTTTGAAACTTTATTATATGCTATGTTCTCTGTTGGTAAAGAGCCATTTCCTTCATTTCTCACAAATTCAAACGATGGTAAAGATTGGGATTTAATTCCCAGAAGTCAGGTTGCTAGTACCAAGAAAACTTGGTTATCCTTATTGGAAAGAAATTTACCTTCTAAAATAAACATTGAGGCAACCTCTGATAATGTAAATTCTGTTGGTAACAAAAATATTGATTCAAATGTTAATAGTAAACAATATGACTTAAATGAACAGGGATTAAAAATAGATTCTTCTAAATGTAATGTAATGAGTAATTTTAAAACAGTCTCTTCAATAGGAGACTTTTTAGATTCAATCCCAGTGTTTTCAGGAGAGGAATCTGGCCTCCCATTAGAGGATTACATAGATAGAATTAAAATGTTAGCTGACCATGCAAATTGGTCTGAGTTAGACAAGGTCTTGGTTTTAAAGTTAAAACTGTCAGGCATAGCTGCAAGATTTATTAGAGATAATCCTAAGTTAAAAGAAGAGAAATCTTTCTCTCAAATTCTTAAAGCTTTACGCGACAGATTTTCCTCAATAGAATGTTTACACAGTAACTTGAGAGCATTTTTGCAAAGTTATCAGAGACCAAATGAATCTGTGCGTCAGTTTGCTGCCAGAGTTGAGGCTTCCTCATATAAAACTGTTTCACCTGCCTTACTGAATGACAGAGTGGCAAACCAGCAAAGACTTGATGTCTTGTGCTCGGTTTTCATTGAAGGCTTGAAGCCTCATTTCAAACGGCTAATCCTACCTCAAAACCACAAGAGTTTTGACTCTGCAAAAAGGCATGCTGTGGCAGAGGAAGAGGTGTGGAGCAAGCAACATGGGGATGATCCCCAATATGTAATGAGTCTTGGAGAATCTGAAAATAAGCAGCTCCATGATGAGCTTAAGAGAAATAGAATGGAGGTAGAGAACCTCACTAAAAGGCCTGCTGAGTTGCAAACTCAGATTAACACCAAACCACAGCTGCCTCAAACTAGAGTGACAAAGGATAGCCGAAGGTGTTTTTCATGTGGTCTATTAGGTCACATAAGTGTGGATTGTAGGAAATTTCCTCAATCACACAGGTTCAACAGAAATTCTAGGTCTCTGCCTACTCGAATGTATCAACAACCTTTTTCTTTTCCACAACCTACACAAAACTATCCATATAATTATTTTCCACAACAAACGCAGGGATTTCAACAACCTACTCAATTTTTTTACCATCAGCCAAATCAAAGCTTTCAGCCTGACATTAATGAAACTAAACCTAAAATGAGTTACAACACTTTTTATACACCTAGGAGTGATAAAAATGACAGTGAAAAACAGAATTTAAACTAAGTAAGGGTGAAGGGAGTTTTCACTCCAACTTACCTTCTGAGGCCCTTGGGGTGTTACCAGTGGTGCAAAATTCAAATTTGATTTCATTACAGAATTTGTCTCTACCAGTGATTTCTGGTATGATAAATAATGTTGATATTCCTATACTTATTGATTCTGGTGCTTCTATTAATGTGTTGTTTACAAATGTATTATCTCATTTAAATATACCTGACAGTCAATTAACTAAATGTAATATAAATTTAAAAGGCATCTCTAGTGATATTATAAAAGTTTCCAAAAAATTGAATATTAATTTAAATTTAAATAACAAAATATTTAATGTTGATTTTTATATTATGGACTGTGATTCTTGTAATTATTCAGCAATACTTGGTGTGAAATTTTTAAAGGGTTATAAGATGTCAATAGATTTTAGTAATAATGTTTTATACAATAATATTGTAACTGTGCCTTTTGCAATTAAGGATGAATCTGTACCATTTTCATTATCTAATGCAACTCAATTCTTTAATAATTATGAAATTAACAGAGAAAATACTTTGAATTCTGAAAAATATAGGGATAATTTGTGCTATGCACTTAAGAAATACACAATTCCTCCTCTATCGGAGGCTTTCATACAACTAAAATTAAAAGAGATTGTTAAATTTAATTCACCTACTGTGATGATTGAGCCTTTAAACAACAGTAAAATTCTGGTCGCTAGATCAGTAAATAATGTATCTAGATCTAATATATATAATGTAAAAGTATTGAATTTGTCAACTGATGAGTTGCACATAAATAAGCATTCAAATTTAGCAAAAATTGTTCCTATCACAGTAGTATCTTCCTTTTCAGTTAACAATATTACTGAGTCAAGTGCAGAGAGTGGTGATAATTTTGATGTTTGGGGAGGAAATTTTGATCTTTCACACTTAGACTATAATGAAAAAAGACAAATCGAGAGTTTAATTAATGATTATAAACATATTTTTGCTAATTCTATTCCAGATTTAAAGGGGTGTGATACAGTTTTTCATAACATTAACTTAAAAGATGATATTCCTGTTAAACAGAAACCTTATAGAGTTCCTTATCATGTAAGAGATGAATTAGATAGACAAATTAATGAGCTTCTTGAAAATGACATTATACAAGAAAGTGATTCACCATTCTCCGCACCTGTAATGTTTGTTAAAAAGGCAGATGGAACATTAAGATTAGTAACAGATTTTAGAAAATTAAATGATAAAACTATTGATGATATTTTTCCACTGCCAAATATCACTGAATTGATTGATAGTTTAAGTGGTGCGAAATATTTTTCTACATTAGACTTAACATCTGGATTTTATCAAATGAAATTGCACCCAGACGACACACACAAATGTGGCTTTTCTACACCTTTTGGCCACTATGAATGGAAAAGAGTCCCTTTTGGTTTGAAAAATGCCCCCAGCTCCTTTCAACGACTTATGTCCATCGTCCTAGCTAAGCTTTCCCCTTTACAAATTTCTATTTACATAGATGATATTGTTATTGCATCTAGAACCTTTGAGGAACACTTAATGAAATTAAAGGTAGTATTTGATAGATTATCTCAACATAAATTATGTTTAAAACCAAGTAAATGCAATTTTTTTAAATCTTCAATAAATTATTTAGGTTTTCAAGTTTCTGAAGGTATTGTCCAACCTGACCCCTCAAATTTAAAAACTGTTAAAAATTTTCAAAAACCCACCTCTAAAAAACAAATTCGCCAATTTTTAGGATTAACTGGTTTCTACAGAAAATTTATTGAAAATTACTCCTTAAAAGCTCTTCCCTTAACTAATTTAACTAAGCAAAATATTAAATTCTCTTGGACCCCTGAAGCAGAAAATTCTTATCAAACCTTAAAATCCGAATTACTTAAAGAACCCATTTTACATCTCCCTGATTTTTCAAAACCGTTTTCGGTATGTACCGATGCATCAAATCTTGCTCTTGGAGCAGTTCTCTGTCAAGAAGGAGAGGATGGATTTTTGCACCCTATTGCTTATGCTAGTAAAAAACTAAAAGATGCAGAAATAAACTATAGCACAGTCGAGAAAGAGACTTTAGGAGTTGTCTGGGCAACATCCTATTTTAAGCAATACCTTTTGGGAAAACATTTTACTGTTTATTGTGGTCAGGCCTCCCTTTCAAATGTTTTAAAATTAAAAGACCCCACTTCTAGGATAGCATGGTGGATAATGTCCATGACCCAGTTTAATTACAAAATTATTCATAAACCTGGTCGCCTAAATTTAACAGCTGATTATCTATCTAGATGTGTAAATAATGTAAACGTAAACACTATAGACCTGGATGTTGATACTAACCTTCTTTTAAGAGTACGTAATTCTCAAAATTCTGACCCTAATTGTATAAGAATTGGCTCATGCTTAGATAAAAATATTGACCCATTCCCTAAAAATTTAATGTTTTTCTTAAAAGATGATGTATTATATTGTATTAATAGAAAACCTAAATTAAAATATCAAAGAAAAGAGCGTATTGTTGTTCCACAAAATTTGATCTCTGATATTCTAAATTATTGTCATGATTCGATCACTGCAGGACATGGTGGTTTTAGAAGGACTTTGAGGAAAATTCAGCAACACTTTTATTGGCCTAGGATGTATGTTCAAATTTTAAATTATGTTAAGAGTTGTCCTGATTGTTTACAGAAAAGAGGATTTAAACAAAAACAAAAAGCTCCTTTACAGAGGTTTCCAAATTCTACTTACCCTATGGAAAGAATAGCTATGGATTGTATTGGCCCCATGCCTCTAACTTACTCTGGCAATAAGTACATACTAGTGATTACTGACTATTTTACTCGTTGGCCAGAAGCTTATGCTATCCCCAATATTAAATCTGAAACTATTTTAAATTGTTTAGAAAACTTCTTTTCTCTTCATGGTGTGCCAAAACACATTATCACTGACAAAGGTTCTAATTTCATTTCGAATGCTGCCATGAAGTTGTATGAAAAATTAGGTATTGAAAAACATACCACTACTAGCTATCACCCACAATCGGATGGAGTCTGCGAGCGTTTAAACAGTAAAATAATTAACACACTTAGTCATTTAGTGTCTGAAACACAAGAGGATTGGGATCGACATTTATCTTTTGCCTTGCTGGCCCACCGAACTTCAATCCATTCCTCGACTGGTGAGTCTCCAGCTAATCTTCTCTATGGTAGAGAATTGATTTTGCCACATCATCTTCTTTTTAATTTAAATGAACAAAATTTTACCACTGTTAGTGATTATAGTCAGGATTTGGCAATTCGTATGAAAAAATCTTTTGAAATAGTAAAGAAGAACTTACTTAAAGCAGCTAAAACACAAGAGACATACAGAAATAAGTCTGCTGTTATAAAAGATATAAAAGTTGGAGATTTAGTATATTTATACATTCCTGTTTTTCCAAGAGGACATTGTAAGAAACTCTCCAAACTTAATAAAGGTCCTTTTAAAGTTATACAAAAAACATCTAATGTAAACTTTAAAATTCAACATGTAAATGACACACAAAATATTCAGTTGGTGCACATTGACAGATTAACAAAAATTCCAGAAAGAGATTCTGTGTTCTTTTCTTGTGCACAATCTGATAATTCAGCAAGTAATACATCTCATGAGAATGATATAATTCCAACACAAAGATATAATTTACGACAAAGGAAAAACTAGAATGACATTTTTTTTTATTGTTGCGCAACATAATTTTTTTTTAATGTATAATTTTTATGTGTGTGTATTTGTTATTGATACATTGCAGAATGCTGCAAACTGGATTTAATTGATGTTGATTTTAAGATAAAATTTGTTATTGTTATTGCAGATTACTGCAGGATTTAGATGGTGATTGAGAAAAGATTAATTTGGATTATATCAATTGATTATATTTATAGAGAGATATATAGTTACTTATTTATTGTTATTGAGAGTGCAGATTTCTGCAAATATTTGATTACGTGGTCCATGACATGAGTTCTGATCACATATGTTGATATTTTTTTTGGTATATATTTGATGTCAGTAAAAGTATTAGAGTACTGCAAAGATAAAAGTGGCAGTGTATATTAAACAACTGTAGAATGCAGATGATATTATGTGTAGTTCTGAATGGACATGAATAGATACTTATGTTTTTGAAATTTTAGTATATTATTGTTACTTATTGATAATAATTGTTATTGTGTCAATTGTCATTTGACACTTCTATTGAAATTTTATTTATTTTATACAACTTATGTACATTGTTTTACTTTTTTAGATCACTCTATTTACACATTTTTTTTTTTTCTCTTTCCAGCTGGTATTTATATTTTGTAGTGGAAATGAGAGTTGTTTCTCATTAGTTATTCAAGGTACCTTTTCAAAATTCAATGTTTCGATTCTTTGAAAACTATTTGGCTGGTCCAATGTTTTCTTAAAAATTTATTTTTATTTATAGCTAATGAGAATCAATGTCAAATCCTCTACCTTTACTTTTGTCTACACAAATTTAGTGATCTGATGTACAAAAATTTATTCATTATATAATTCTTGTTTTAGTCTATAGTTTGTTAACAAATTGCTTATTCCGAAATAGAGGTTGAATTCGGATAAATATTGCTATGCTTAAATTGGTAACTTCTGATAGATATTTTATTTTATTATCAAAAATTTTTCATTTTTCAAATGAAAAATTTTTGGGGGATAGGTGGAAGGAATGTGTTGGGTTGCTTTAGAATTTAGGTAATTTGGAGGTTTGGAAGTTTACTTTTATTTCTTTTTCCCTGGCTCAATATTCTTAATTTGGTAATATTTAAATAATATTTATTGGCTTTTTCATTTATTCTTTAATTAGAATACTTTTAATCTTCTAAATTAATTTTCTTTATAATATTCTTAGTTAAAATTGTTCCATTCCTTAAATTAATATTACTTTTGATTTGCAAATTTTAAAAATTATTTATTTATTTGATTCCCCTTAAAATTCCCTTTAATTTGATGTCTCATTTTCCCATTTTGGTTAGAAATTCCTTTGTTCTACAGTTTCAAGTATTTCCATGTCTCACTGCAATTCAAAAATTTCAGTTGCGGCTATTTTCGGAATTCTGTTTTGCGGGCTTTTTACTGCGATTTAAGGCGCCACCTAAGCGTTTTTCGCGCCTCTTTGGAATTCGGGATTTTTTTTAATTGGTTCGCGTTTTTACGGATCGTCTGCTCTCGGAATTATGAGTATTATTTTGGCAATTCTAATTTCGGTAAGCGAATTTTAATTGCTGCCGTTTATCTAAACTCCGCGTTTTTGCTGCACGTATAAATACGCGCGCAGAACTTTTCAGTTTCAGTTTTTTGTTGAAATCCTTCGTTGTGGTTAGCGCGAGAAGCGCGTTGTTTATTTTCGAATGGAACTTATGTTCCACGCGAGTTTTTAATGGAACGTTAAGTTCCTCGCGTTATTCTTTTTTTTCATTAGTTGTTTTAATTTAAATTATGCATTTTTCAAGCTTTTTCGCGTAATTCGTGACGTAACTCTCCAGAAAAGTGTATGGTGAAATTCCTTTTGCGAGTTATGTGAATGAAGCGTCTGACGATGACGTCCGAGTATTGAGAAAATCCTAGCGTTCCAGATGTGGTTGTTAGGCCTCTGCTGATGTTTTTCAAAAGTGCTGAATCCTCTCCTGTTTCAAGTTTGGTGATTTCCCGAAAACCAGTTTTTTTTCCAAAATCTGTGCAGCTTCAATGATTGGAACTTTCCCCCTGTCTGGCGGCCCATCCGGGTGAATACTGATGTTTTATTTAAACCCTTAATTTCTTTAATTCTGAATATGATTTCTCAATATTTTTTTTAATGTATTTAATTAAATTTTATTCTGTAAAATTAAAATTCTAAAACTTTATTCTGAGAGCAAATTTCTAAACCTTCATAATTTTTTAAGAGCCTGGGTTAAATTCTAAAATTCTTTAAATTTAATATTTTTGTCAATGATTTTTTATGAAATTTAAATAGATTGTTTTGAGTAAAGTTTTTATGCTAATTCCTTAATTTTAACTAAGTTGATAAAATTCTAAAATTCTAATGTTAATTCTTTCTGAGTTGCCTGCCTGTGAGCAGTGTTTTTGTATTTGTTAATTTGAAGTACAATTTAATAAACTAATTTTCTTTAAACTAAATATTATGTCTTCATTTATCTTTTTTAAACACAGCAGGTTTTATTCTATCTGTCAAACACAACACTCGTTGAGGAATTCCGGCCCTGATTGGTCTGATTGTTGAGAGAGTTTTATCAACTCGTACGTAGAAAGAACGATTAGTGAGGTACGAGTTGATGATGGTCAAAAGTTGGGTCGAAATGCCAAGTCGCACCAGCTTGGAAATAAGCCCAGGCAGATAAGTTTTATCAAAGGCCTTAGCCACGTCGAAAAATACTATGGTAGTATACTGTCTGTTGGTAGCGTTCTTATGGATAGTTTCGACAACACGCAAAAGTTGGGATTGCGTTGAATGCTCAGTTCGGAATCCATGCTGGTCAGGTATTAAAATATATTTTATAAATAAAAGGAAAAATAGAGAAAAATTTCACCAAAATCTTAGAAGAGTCATACTTTTACACTGAGAACTAAAATTTATACTAAATCTGAAAAATTCAGGACACTTGGCAGGTTTGCCTTAGCTTTTATGATGTTATAAAAGTTTAAGGCAGTTTGCCCATCATAAAATTTCCAGATAACTTGGATATTACATCAAAATAAATTGGCATTTTGTATTCTAATAATGGGTTATTTTATATTTCCTGTATATGTTTTTCAGAATGTTTTCTTCTCCCAGTAAATGAAAAATTACCCTTTTTTGAGCCTTCCTATCTAGCAAATGTATTTACTCTCTCAATCTCGTGAATTATCTATCAAATCTTGTGATGAAGCCAGGAATCTTAACAAAGACTTCCAATCCTTTGAAGATTTCTTAAAAGATTTTATGGAAGAGTGCAATGAAACATTTTCAAATTTTGATGAATTTATAAACATCAATGCCGATCTCACTCACTCGGTTATAACAGCAATATTTTAATAGTTCCTTGAATGTTGTTATAACTGAGTTTGACTGCAGAACTTTTCTAATTTACAATCCAAAGAAAATCCCAAAAATATATGAATTATTAAAAATTAGAAATAATCAATTTTGCATAACTACATGCCTATGTACCATGTCATTTTCGAGCATTAGTATAAAGATTAAAATATTTTTGATTTGAGATCATGAAAAAAAAGGTACAGTTTCTGCATTTTAAATTGAAAATAAATTCTATGGTGACAACTATGTAAAATGATGTTTGAGAGCAGGGTATAAGGATAAGGAGCATAGCTCACCATAAAAATGAAAAAGAACAACATTGTTTTCTAGCTCAAATTTTTATCAATATAAAATTAAATTAAAATCACCAAATAAATATCTGTACAGAACAAAATTTTAAAAATGAAATACAAATTATATTTACCACAAATACTTATCCTAGACATTGTTAAACAGCCTGACATTTAAAATAATTATATAAAACTAATACTCTGGAATGCTTACAAGAAGCAAATTTATATTTAATACGTTTATGAAATAATTTTAAATTTTGATTTTCAAAAATCATGGCTTTGAATGCGAAATCTAAATACTTTTTGGAAGTAATGATTACAAATCCTAAACTTTAGTTTTCAAAGTAAAACAGATGAAAATTGTGCACCTCCATTTCTGAGAAGCTTAGAGAAGGCATAGTTATTTGAGTTAGTTTAGTATTACTGACATAATATAGAAAAAGCATTTTTATACATTAACAAGAACAAGTTATTTGGGTCCAAAATAAGCATCCACTGCTTAAATAATAGATATATCTTTGATATGCCTTAAAGAAGCTCTTTTGATACACCTTAAATAAGTGCGCTACAATTTGAAATGCATGCACATACACATCTGGTTTGCAGATTGTTAGCAGAGCAACACAAAAATATCTTATATGCTTATCTGCTATATCCTTTACAAAAATGATATTCAAGAAGTTATACTTTTGGATTGCTTAAAATAAACACTAATAAATAAAAATAAAGTTGCAAAAAATAAGTTTGACTCCAGAAGTAAGTAAAATTTGCAAAATTATTGTTATTTCAGAAACTTTTTATCCGATTTAAGTAAAATTTTCAGGGCATAGTTACAATATTGAAATAATTCTAGGTTCCAAAAATTGAAAATTTATTGAGCAAATTCACAAATTTAAAAAATGGCAAAATCCATGTCTAAACAGAAAATCCAAGATAAATTCCAAAGATCACACGTACATCTGGAACATGAGCACAGTAAAGAGCGTCTGGGTAAAAAAAAACTTGGTGAGAACTGTTGTATTGGGTGTTCAGCTGATTCTGTACCAAATTTTGCATCCGTCCAAAGCTTAGATTTTTGACTACAGAAAATACACACAGGTGGGCAAACATTGTCCTTTATACGTAAGATATAATTTGTTAAATACATTGCTTACAATTAACAAAAGAAGTCAAATGACCATAGTTTCTTGAAATATGTAAATGTTAAGAAAGAATAACATAGGATATATGAAATGCAAAATTTATTTCCTTAGTGGGGAAAGTTTTAAGTGAAATGGGAAAATACAAATTTAATACAAATTTAAGCAAACAATGGGGGATTTACCTAATTTTATTAGTGAAACTTACTTATGTTTCTCAATCACAGCTGCTGCTTTGGGATGATCAGAACAATATTTTACATTGATTTTCTCAAGAAGAGGAGCAAATTGGAGGAACACACCTCCGATTCTTTGACCTTTAGCAGATACACTGCAAATATATAAAAAATTGTCTAAAAACTACCAAGGTGTATGCTAATAAAGTACAAATAGTAGATAGTCAAATTAATCTATGAAAAATTTGGAGAATGTTAGAAATCTGTTGCAAATACAAGAATTAATCAGCACTGTGTTGGATACAAATACAAATTTTAATAGTAAGATGCTAAGCTTCTTTATAGAAATGAATATACTGTATCAATTATTTAAACAAAATAATTGAAACATCTTAATATGCTACCAAATATTTGTAATGCAAAATTAGACAATGGATAGGGATTTCCATGCTACCTATAATCCACAATTTTCTTTCCAAGTAGTGTTCATATGTGTCCATTTTTCTTTTGTGTATGTATTCCATCTATGCGGAAACATGACCATTGAATCAAGGGTGTATGCTAATAAAAATGGCAGTGGAACTTTCTTCAAATATCATCATGGTTGACAACAGGATTCATTTACATAAAAAAATAATTCAAGTTGAATCAGCATGAGTTTTTTAGGAATTAACATCCGGGTAAGATTATAAGGGAATCACAGAATAATCAATTATATATTTTAAAAATAAATTCTTGCTTTAATTATTGGCCAAAAATATTTGATATAAATAATTTTATCAATGCATTAACTAACTTTTTACAACCATATTTAGAAGAAAAATGAATACAAGTAAGGCCAGAGCTAGTATTTATGCGCAATTTCTGCATTAATTAGCACATTTTTAACTAAACCGACTCGTTATTTAAAAATTGTGCAAAAATCACCCCCATTATTTTTTTCTGTTTTCTTTATTGATAGTTTTCAATGTCTGGTTATTTTATACATATGTTTAAGAAGTGCAATAAGTATAGTACAATAACTTCACAAAAGTTATGATTGTTCCTAGTTTCAAAAAATTTATTAAACTGTAGTTTTCAATGTAAATGCATGTGGAATATATGTGCAAGACTTTATTCTCACTACTTTTAAATTAAAATTACAGATAATATTTGACTTATATGCATATATATATATATCAATTCAAACACATTTTTAATATAGAACTTAAATATCTATCTCTGTGTTTATAAATAGGAAATGAGTTTAAATGTTTTTGAATTTGTATACATCAGAGTTAAAAAAAAATGAAATGTATCTGCATATATGAATGGAGCAAAATTTGCTACAAATTTTTAGCGAGTGAGATAAAAAAATAAAATTGCAAGATAAATAATTATGTGAGCACATTGGTTCAAAGTATGACAAAATCAGCATGTTATGCCTGTATATGCAACAATAAAAAGAAATGCATTTGCAAAAAATTTTGAAAAATATCTCTATATTGCATATACTTTTATATTTAGTTTTGGTGTACACTACCTATGTATTTAGTATCATGTTTTAAATAACATAGTAGAAATATCCAAAATATTCTCCTGTTTAAAAGAATTTAAAACAAGATGGTGAAATGAATAATAAAAATAAGCATATACACAAAAATCTTTACCTTTTAACATCCTCTAACATTTTTAACAAGGCTTTACTGCATGCACACACATCCTTCAAATTGTTGAATAAATGAGAATATTCAATGTCATTCAAACTAGGCAAAAGAACAATAAATGAGTACTCAAAACCATGTAAAAAAAACAAAGATTGAAACAGCATCGGAATCAAATATATTAAAATATTAAAAAGACCATGGCTGATGCTCCTTTTAAAAATATTTCTAATGGCAATGGCTTTAGAGAATGTTTAAAAACTTGACAACATATGCTATTTGAAGCTATAAATTATTTATGTAAATGTATTATGCAATAAAATTTGAATATATAATATAAAAAGAAAAATGTAGACTAAACTGGAATGAAATAATATTCGAGTGAAAATGGAGCATAAGCCTAAAAAAGTTGAGAACTATTGTAATGATTGAATTTGTTCATCTAAGTGATTTCTCTACCAGGGGTACCAGAGATTGAAAATTTTCTTCTTGAAACTTGTCAATATGTGAAACATATCAAAATATTTTTTGAAGGAAATTCAGTTTGGTTTGTATGTGTCTTAATTAAAACAAATCCATATTGTTTAATTCTGGAAGCAAATGAAGAGCATAACATTTATCTTGGAAATCATGTTAAAAAGCTTTTTTCATATAGATGCCTCATGAAATGGGAAAACTGAATTGTGGACTAACAAAAGCATGGTAATTTTTTAAACATGTACATGGTGTTACAAAATAACATTCCTTACTCGAGAATGGCAAGTTAAGATATTGGGTTTCATAATTAGTTCATGGGTTAATACGAACAAATGAGTAACTGAAAGAATTGCAGACCTAGGGTGTTTAGGATAATATTCTAGTAGAAAGGGCTCATGAAAAAGGCAAAAACATTTTGTTGAATGGGGTTGATAACCATTGATACTAATGAACAATTTTAGCAAAGTCTGTTCAATGTCATTTCTACTTTCAAATTAATGTTCTGCAACAGTATTCCAGGGGTTATGCTACTTGATAATTTCGTGTAATTTTTATTAAATATTAACAAAAACATGTAAAATTTGAATGCACAATTTGGACCATAATGAACTTTATATCATTTTGGGGTTCCATCATCAAATTAATTTTCAAAAGAGTTCTGCGACTGAAAAAGTTTGAACACTCTTAAGGGATAAAATGAAAGTAAAGTAATTAAAATAAATAACTTGAACTTGAAGCTATATTTTGATTTAGATGAATTAACCCCTTGCCTGTGGAATATATTTCAGGAAAGTGGGTCAAAAATGGAAATTTTTTTTTATGCTTCAGTTTTGTCTATTATAACATTTAAAAAGGTTAGAAAAATTTTATTTTGTAAAAATATAAATTTTTATATGAAATAACTACTATATTTAATATTTTGACATATATGTGGAAAATTAATGGATTATATTCATATTTTACTCAAAATTGTTTAATTATAGTAAAATAAATCAAATAATCTTTTGAATTTCACAAATCATTTCACAGAATCATTTTTCAGAATTTCACAAATCTTTTATAGTGTGATATATACGAAAAATATGACACGGCACACAAGCCGACATCACACTCTTTACAATAAACTCGGTTTATATCCCGCCTAATTCAAGCTAGTTGATCCCGCCTACTTAAAAAAAAAATGTGGACAAGTATCGCCATCTATTGAAAAAACAATGAATTATATTGTAGAGCATTTGGTAAGGCAAAACGGACTCAATTCGGGATCAACGGAATAGAAACATTGATTTTTCGCTTGCCCCAAGTCAGTTCGGGCATTCCAAATTTGGCGCAGAGCGGTTGCCCGAACTGGATTCGGGTGGCACAGGCAAGGGGTTAATATTTATGGATGTGTTAGCTTACTATCACAATTATTCCCAAAAGGCTTTTTTGGCAGTGATTTCTACAACTGAATAGCATAAATTATGTGGCAAGCACTAGTCAGCAAAGTATTAATTTTAAAATTTGGAAAAAAAATATTATTTTTCTATTGATCAATGTGGTTAAGTTACACTAGTTGACAAGACTATGTTGTTTGAAAACAGAAAGAGCCGACTAAATCTTAGTAGACATTTAAATCCATTCTTCTGTATAGAATATAACATTAAGCTGTTTGATCATTTTTCTTTCTTTTGTTATTGATTCCTTGCAAAGTCATGCAAATTCTAAATTATTTTAATAGTGAAAGTTGTTTTGATAATTCATCTCACCAAACAAAAAAAATCTGATGTGGGCAGCACATAACTTTCCTTATATAATGCAATGAATTTACTACTTTTACAGTAAAAGAAAATAGGTTATTCTTATAGTGGATACTTATATTCCTTCCAAGATATTGACATTTGGTCAATTAGTCATCATTTTCATTGATTTAGCTCCTTTTAAATTAATTTGGTGAGATTTTCATTAATTTGGCAACATTTAAAAAAGTCGCCAAATTGGCAACATTCCGCCAAACTCGTCGCCAAAATCTCACCAAGCATTATGGATGGAGAAATAAGTTTTTCTTATAGCAGATTGCTGTTCAAATACAAAAGAATTACTCAAAGTATCTTTTCTCGTGAATGGAACGAGCTAGATTCACGAGAGAATGGTGTCACCAAATTTATCGCATGATATTACATATGAAAAGTGAACATGTTTCTCAACAGTTAATATTTATTTTTAAATTATGGGATTTTATTAAAAATTTATTTGAAAAATATGCAATATCTCGTAAACGATTCATGATAGTATTCTAAAGTTTGTCAATCGTTTTCTAAGGAAAAATTACATAAGAAATGTCCATTTGCGTAACTTTATTAAAGGTTTTGATTTTTTGACGAATTTTTCAAAATTTCACTCGAAAATTTAGGGGGGTTTCTGAATATTCGATTGTGTAAACAATAGGTTTCAGTAGTCACGGTTTGTAATTTTTTTTGTTGTAAATTTCATTAAAACATGTTCATGAGATATCGTCTTCACAGACTCACTGACACACACATCACCTCAAAAATGCTTGATTCATGATCAGGGATGCTTGAAACATGCTCTCCCGTCAAAAACTCGAATTCAAATTTTCGACCCCATTACAATACTTTCCTTATACATTATACAGAGTGATGTTGATGTTGATGACCCAGACCGTCCGACCTACCAGAAAGGTGTAAGGTAACTGTATGGACGGCCGGGAAGTGCCACCCAATTTAGACCGGAACCCAGTGGGGGAGGCATCCACAGGGACCGTACCCTCCTTCCCCTACCACCAACCTCTCGGAAGGACTTACGGACCCACATGTTTAACGTGATCGTACTCCGCATGAACACGGCGGCATATGTGGCAGCGTGCAAATCTAGCGCGCAAACCACGGGGATACCGCACCCATTATACAGAGTGAGTCAGAATTCTTGGGCTAAACTTTAAGGGTTGATAAATCACATTTAAACAAGCAATTTTTGTCATACAAAGCAGAGTTGTAACGCAAGAGGTGAACCGCTATAGAAATCCGCACGTCACACGTCTACATTCCTTCTAGCAGCGTTTCTCCGTAAAAGTTTGGGCTGGAATCGTCCATTATAATTTGATTGGCCCATATCTTCTACCATGTCAATTGGACGGCAGAACATACCTCCTATTTTTACAGGAGGTATTGCCACAGTTACTGCAACATGTTCCTGCGAACATTAAAGCATGTATATGGTTCCAACACAAAGGAGCACCATCCCATTTCATCATGGATGTGCGGCACACCTTAGATGCTACAGTCCCAGGACAATGGATTGGTCAGGGTGGTCCCATAGCTTGGCCGGCAGGATCACCTGATCTCTCCTGTCTTGACTTTTTCTTATGGGGCCACATGAAAAGTCTCATCTACGATAGTCTCATCGACTCTGACAAGGACCTTGCTGCTAGGATTGCTGTTGCTGCCGGCGTTGTCAAAGATATGTCGGGTGTTTTTGCTAACGTGTGCCGCTCGCTACGTCGCAGGCGTGAAGCCTGCATTACTGCTGGTGGTCGCACTTTTGAGCAGTTTCTGTAACTTTGTCCATGCATTCTGCAATTTCCGTCAGTAAAACATACTTCGTGCCTACTCTGTAATTTTTATGTTTCCTCTTTTCATGAGAGAGTCATCATTTCATGAGCTACCACCTAGCGGTTCACCTCTTGCATTACGACCCTGCTTTGTATGACAAAAATTGCTTGTTCAGATGCGATTTATCACCCTTTAAAGTTTGGTCCAAAAGTTCTAACTCACTCTGTATGTATATAAGGAAAGTAATACTGTTTTTGAGTTAAAAACACCTTTAATCAAATTGAAAATTTATATTTTTCCAAGATAGTTATATTTAAAAGGAAAATGCTTTTTGGAGGACTTTTTTTAGAAGAAATAGTCCACATCCACATTACAAGTTACAGAAATATTATAAAACTAAGTATAGCACTGAATACTTACATTCCAGAATCTTTTAGTGGATTTAAATACTTGGTTATCAGAGCATGCATTTCTGCCAAATGATTATTTTCAGTATCAACAATATCCTGAAAAACCTAAAAACATACAACAGTTTAAGGTACATTAAAATTTGTTTAATTTAAAATATTTATCCATATCTAAAAGAAAATAAAACAATATATATTTTGAATAAATAAAGACTAGATGTACTCACTATGCCACGGTACATTTTTTTGTCATTCAAGTTTGGTGACAAAGGCACTTCAATGGACTGAATACTTTCTTTTCCACATTTCAGTGTATCTACTAGGAAGAATATAAGTTATAGCTTTCACATAAGTTGATCTTTACAATCATATTTATTCAGTAAGAAATGAAAAAATATTTGTCATGCATGTGACTTTCTGAGAAATAATGTAGAAAATATTCAATATTTCAAAAATGATAAATACTATTATTTTAAAAGAAAATTTATGTATTTTCTTTATGAGATTTTCTAAACTAGTTGTAAAGACCAACAAATGGTGGTAGTGGGGAAATTGTTCCTTTACGCTTTCTATTTTATCAATTACAACATTTTAATAATTTATTACTGCAAAATGAACACTATGCATTTCAAGCAGAAAGAACAAAGAAATAATGAGTTTCTAACAAAAGGAATAGGAGTTTTCAAAACAAAAGGTTTTAGCCATCAAATACGCAAAATTAATTTTTTTAAAAGAAACATCAAATAAATTATTTTAAAAAACAGTGAAAGCAGTTGTAGCAAAACTACTAAGAAGATTGGATCCTGGAGCAAAGGTGTGTGACAAAACAGAAAATTTGAAATGAAAGAGTAAAAATCAAGAACTTTCGAGGACTTATTATAAATATAAAATTCAAGCAGTTTCAAGGGCCCTTGTACCTCTCCCCCCTAAAAAAAAAAAAAAAAAAAAAAAAAAAAAAAATCAAACACTTCTCAAAGAATGTCTATGACTGTGGGAATCGTGCTATACTATAAAACAACACTTACAAAGTGTTTTATAGAAATACTAAACATCCTGTATATGCAATCAGAAAAATGATTAGACATGATATAGAATATTATTAAGCACTAGCATGAATGACTATGTGAAGTTTTGCTAGAAATAGAACATAAATATAGTCTTCAATCTTAAGATAAGTACTCTATTGCAGCAGTACTTTCTTTCTCCAGTCTTGTAGTAAAAATCTAAACTCTGCTAATTTTTTTTTTTAATATTTTGTTTTCAGTATATTCACATCAATACCAGGATTAGCAATATTTGGGTACCAATTGTGAAGATCTACATGACACAAGTTCCAGCGCCAACACTTTGATCCTTATACTATGACACCAAAATACTTGTATAACTATGTTTAGAGGTTTTTATATTATAATATTTTGTATATACAAAGAGCGCAAATAAATATTTTGATCTTGTATTACAACCCTCAAATTTATTCACCTTCATTAATGTTTATTAGGAAGCAATATCAAGGTATGCAAGACAGACGCTTGGGATAGGCGATGATGGAGACATATTGTTAGGGCAGTCAGGACCTGCAGCAAGCAATAGCATCACAGAAGGGGGTAGAAATATACTAAAACATATGTGTGTCCATCAATGTATAATACATAACTAATATTATAATGAAACTCAATAAAAATAACACCAAAAAGTACCTGTTTTCAATTCTTTGACATAGTTACTAGGAAACCACCCCGTCAGTCCATTTAAAGTTCCTTCCCACCAGCCACCATCTAAAGCCTGAGTGACTGTAATCACATCGCCTTTTGTTAAGCAAAGCTACAGGAAAAAAGGTGTTAATAAATAGACCTGAAAATTCAAAAATTTCACTTAGTAGCAAGTGACCAGTAGATAGTTTTAGATTAGTGGCCACTCTATCAGAGATTTTTCATAAAATCAATAAGTATGGTTATATATATTATTATGCACTAGAAAATGTACTCAGTGTTGCCCTGGAGTTAATGAAAGGTAGTTACATAAAACAATAAAATAAATAAGTTTTATTCATATAAATAACAGTGAAAATAGCTTAAAATCCATGTATATCAGAACAACAGCCATGATATATATGACTCCTCCCCACCCCAAATTATAAAAACAAAATTCGTCACATGTGGAGACTCTATTTTCTACATTATCAGACACATTTTAAATCTTAATTTCAACAATATCAGCACCACAATCAGATAAATTTATATATTGGCAATCTTTTCCATAGACAACATAATTTTCATATTTTAAAAGCATATAAATATTAAAAAAGTGCAAGCTATTTAAATAATACAATTACACATAACACCATACACAATTTCCAAATCACCTATTTTGAACAAAAATCATCCTTTTATTACAAATAAAATCTCCCCAAAACTCAATTTCCAAATTGCATGTTTTGAACTAAAATCATTCTAATGCTACAAATAAAATCACCAAATATCAAACAAAGATCAGGACATCACGCACAAATGGACAAGATGATTCCCCTGTGCATGAGAGTGGTTTCAGTAGGTAGAAAAACTCCAGAAAAGGGGTTCGCTTGGTAATGGCGGAATGTTCAGTTGATTAAAAAAAAATCAAAGACATGGCTCAGTTAAAAAAATTATAATTAATCAATGGATAGGTTTTTGAAATTGTTTTTTTTCTGGAGTAGTCTGTGATATATTTAGGAGCTGCTGTTAAATTATAAATGTTGGACTGCATGCCATTTTTTTATATCATAACGTAAAAATTGCAGAGGTTTAAAAGTATATATACATTTTAAATTCATGAAAATTTGCCTATTGATAGTACAGATTCTGTTTAAAGTTTGTTTGAAAGATAATTTTTCGATCTTTCCAATGGTGTCAAGATGGGAACTCTGTGACAATATTTTTGGTTGTTAAGGAATCGATTTGTGTGAATATCGACAAAAATCATTGTAAATCGGGTTAAAATATAAAATAACTGAAAAATTAATTTAAAATTAAAAAAAAAAAAGCAATGTCGAGGTGAACTTATTCAGGTCCTGAAGTACTTGTGCACCAAATTTCATGGCCATATGACGCTTAGATTTCCCGCTACAGACTGCACAGACATACATACACAGACATCTTGTTTTATTATGTAAGATATACATATGAGGGATGAGAATCGAGGAGTGAAGAAACATATTATTAGTAAACTTATGTGCAGTTTTCTGATTAAAACAGAATGGGGGAGGAAAGTGGTGGCTTGTTAGTTGTTTCATTTAATTGCCACAATGCATTGTTTAATCAAGCTGCAATGAGTGGCAAGTACCTCATTTCAGGCCTACTAATAAACTAATATGTAAACAGCATGGCATTTATTTTAAATCCAAAATTTAATTTTTATTCATAATCTAAATATAAAATATTTAAATATATGCATTTGATATTGTTATACGTTATAGACATACAGCCGAGCAGAGTGTAAACTAGCAAACAAATCTTTTTAGCATTTTAATTTTCAAATAGCATTTTAGTTTTTTCAAACTTTTTTTAGTTAGCCATGTGTCAACGTTTATTTTTTCAATATACATATAAGATAAATATAAGATATTTATCTTAAAACTAGAAAAACAAATAAAAGAATTCTTACTGCAATAAACATCTATTACAACGAAATTTTTTTGGGTCTGTAATCAATTAACTGATTTTGCTAAGAAAATATCTATACAATTGTGTGAAAAATATCAGGTTGAAGAGGGTGTTTTAGTTAAAATCATAGCAATTGTTTTAGCAAAATATTAAAAAAGCTAACAGTTTAAACCCTGTGACCAGACATCATTTCAAAAATCTTTGAAATGCATTTAAGAGGTTTTAATTTGTATTTTCACCAAAATTTTGAATTCAAAATATTTTCAGAAAATTATATTTCCCCTATACTTTAGTGAAAAAAAAAAAATTATTTCACTACTTTTTTTTTTGTGTGGTAAATGGCAACTGACTTTATAATGTTTTGAAATATATCCTGATATTTTACACCAAAGATTTTGATAAAAGAATTTGATACACGAGAAAAATAATCAGATGCAAAACAGAATGACTTTATTGATTGAAAAGGTCATCTTTTGACAGTTTAAAAATTTAAGTGCCAGAAAAATTAGAGCAGGTATCACATCAGTGCCAGCAATCTTTGCTGAGCATCATTAATTGCATTGAAGGCAATGACACCTCGTTTGTTTAATCTGCAATGTAATTATCATTTATAATATGGAAATGTTAGTAAGGTGCATATACAATAAAATATCAATAATAATCACAAAATAATAGTTAAAACTTATCTTGGGTGTGGTAAATTTGGAAAGACTTTTTCAATGTAGTATATTATTTATACAATTGGAGAAAATATGACACAAAACAAAAAGATACATAGCAGAAATTATTGAATCTTATTCTTTTCATCCCCAAAAATTACATATAAAACAAACATTTAATTGATGCATTTGTGCAAACATAGTCTTTCATTTTAGCTTCTGATGAATTTTACAGGCCATTTCACAAAAAAAAAAAAAAAAAAGCCAGTTTTTTTTTCTTCGAAATTGTATCAAAATCTAATCAGTATCAGGGTAACCTACAAGTGACTAGTGTACTAAATTTTATGAAATTTGGTCAATTAGTATTTTTGTCAGAGTGGATACTTACAATCTTTGCAGGCCATTTTGTAAAAAAAAGAAAAGTTTCTTTTTCGAATCTTACCAAAATCTAATCAGCATCAGGGAAACTCATAAGCGACTTATCTATCAAATTTTGTAACATTTGGTCAATTAGTTTTCAGCTAGAGAGGATACATATATTGCACAGACAAAGACACAGACAGGCAGTCACACATACACATACAGACATCATGTAAAAAATTGCTTTTTTGGATTCTGGAGTGCTCTAAATATGTAGATCTGCTGAAAACTTGAGTTACGATTTTTGACACAATTCCAACACTTTTCTTATACATTACCATGTATTGTAGGGAAAGTAAAAATCTGATGTAAGGGCAGTAACTTTCCCTACAGAATCAAATTAATATTTGTTTTTTCACAATTCTTTAAATTGAGTTTAATTGCATAAAATAACATGGATATTAATTTAAAATTCACAGAATTTGCAGTTTAAATTCAATTTTTAGTTTCATTGGGTAACTGAACGTAATTTTAAGACGCGATGTTACAAAAATTCGAAGAAACTGAAATATCTCAAGAACAGTTACTTGTAATTTAGTTGGACTTATTCTTTTCGAAGTCAAAAATTACATATAAAATAATCATTTAATTTATACATTTGACCATATGTAGTCTTTTATTTACAATTTTGATGATTTTTGCAGGCCATTTTGTAGGGGAAAAAAAAGTCCCCCCCCCCTGAATCATACCAAAACACAATCAGCACAAGGGTAACCCACAAGTGACTTACTTACCAAATTTTATGAAATTTGGTTAATTAGTTTTTGAGTTAGAGTGGATGCATATATTGCACAGACATCACATTAAAAATTGTTTATTCATGTTCTAAGGTGCTCAAAACATATAGATCTGTCGAAAACTCAAGTTGCAATTTTCAATTCAATTCCAATACTTTCTCTATACTTTGTAGGGAAAGTAAAAAAGTGTTATAAACAGCAAGTACTGAAATTGTATCTCAACACCCTTGGCAGTTTTGAATGCATGTCAGTTTGCCTGTAAATTGGGGATACAAGATCTGTCAAAGAAGCAGAGCGATACAAATGGAATTCAGAATCAGAACAATTACATAAATTGGTAAATATAAAACAATAAAATTTTAGTGAAATCAAATTTAAGGGAAGACTCATTTTTCAACATAGTTTTCGAAATTAAAAATAAATAATTACTTCAAATATTGTTAAACAGTCATTTTATATGCAATTTAAAGTAACAAACAAATGATATATGATCTACTTATATATAAGGAGACCATACATCCTTTACTTTAAGGGACTGTCCTTTTTTACAAGTAGTTGTCCCTTGGATTTATTTATTTTTACAAAACTTAAATTTGTCCTTTATTTTTATGATAGATTAATCAAATGCTTCAGCTGAGAGAATATTTTCAACTATAAATAATTTTTGGATAAGTGAAAAAACGCAACTTAAAGTTGAAACTCTGGAAGCTTGTATTTACATAAAATGCAACTATGAGATGAATTGTTTACAATTCTATGCTTTTCTGAAATCTGATCACGTTCTGAACAGAATTCTCTACTTAAACCTTGAATGCGTCCCTGTTTATCAAGTGCAATGAACAATGCAGTATGCAACTTTATTTCTGGCATCAGATCCATGGCATTCGGAGTAATTGCAGCTTCTGTTAAGTGAAGCACTTTTGCAGGTAGAAGTCGAATGAAGCTTTAAATTCTGCCTGTTTAAATTTAGCTGGGACTCAAAAGAATGACCTTCATGTCTAGGGTGACTCTACTAGGATAAAAACTCCTGACTTCACCCATTCTTTCAGGTGTCAACCCCTCACCTTGTTGCAGTCAACAGGACTAGAGGGGACAATTGCAATTCCTTACTATAATTAAAAATATATCTTTACTAATATAATATGTTTTGATAATTATATTTCGAATCTTTTTTAAATTATTCTGAATCTATTTTGGATTTAAACCATGCAAACGTACACTCTGGAGTGGGAGCTACTGGGCTGCAGCCCTCTCCACATTAGGAGTCCATGAAGTGTATTAAGTTGCAAAAAAATGTACTATTAAGACTCAAGAAAAAGTCTTATATAATAGGGCTAGTACAAAACTTAATAATGTACTATTTAGTGAGAACTTTAGGTCGGCAGGTGGGATGTTCTTTTTTTAGTTATCATTTTAGGGTAATTTTAAGTAAATTTTTGTCGATAATCACATTTTACCTACACTTTTATTCACATATACATTATGTGAGAGTGAAAATATCAAGGAGTTGCGCAGAAAAATTTGCAAATTGCAAGGTAGACGCAGTTCATCGAGTTATGTAAATGATGCGAAATGCGTAACTGTCACGAGCACATTGAGTGAGATATAAGGGAAGGAACTTGCAGAATCGGCAATAGTCGCGCCACTCTGTCAAGGAAATCATTTTGCAATTATTTTTTTGTCTCAGAGGAAACGTGTAGTAGCAGAGAATGCCAAGCCGCCGCCAACCGAAGCAGTTTCAACAGACGGACGATTTCATGAGGGGTATGGTGATCGAACTCAGAAGGGCAGGTTGGTCCATATGTCAAATCTCAGTGGACAGCCATCTACAAGCATCCATGGTGCACCAGCTATGGCAAAGATGGTTAGAACAAGGGAATGTGGCATGTTTGAGGGGTGCCGGTATGGCCAGAGCGACGTCAGCATGCATGGACCAATGCATCTGTCTGCAAGCATTGATGGTCCCGCAGTCCACTTCAGTCGCTCCTTTTGCAGCATGTGCAGGACACCCTTGATGCTCCCATATCAACCAGGACCATTATCCGCCAATTGGTCGCTGGCGACCTGCACTTATGGTGTCTGTTACGAAGACTGCCATTGAACCAACAGTGCAGATGTCTCCGTTTGCAATGGTGTCGGGATAGAGCCACGTGGATGGTGGAATGGCACAGGGTAGTGTTCTCAGATGAGTCACACTACTGTTTTAGCAATGATAGTCACCGTGTACGAGTCTGGCACCGAAGTGATGATAGGTCCAATCCAGCCACATCTGCGGAATGCCACACTGATTGTAATCATGGCATCATGGTTTGGGACAGGGTTCCCATTTCAGCGCGAACCCGCGAGATTCTCGCGCAATCCATGAAAAATCTCGCGTAAAAATTTAGACTGCGCGAGAATTTCTCTCTCTCCAGTTCCGGCCTAAAGTTATTTTTTCCTTCAAATTGGATACCGAGAAATCCGATGCCCGATCCCGATCGGGCATCGGCCGAAGCAATCGGCCCGATTGCTTCGCGACCGCAAATCGCGATCAGTTGCCTCGTTGTTGCGAATCGCGGGCCGATTGCCGAGCGGTCACGGACCGCGATTTCGTAGCTACGTCTGAATCGCAGTCAATCGCAATTTGGGTACACTAAAGTACTAAGTGTTTCTAATTAGAGAGATATTTTATAGAAAACTATAAGTGTCCCCTCAGCTTGCGCGGGTGGCAAATTCGATCAAATAAAATTTTGCTTTTTTTTTATAGGATTCTTTCACGGATTTGAATTATGCTCTTTCCGCGTACTTCCCGCATTTTTTGTGTTTTGCTCGAGAAATTTTCTTCTTTCCGCAGACGAAAATCCTTTCCCCCGTACACAGTATGTCTACAGGTTACAAAAATCCCGAAAATGTCGTGAAATTGGCCATATATGCCCAAAAAATGATACAAAATTTGAACAAAGCAACGAATTTTTTATCAGAGACATTCCTTTCTTATATGATCTGAAAATCTGTTTCTCCGCGATTGCGAAAACGGCGTTCGCATACGGCGATTCCCACATTTTCTGAGGAGAGATGACCAATGAATATCTTTTTGCCATTTTCACAATATATTTGCATCGACTGAATTTTTTTATAATTATGTCGTTTAATATACAAATAATAAAAACCAAACCATTTTTCTACCGTATTATTAATAAAATGAAAGGTTATTTTGCAGCAGCATCACGAAAATCTGCATTTGTACGCTATCCTCGGCATACCCCGTTTAATTTGAAAAATATTTCCCACTTTTCCAATCTGTTTGCATCGACTACAGTGTTTGTAATTGTTTCGCGTTTCATACAGAAAAATTATTTTACAAACGTATTATTTATGAAATAAAGGGCTATTTTGAAAACAAAAAGAAAAAAGTCGAGTCAAACAAAATGGCTAAAATCACATGACTGGCTTGAGATTCAACAAAAGGACGATGCAATCCTTATGTTCTGCAAGTTTTGCAAAAAAAAAAAAATTCCATTTTCAAACATAAAGTCAAATTTATTACCTAATTCTATTTGCCTAGTGAAATAGTTTTCGGCGATCAAAAATCGTTAAAGTTTTTAATTGCTATTGCTGCATGCAAATTGATCATAATATGATTTGAAAAATCAAAATATAAAGTAAATACAGTCGGCCCTCGACTTTTGCAGTTTACAGACAAAAAAATCGTAAATTCGCATGTGAGTCATTTTACATAAAATAACCCAAGTAGACGTTTTTATGTCAGCAAATAAAATCATAAAGTAAGCATGGGGGAAGTCAGGAATTTGAGTATTTTTGCTAACAAATGTGGGGGGGGGGGGGGGGAGCTATGAAATTACCAAAAATGTGCTTACTTAATACTTAAACGACTCCTAATTAATTTTTAAAAAGAATGTTAGTTTTAAGATTTAAAAAATTTAAATGTCGAAGAATATGAGTTATAGTTAATGCTTTCTTTTTTATTACTTTCTAAATTAGCATGTTAAAAAAAAATGAAATTTTAAGTGTCTCTCCTTATAACAGAAATTCTCTCCCAAAATTTTTTGGAAGGAGAGAAATTCTCCCCCTCTTTTCCTGACTTAGTGGGAACCCTGGTTTGGGATGCCATAGCTTATGATAGCAGGTCACCTCTAATCCGTATTGAGGGCACTATGATGGCCCAACGATACATAGATGACTTGCTGCGGCCGGTGACACTACTCTTCCTTCAGGGGGTGCCCAATGCCATTTACAAGCAGGATAATGCACAATCACACACGCCACGTTTCAGCCAACATGCCCTGCAAGATACCCATATGTTTCCCTGGCTACCAGTCTCCCCTGAACTGCGACCAATCGTACACGTCTGGGACGTGATTGAACTTTGTTTGCATGTGCTGCCACCGCCGCGTTTAGAAGACGAACTCTAGCAAATGGTTGACAGGGAATGCGCAGCCATTCCTCAGGACACCACCCGCATGCTCACTGACTCTGTACCTAGACGTGTTGCTGTCTGTATCACCACCCGCAGTGGTCCTACAACCTACTGATCAGGCGGTGTTATCACTTAGTGTATAGGTGTGTAATGTGGCAATAAACATCAAGTATTCTTCATTGCTGTCTCTCTCTGTTTGCCGATTTTCATCACTTTCTACCCACTCCTTCTTGGTGTCTCAGTTTCACTGTCACATAGTGTATATATATATAGGTCTGCATTGTGGTACAAGTTGCAATTCTTTTTTTTGTTTAGTAATAATCATAAACTTGCTTAGGAAGAACAACAAAAGTTTAAAGTTACTATAATAAACAAAAAATGCTCTATTCACATAAATAACTTTTCTATTAATTGGAAAAAAAAAATTAGTTACATATTCAGCAAAAGCCTTTGCAAATAATCTCATTCTGTGAATATTGAACTCTGTATCTGCTTCTTGATAATAAATTCTTGAATGTTTGGGATTATGGATAATTCTATAATTTTAATAATACATAAAAATAATCAAAACTTTAGAAAGTTTAATTTCTTTAACAACTTTTGCCAGAACTAATTTTGTTTTTTATCTTTTAGCTTATTTTATACAAAGGCCTCCAGAGATAAATGGAATAGTTTGAGAATTGCTGTGTTACAACACCTGATTTTGAGGACTTTGGAACACCACCTTTCATAGAGTTCAGATTTGAGCAGATTCTGTTTTATGCAAATTTCATTGTATACATATATAAATATAATTACCTCATCATTATTTGTGCCTTTAAAATTGTGAATTGCTTTAACTAATAATAATGGAGAATCTGTTATCATTCTTGATTCCAAATAAGAAGTTAATAGATTATCTTCATAGCTATTTCAGTTCCTTTGAAGCAGATAAAGCTACAATAGAAAAGTTCAGATTTGAAATAAATATATAAATATTCCAAATTTTTATATATCTCAGGAAATTTCATAGTTCATGCACACACTTCCTATCTGCTATATAAAATTCTTGATGGGGAATTACATACTTACTTGCACAATTCTATAGTATAGCACTTTTATTCAAAACGATTACAGAACATAATGGAAACTGAAAACATCTCAAACTCTGTGTATGCATTGAACATGACATTATGTTTATGTCATTTATTTAGTTACTATTCATATTGCAATGGCAAAGTAAACAACATATTTGAAATTTTAAATATTTGGTTTAACAAAAGAGGCACTAATAAAACATTTGAAAATTTAAATTATCCACTTGCAAATAAAGAATTTTAAGATGTTGGTATTTATTTAAAGATATTTCAAATCTTAATATATAAAATTGAACAGACATTTAAAATTTGTTTTAAATTAACTCTACTTATTAACATGAACACATTTGGGATTGCCATTATAGGTTCTACTATGTCATTATGTTCTCAGAGCAAATTATTTGGAGTGTGAAGTTTTGTCATCACTATTTTTTTTTTTTTTTTGTTCCACAACAACCTTGCAGATTTAGATATAAAGAAAAGAAATGTGCGAATCAGGTAATCATTTTGTAAAGCTGTCAAATATGTATAGACTGATTCATAAGTATACAATTTTAGGTTTGTGGGAAGTTTAAAGTACCTCTAAAGCAAAAGAGTACAAACTTTATAACAGAAAGTCATATTTGAAAGGTAAGTTCAGGATTTTAGTTTTAAGTTTTTTATTTTTATGAACACATAGTATTTTTTTTCGTGGTATTGCACATTTTCTGATTGATGAAGAGCATATTCTTTAAAAAGTTAGAAAGCATGCACATAAATACTAAAGAACGATATAATTTGCTTAAAAAATATTTTGAATCATAGCATTGGATATTTTCCATAATTAAACAGAAAATGCAATTATTGGATTACATGGTATGCCCCGGATTTAAAATTAGTGGTCATTAGTTGCATTTTGCACCCATAAATTTCGTTTTGATGATTGCCTTTTTAAACTCCATCATTTTTTACGCTTAACTTTTCTGCTTTCTTTGTATGTATAATATAAATTCCGATTGGTCAAATGTTTATTCTACTTTATAAGAATTTAACCAACACATGTGATTGCATGCACCCATGCAGTGGGTCAAAGGCAGGAAAACTAATAAAATGCAATTCATTTTGTAAACTGTATAACGTAAACAAAATAAATAATTTTGAAATTGGACCTGAGAGAAACATTGTGGAAATTGTGAAAAAATAGTTAGGTGCCATTGATGCATGATTTTCTGCTCCACATTTCTAACCGTGTACTATCTACTCAAAAAGAGGAGCAGTTAGAAATTTAGGTATACTTCTTTGTTAACAATGGGTCACTTGTTTATTACAGTGTCAAAAATAACTGCTATTTGTTTGAATGAATGGTTAATCGTTTCTTATAGGTAGATTTAGTTTACTTTAAAATGAACATTAATATATTAAATTCATTGAAAGCTAAATTAAATGAAACATCTTTATTTAAGTTAATTTTTGTTTTGAACACAAATGCAACAGTAGCCCTTGTTAAGTACAAAAATTTTATAGTAAGATAAATTACAATTTTATTTGTATCACTAAAATACTTTTATTCATTAAAAAGAAACTTGCAGCAATTGTAATTATGATTCAATTAGCTTTTGCTAGTAAAATTATACAAATAACAGTATCAAAATCTAATTTAAATAAATAGAAGTTCAATTTTTTATGATTATTTTACCATTTTTATAAAATAAACAGAATGTGAAAAGAATTAAATACGAATTTGGCAAATGATGTCTGTTCAAAATCTAGCAATCAACAAGTAGTGTGCATATGAAAATATGAGTCTTTTCCTAAAAGTACTCCTTAGTATATACTCGAAGGTGAATTTTAATGAATAAAATAGATTGAATTAATAAAAAACAAGTCCGAGAGTACACAATTTGATAAGAATGTATACAAAATCGAAGGACAATAAGAAACTCACCTTAATTTGTAATTATAAAACATACCTAATAGAAGAAATATTTGAATCATAACATAAGAGATAGTAAAGCTGCATAACAAGAAAATAAAAAGCTAAAATAGCCCACTGTAATAATTACATTACTCTTTTTAAAGTCAACAAAACATCGAAAATCAGACGGCTGCGCTACGGTTATTAATCTTGAGTCAGTTACGATCAACCTTATTTCAAGAACGTTAACATTAATGTCGATTTCATCAAATTAAAAGATTTAAGTTTTAAATATGATTTTAACGGTATAATAGTGATATATTTCCTTATTTTAAATGTGATGAATCTCCGTTTTAAAATTAAAAGCAAAACGAAACTAATTGTGAAAATAGTTTTATAAAAGAAGTTGGAGGCAATTTAGATATCCAGAACTGCGCATGCGCCTAGTATATCTTCGGTGCTTGTCAGTTTGTCGGCTTATATACATCGTAGCGTGAGGTGGTATTTAATCCGAAGTCGAAGAAAAACATGTGTTTTAGTGTTATCAAGTAGTGCAAGTGATATATTTTGTATATTTTCAAATATTTATTTATCCTTACGTGCAAGTGCAGTTTGCTGAATTTTAAGAATACAGCTCCCGAATAATAGCTAGATATTTCAATATTTAAAAACACCTGTGAAGAGAAAGTGGTTTGTTTATTACATTTGAGATTTAAAGGTCTTGAACGTTTACCTTGGGATTACCGTCTATTTTGCGCATAGTTTTGAAACGGGAAAGATCGAATGTTGATTATCTAAAGCTTTAACTTCTAACATTTGTGACTTTAAATTACTGAAATGATGGCGGAAGATGAAATTTTGTTTGACGATATTTATGAGCTCCGTGAAATCATTGGAAAGTAAGTACATTTTATTGATACGAATAGCAGAGATGTACGAAAATATCTAATTAACAGTTTTCTCGTGCCGTTAGTCATTTTGATAGTGTCCTATTTCATAAATGTTTTGAACTTTACACAATGTAAGATTACGAATATATCGATGGACAGAACCACATTTACAGAAGTAAATCTGATTTTTTTTTTCAGTTTTTGGGTACACACAGTTTATTTCATAAGCAGAGCTTGGAGGGGAGGGGGAAGCTCCCCAAAAGTTTCACTAGCATCCTCAGTGATTTCTCAAATTTATATTTGTGTTATTCATTGAATCTGAAGAGTGAAAGGGACTTCAGTACCCCCAAACTACAAATCCTAGCTTCGTTTGCGATTTTATTTCAGGACTTTTTGGCCGGGGAGGGGACTAATAAAATCTTAGGGTTATTGCATATATTTTATATATAGTAATTATATTTAGTTCGATAACAAAATGCCTGCCCCCCGGATGTATGCCTGAAAGAAACACTGTGGATACAACCTAATTTTTATACTTCATTGTTAAAGAATGAAAGCGATTTCAGAACCGCGATATTTATTAAATGTGTTGACGGATTTTACTTAAACGTTCGGTCAAAAATTCTCTCGTTAATCGTAATAAATGTAGTTATATACTGCCCTTGTAACATGCATAAACTGCTAGCATATGCCCACTGCCTCCAAAACTTGGAGAAGCCTAAAATTTATTTTCTGTTTAAAATTTGCTAGTTTTCGAATATTAAATAGATGTAATATGCTTTTAAATAAATTGTAAAATGTGTATAAGGAATGCATTGTGAAATCTAGCTAGAACGCAATTTATATATTTAACTAATAACAATTTTGAAGATATATTGGAACATAATTGTGTTCGCCGGTTCATGAACGGTTAGCGCTCTAGTCTTCGTGACAACAAAGTGATCGTAGTGAGTATCGGGCTTGCGGGAGATTTCGCAATACGGATAAGATCGAACTCACTTTTCAGGATCGGGCCCATTTTTTTCCAGTCCTATTTTAATCTCACTCTTCCCGGCAGGGCTATATTTGATCATAGGCAAAATCTGAAGGCCCATCTTCTGTGCTCAATGTACATTTTTTTAGTATAAAAGTTTTGTGAGGGGGGGGGGGGAGGAGGGGCTAAAATTAACTTTTTTCTAAGGGCTCCAGCAAGGGTTAAAGTGGCCCTACTTTCCGGAGGGTACACAGCAAATGTAAGGCCGGTCCGGATGTTAACATTTTACAGGGTTGCATAATGGATTTAAAGATTTAATTTAAAATTTATTTGTATTCCAGTGCACATTTATTTTGAAGTATTTTATTGTGAAATTTATTCGAAATATTAAAATTTATTATTGAATGCAGAATTTTATCTTCATATGTGAATTTGACTTAGGCTCCCAGTTTTATTTCACGAAGTACATGCTCAAACTATTTCAACATAGACCCATATTTTCTGCAAAAGATGTCTCGAAAAATTCCATTGACAAGTAAACGTTGCCGCTCGGTAAGCACCCCTGACCGAGACTAAGCAGTCGGCAAGATGGGCAATACCGACAGGGCCCGAGTCTCGATTGTGGCCCCATTAAAAAGTGATATATTATGCCAGATAATATATCTTGTATTAAAAAAGCTAATACAATCAGTTACATTAATATTATTTCTGATATATTCTCAAACTTGGGAGCCTGCACCCCTTAAATACGCCCATGGGAACGCCACTAGACTACACAGAGCCTCGGTTCTCTGCTGGCCCGACGTTAGGAAAGGGGGTTGCGTTAGGTACGGCCGCCCCAGGTCAAGAGGCCTCAAATCCCAATTCGAAGGCCCTCTTATTAAAATATGCTTTCAGCATTTTGTGTAGGGTTAGGGGGCAACTTTTTTACCCTTACCCTTCGCAGCCAGGTCCCTAAACGAGTAGCTCTAGTGTGTGCTGCTTCATTTGGGGCATGCCTTTTTTTTTCCCTTTTCACTTTTGCCTTCTTAAATCTGACACTACCCCTCTTCCCCTAAATGGAATGCAGAAAGTTTATTTACTTATCAAACTCATCTTTCTTGACATCTGTATTAAACTTACAATTTCAACCTGCGATAATTTAAGACAACGATCCGACTCAATATTGGCAATTTTTGCAAAGCAAGGAGCAGGAAAGGCAGATATCCTGTATGTCGGGAATTATACACATTTTTAGCAATAAGTTTAATCGAAATTTATTCCTTAAAAAATATGAAACCATAATCTTTCTTGTTTTTAAAGCAACGGAAAAGAAAATTAAACGAATGTGAAGAAAATTGCAGAGAATCGCATTATAGGATTATATATTGTAAATTAAAAACTTGTTCTGTAAAAGAAATTTCAGTGGAGAAGAAAACATCTTCAGTTAGCCTTGTATTATATAATCATAAACATATCCATTAAGAAGTTGGATAAATAAGAGAACATTTTCTCCCAATTTATTCGGATTCCATTTTCTTATATTTTGAAAAAAGTAAGAAATTAATCGGTTTCAATTCTTTAAGGTACGCAAAACACTATTATACAAATATAAATTTCCGTCATAATGTTTGCATATTCTTGTTCCAGAAAGCATCAAATTCTTGAAAAATCGTTCGAATTTGAGTGTTCAAATCGCTATGTTTCGGATCAGGTATGGATGGAAGTTCGTGTGATGTCATTATAGGTATAGATTCTTTCGGTATGCAAATGAACTTCGAATCGCCCGGATGGATCTACATTCTTACCCCTCGGACGCACTATGAAATTTTTAATGGTATTTTTGGAAATCTTTAAGAAAATATACATCTCAAAATAGTTTCAAAAGCGGGGAATTTTAGAACTCTATTTCGAACCACTGTGCATCATAGACATTGAAATAGAATGCCCATTGTGTTGAGTCTGCTTTAACAATAAAAGAAAAGACTACGGTCCCAGTAGCCCAATGGGTAGAGCGTCTACTGAACCGACGAATATCCATGGTTCGAATCTCGATTTGGAGGCGAGTTGTTGTTACAAATAACGTCCGAACTATTTAAGTCTTCATCTTGGATGCAGCGCATCTCCGAAGTCTAGAAAATACGTTTCCCCCCCCCCCCCCCCCCTAAGGATTCTACGATTTCTGGCAACGATTTTCAACTCACGACGTGTTATGACGAACTGGATGCTAGCTTGAAATGAGAAGGCCGTTTTTCTTTTTTTTTTTAATTATCCAGACCGCCCAGCTCACTCAAGGAGTAAAAAGCAGTTACAAGGGACGGCCGGAAAAAACAATACACAAATACATACAAAGACAATATACATATATACATACATAGACCATATACAAAAAACACTTTCAATTTTTCTAATTTCTGATCTGAAATTTCAATTTGATATGAAGTATATACTATTGTGCCCATTAATTTAGATAGTGTTGACTGGCCAGACGCACATTACGGGCCAGGTACATATGCATTTTCCGCAGTCATTTATGAATGTTGAAAGGGAATTCGCTTCTACCCGAAATACTCGCTTCTACCCGACTTCTCGTATTGTAAAATGAAATAAAAAACACAATGCTCCAAACTACAACACTGTTTTTTTTTCGTTCGCTCGCCAGGGGGTCCTTAAGGGATCCAAGCCGACACCGGTACACGTCCGTGTTTTGAACACCGGTTGGGACACCAATTCTTTGCAATTATTATTGAAGGCACCATACTTGTCTTATAACCTAGCCTTCTTTTATTATATTTAATTTATTTTCAATATGATTCTGTAGATCCATTTTTACAATATACAGGGTTCTTAGGAAAGTTTTTAAAATCGCCAACGACTTTGTAAGGAAAGGTCCATGTGTGTATACGTTAAGTCTGTCTGATCATGTAGGATTGATTAACAGGGATTGCGGAGAATTAGCGGAGAATTAACCTTTTGCTTACGGGTGGGACAGCGTCCATCCCAAACGAAGAACCTCTCAAAACACAGGTATTTGACATACCCTATTCCAAACAGTTCGATCCCCCTTTGCAGGCATTGGGCCAATGTCTGCAACGGGGGATCGAACTGTTTGGAATAGGGTGTGTCAAATACCTGTCTTTTTGGGAGGTTCTTCGTTTGGGATGGACGCTGACCCATCCGTAAGCAAAAGGTTAAAAACGTACTCTGCAATAAAGCGAGATAGACGAAAAAAAAAAAGCCAATTGCAATGCTGTAGAACTAGGTTGTCCAACCTTATTGTATAAAAGGCCACTAAAAATTTCCCAAGAACTCACGGGCAGGGTCGGTTCGCCTGGAAAACAATAATTCTAGGCTCGGTGACATAAAAAAACCCTTCTGTGTATATAGAAATTGTTCTGCATTAATTCAGACCCGGGCCCTGTAGGTTGCAGTATTTCCAGGAATTTACCTCAACTTCCACCCTCTTCTGCGGGTTTGCTTACGGGCCAATGGTTGCTGCGAGTTTATTAATTTTTTTTTTTTTATAAAAGCAATAACATGTGAAATGGACAGTAAAATTGGACATTATAAATTTCCACAGTAATTTATACTTTATTTTTCGGCTTTAGACCAAACGCTTAGTTAATGGGAGGTCTGGTATTGCTTTTTCCTACATAAGTAGTCGATGTTTGCCACTGCACTTGGTATTAGTGATGAGCAGAATTCCGGTAAGATGTTCGTTTGTCAGATGTAATCTTGGTTTTGTTTTAATGTTTTCATCCTTGACAATAGCTGTTCGCACAGGGCCGCCCTTATAAGGGGAGACTGGCACCATTAGAGTGGAGGGGCCCGGACTGCCAATATTTTCTTTTTGGGGCTGGAGAAGACACGATAAATTCACATAAAAATGAGAAAATCAAATATGGAGGGACAACCACAATTTCTATGGGCGGCTCTGATTCCCAGCAGTGTATCATCAAATAGTACACTGAATTAAAGAGCATGTTTTAAGACAATTGGATAAGGATTTGATGGAACATATTTTTATTTTCCAATACTATATAATATAATATAAAGTATTGTTTTCAGGGACATTTTTGAATTCGAGATTGCTGCCAATATGTTTTATTTAAGACCTCCTGAACACGCTTTGACTATTTTTGGAGTGACGTCCGCCCGTTTGATGTATGTGGTCGATTTATTGTGTGCACGATAGCAGCCACACATATTAATGGATTTTCATGAATCTTTATATCCGGCATTTTTTATCAAAAAGTCTAGAACTAGATAGATTTTTTTTTTAAATTCGAACGAAAACTTCGAAATGTATTCGAAAATTTATATTTTTTTAACATGGCAGGAATCATGCATAAATGGGTTTAATTGTGGTTCATTATCACGAGACTTCATAGTTTCAATAATTGTTGGGAAAAATATTCGCGATGCAAATTTTTTGTTCGTGACGTTATTAACCCCCTTGGGAGGGGGAGGGGGCAAGTCATTCCCCGGGGGGGGGGGGGTACATTGTCGAGTATAATATAGATCAAAAGATGTTTTCAAGCCTTTTAAAGTGTAGGGTAACACGCTATGGTTGCAATCATTTGAACCCACGATACCGATTTTTCAAAATTTTTCTTGTAAAATTTGAAAAAAATTAATTTTGGTATGAAAAAGTAGAGTTGAGGCACATTCCAGTTAATTTTTTTTATAAAGTATTACAAATATGTTCTTCGAAAGTTCTTCTTTTCATGTCGGTCCATTTTGATTGTGGGCTATTTGTTCTATCTGCACCGCATCAGGAGCATCGGTTCCAAATGGATCTTATAACACCTTCCTGTCACCGTCATGTTTCCTAAAATCCGAAAATAATTATGTGAATTCAATTTAATTCTGAAAGATGAACTTAGTGATCCAAGTTTTTCTACCACTCATCTCTATTCTTAAAGCTATATTTCCCCTTTGTTGCAGCGATCGCTGTTTTGTCAAGCAGTGTCCAGAATATGGTCAGTGCTGAGCTAGTGAAAGGTTTTTCATTATTTCTGATGACTTTATTTTTCCACAATTTTTATATTTGTGCCTTTAAATCCTGGAAATTTTTTTAAAATGCCAAGCAATAATAGGCCCCGTGTTCACGCGGAGTATGGGCATGTTAAATATGTGGGTCCGTAGGTCCTTCCGAGAGCTTGTTAGTAGGGAAGGAGGGTTCGGTCCCTGTGGATGCCGCCCCCACTGAGTTCCTATCTAAATTGGCGGTTAGTTTACACCTACGGGTAGGTCAGACGGTCTGGGTCGAAGAAGAAGAGGGATATGTATAGGATTATAGCTCACTATATTCTGGGTCGAAGAAGAGGAGCCTGTTGTAGGCGGGCCGGATGAAAGCTTTTGGTGGGCTGGTTTATGGCCCGCGGACCGTATGTTGGTTAACCCTGTTGTAGTTCATTATCTAAATGAGTAGGAATTGACTCTAAAACTGTTGCAGAAGACATTTGTTTCAAACGATATTGTCATTGATTAATGGCTGCCCTATTCAGGAATGCTAAAATAAACAACTCTTACATGCACAGGAATGCTGATGTACAGTCTGTTCAAGACTTTCTCCGTCAGCAACAATGCACATTTAAATACGATACAGAATATTACTGCGTATTTTGGCAAGCATTGTAGGTGTCATCGTGCTACAGCCTCTGATGATGCAGTTTGTGACGGATATTTATTGCCTTCCATATACGCTGTTCGTGCGTTACTGGTGTGGATTTCTACTAAGACAATGTTCTACTACTAATTTGTAACTGAATTTGTTTTATCTGTTTCGCTTATTTGCAGAGTTTGTTATCCTAACTTTTTAAATTTTATGTTAGAGGGTACCACAATCGCTTTTATTTGATCAGGCATGATTACTTTTTTTATAGACAGACCTTGGGGTTTCCCTTATAAAATTATCGGGTGCTTAAGGACTTTCTTATAGGAACTCTGTATAATGGAATTACATTTTTAAAATTGTGCAAGTTTTCTATCATTTGGCGATATTTTTAGAAACGATTGACGAAAACGCTGCCACTCGGAGAAAGTGTAAAAAAATTGTAAAATAAAACAATGAATATTAGATTTTTCGTTAAATTTTCTTTTAATATTTAGCAAAAGTTTGTATAAACTTTTGGATGCAAGCAAATATAATTGTTCTTTTGGCATTTCACAAGACTCGTTACTGGCGCGGTAGCCCAGTGGTTAGTGCGCGGGAATTGCACTCGGTAGGCCCGGGTTCTTTTCCCGCCACTGCCAAAACTGCCGCCGTTTTCACGCGGAGTACGATCACGTTAAACATGTGGGCCCGTAAGCCCTCCCGAGAGGTTGATGGTAGGGGAAGGATGGTACGGTCCCTTTGGATGCCTCCCCCACTGAGTTCCGGTCTAAATTGGGTGGCACTTCCCGGCTGTTCAAACAATTACTTTACACCTTTCTGGTAGGTCGGACGGTCTGGGTCTCAACAACAAGGCTCGTTGCATTACAGGAATTTCTTTATTACCTACCGTGGAAGACTTAAACCACTCGACTCACCCTAGGGTATGAGCAGCTGGTTATTACCTACCGTGTATTAAGAGGGTGAAATGTGAATACGCTGATTTATACTTTTATTTTTCCGGTACAATGTATAATGTGTGAATTTAAATAATCTACTAAATTGGAATGGGCGTTTTCGATGAGTTTTTGGAGCATAACGGAACAATAAACTCATTGTTTTTAACATGACGTCAGTTTTGTGTCTGTGTGTATCCACTCTAGTTCAGAAACTGTTTGACCGATTTTTACGAAGTTTTGGTAGCTCGATACCTTGATGCAAATTAGATTTTGATACGACCTCGAAATGGTAGTACTTGTTCTTTTATTAAAAATGATCCGCAAAAAACGAAATAAAAGAAAAATAAATACATATGATGTTCTTTTTGCAAATGGTTCTTTTTATGCCATCTTTATTGATAAAGCGAATTCAACCTCTTCTACTATGCTAGAATAGCCCATCCTCGAGATATTTCGATATTTCACTTTTTAAAAAATGTGTTCAATGACGTACGTCCTTTTTAAAATGCACCAAGTCGAAAGTGAAAAATAACGCAAATTCGATCTCATTTCAAATAAACGTATACATTATTTTATGCGATAAAATGTTTTTCATACCTTATTTTATGCGATAAAATAATGTTTTTCATACATTATTTTATGCGATAAAATTAAATTTTATGTATTTTTATAAAGTATGTTTATAAAATCTGAAATTAAAAATATTTCGTTAGTCTATAATAATAAAGGAAGATGTCTGCCTGTTTCTCTGTGTTGTCTGTAGCTGAAAATTTAAGCGACGTGCGGCCATGAAATTTGGTACACAGGTACTTCGTCTCAGGAAAGTGCACCTCGGCGTTATATATATATTTTTTAATTTCGAATGAGTTTTTTAGCTATTTTATGTTTTAGTATGCTTTTCAGACAAATGCTTTCCTTAGAGAGCAAAAATATTATTACAGAGTTTGCATCTTAACACCATCGGTAGCGTTTTCTTTGTAGTTGTTATAAGCGGTCGTATTAATGAAGCGTTCTTTTGTTTTTGAGACTTAGCTGCGAGTTCCAGTGTGATTGTAATCAAAGGTTTGCATCCTAAATATCTGTGAACTCCAGATACATTTTCTAGAACGTTCCGGCGTTGCTCGGTATTTAAGATGCAAATATCTGATAAAAACTATACCGGAACTAACAGTGAATTTCCGAAAACCAAAGACCGTTTTAACTACAAGCTCGCTATGCCGCGACCGTTCATCTTAAATCCTAAGCAACGCCAGATACATTTTCTAATAAGGCAATTATTTAAAGGTATCAAACGGTTCCGGTAGCAAAAAGAGGCTATTTCGTCAGGATGAATGAGACAGCCGTTACACCTGCAAAAGCAACTAAGTGTCTAATAATAGTCTCGCGATAGCTATTTCCCTGCCTTGCTGGCATGACTGCTCTATCACATTCATCCCGATGAAGGGGGCTCTTTTTTGACACTTTTAAACAATTGGCTTATGTTGCAACGAATGGAGTATTTTAAATTTCAGAGCATTTAGGTCGACGATTTATTTTCTCTTTTATGTATATGTCCATAATTAACCTTTTGCTTACGGGTGCTTACATTGGCGTCAACGCCAATGTCTGCAAAGGGGCATCGAACTATTTGGGATAGGGTATGTCAAATACCTGTCTTTCTGGGAGGTTCTTCGTTTGGGATGAACGATGTCCCACCCGTAAGCAAAAGGTTAAGGGGACACCTTCAAAACCTGCAATTGCGCTATAGTTTCAATTGTCGAGAATTGCCGCGAAGATGGAACGATATTAGAATCTCTAAAATTTTTTTTTTCAATATTGGACGATGAACTAACTCTTTGGATAAAACATATATTCGCTACTGGATCCACATATTCCAGTTTACACTCCGTTAATTTATACATAACTAATTTATTACTACTTTTTCGTACTATAGTATGAAGAAAATATTTTTTCCGGAAAACTTTCGAATTCGATAGTTTGACGCATACATAAGCGCCCATAGAACGTTTTACAGGGTGCGGGACTGACGTCAGTGGGACAAACTGAAGGATAAGCCATTCAACATCGACTAGCTTGATGCCTACCTTTGCGACTTTGAACGTACAGGGGGGGGGGGACGAAATGTGCTCTTCTGCTCTCCTTTATGGACGTCTGTGGTTTGACGTAAATACGTTACCGATTTCGAGTATTTATGGAATGATGTTCCGTCTCTTTGTGGCGGCAATAACAGAAGAACAAAGGGATATATCATTGTAAAATTTTATCTTGCTAACAAAGAAATATGTCTGTGTCTGCCTGTGCAGTTTGTAGTGCGAAATTTAAGCGCCGTACGACCCTGAAAGTTGGTACACAGGTACTTCAGGACCCGGGAAGGTGCATCTCAGTGTTTTTTTGGTTTTGTTTTTTAATTTTAATTTCGAATTAAATTTCCAGTTATATTATGTTTAGCATTTTCACACAAATCGGTTCCCCGGTCGTCCATCCTGTTGCTCCAAGTCCTCTGGACGAGCCGGACGGCCTGGGGCTTTCACACAAATCGGTTCATTAGCGACCGAAAATATTACCACAGGATCCCCACCTCGACACCATCGGAAAGACTGAAGAATGTTCTTTCCAACAATGTTTGAATCGAATCCGTAGGATAATTCCGAAGATAATTCCTAATAAGAATAACACCATAAAAACAAAATTGCAGGAATATTTTAAAATCGCGTGGATTTCAAATGCAATTTCTCAAATATATAATTAAACTATGGTACTGTAGCAAAAGTAAAAAAAAAAAAAGCATGTTTTAAATATCTACTTTATACACTTCTTTAAAAATGAAGTCCTAAGTAACTGCTTTATTGTTCACAATACTGACACAAATCGCTGTTTAATGGGATTATTCGTTAGCATAAACAGTAGATTCAGTTAGCTCAGCTGTGTTATGTCTAGGGCCGCTTTAACTTTTTCTGGGATTCTTAGGTAAAGGTAAATTCTAGGGATCCCCTCATAAAAATTTTATAGTAAAAAATTGTACATTGAGCATGGAAGATCGGCCCCCATTTCCTACTTTGCTGTGGTCAAAAACGGCCCTGCTTGAGTTCAGTTACTTTTTTGAGAAGCTGTACGATTTGATTTATTGTTACATAAGTGCGGGCTTTGAAAAAATATGCAACATATATCAGTAAGCCGAGTGGAGTCCGCACTCCAAATAATCGACCCTGTTTCAATTTTGCATATTTTCCTTGAAAATAAGTCATAATCATTTTCACTGTAAAACGTGTTTCTCCCCACATACAGTTTGTAAGCGGTGAAGGCACAGCTAGAGCGGGGCAGTCGCGATTCGCCTCTTATTTGTTCTTTTCATTTTGGATTCTACAGTGAATATATTTCGAGTTTACGAGGTTTCTGGATTGTATACAAATATCTCTAGAATGCAGGGTTATAAACACGAGGACAGCGTTTGAAGTTAAATTAAATACACGACCTGCTGTTTTTACTGTCTCATACGTAGTATTGAGAAAGCACAGTTTTCACGAAAATTTTCGATTTCGAGATTTTGACGAAAATATATGTTTTAAGACTTCCTGAACACGTTTTGACTATTTTTAGAGTGATGTCCGTCTGATGTTTGTGGTCAATTTCTTACGGTGGCAGCCACACATTTTAATGGATTTTTACGAAACTTTGTATCGGGTTTTGTTATCTTAAAAATTTAGAACCAGATAGAATTTTTTTTTCAATTCGAGCGAAAACTTGAATTGGCGTCCATGGACGCCAATGTCTGCAAAGGAGGATCGAACTGTTTGGGATTGGGTACGTCAAATACCTGTTTTTTTTAGAGGTTCCTCGTTTGGGATGGACGTTGTCCCTCCCGTAAGCAAAAGGTTAAAAGAAATATATAATTTCGAATAAAAACCCACCCGTAAGCAAAAGGTTAACATGGCAGCATAGGACAAAATATAACATAATCATGCATAAAAAGGTTTATCAATGATCACGAGATTTAATAATTTTAATCATTGTTGTAAAAAAAAAAAAAATAACCGCGATACAAACATTTTTACTTTCCTTATATACATAATGTATAAGGAAAGTATTGTAACGGGGTCGAAAATTCGAATTCGAGTTTTCGACGGGAGAGCACGTTTCAAGCATCCCTGATCACGAATCAAACATTTTTGAAGTGATGTCTGTCTGTGTGTGTGTGTGTGTGTGTGTGTCAGTGGGTCTGTGGAGACGATAACTGACGAACGAATGGACCGATTCGAACCAAATTTGGTACAAAAATCACAATCTGTAAACACTGGAAGCCTATTGTTTTATACGCAATCGAATGTTCAGAACCCCCCCCCCTAAATTTTCGAATGAAATTTTGAAAAAATCGTCAAAAAATCAAAACCAATATAAAAGTTACGCAAATAGACATTTCTTATGTAATTTTTCATTAGAAAACGATTGACATAAATTTTAGAACGCTAACATGAATCGTTCTCGAGATATTGCACATTTTTCAAAAAAATTATCAAAAAGTCATAAAATAGAAAAAAAAATATTTCCTATTGAGAAACATGTTCACTTTTCATATATAATATCATGCGATAAATTGGGTGACATCATTCTCGTGTATCTAGCTCGTTCCATTCATGAAAAAAGATACTTTGAGTAATACTTTTGCATTTGAACGCCAATTTATCTGCTATAAGGACAACTTATTTCTTCGTCCATAACGTTTGGCGACAAAATTGGCGGAATGTCGCCAACTTGGCGACTTTTTGAAATGATGCCAAATTAACGAAAATCTCGCCAAATAGATAAAAATGACGCTAAATCAATGAAAATGACGACTAATTGTCGAAAATTCAATATCTTGGAAAGGATATTAGTATCTACTAGAAGAAAAACCTATTTATTTTACTCTAAAAGTAGTAAATTCATTTCATTATATAAGGAAAGTCATGTGCTGCCCACATCAGATTTTTTTTTATTGGGACGGTATTAGCCCCTTTGTGGGGCAAGTTAACCCCCCCCCCCTCGGTTGTACATTGTTAAGTATGGTATCAATTGAAAGATATTTTCAAGCCCTTTAAAATGAAGGGTACCACGTTATAGTTGTAATACTTTGAACCCACGATACAGATTTTTCAAATTTTTTCTCGTAAAACGTGGAAAAATAAAAAAATATGAATTCTGGTATGAGAATGTCGAGTTGAGTCATACTCCAGTTAATTTTAAAACTCGTTAAATACATTTCCTAAAAAGTATTCTTTTAGTCTATTCATAAATGGTCAGCGTGTTTATTTTACGTACTAGTTTCTTTTTTAATATAGAGATAGAAGTAATGTATAGGAAAAATATTCTGCCGTAGTCGAAAATTTGAATGTGGATTTTCAGTGGAGTGACATACGGAAAGCTTGAGCAACATATTCAAGCACATAAAATGAAAATATAGAATACAGTTCTTTCGAAGATACGCTGGGTCCCCTTCGTCAGAACTAGAGATCCAACAAACTTGAAGTCAAAAATACGAAATGGGCCAAAACTCGAATTGGAGGTTCTTCTTGACTTCGTGTTTGTTGGTTCGCTATTAGCGTTGGCGAAGGGGATCTAGCGTATTCTTGAAACAGCTGTATGCTGAATTTTTATGTTATTTGTGCTTGAATACGTTGTTCAAATTTTCCCTTATCCTTTGCACAAAGTGCTTTTCACTCATTGAATGGAGTCGCATGCTTTGAGTACATCTGGATCAAATCGTTATGAGGTGAATGAATGTTATGAATTGGAACATTCGCCTCCCCCAATTTTCAAATATTCTTTTAGAAAAAAGAAAGAGCCGACTATGCCATATAAATAATTATTTTATTATTATACAATTTTTGCTTTTTCATACTATAGGATATAGTGTAAAGTATTGTTTTCACAAAAATTTTCGATTTCTAGACTTTGATGCCAATATATGTTTTAGGACATCACGAACACGCTTTGACTATTTTTAGAGTAATGTCTGTGGTCGATTTCTTGGCGTACACGATAGCTGCCACAAATATTATCGGATTTTCACGAAACTTTATATCCGGTTTTATTATTGAAAAATCTAGAACTAGATAGAATTTTTTTTTTTTTGAAATTCTTCGAAATTTTATATTTTCTTAATATGGTTGCATATGACAAAATTTGACATAATTACGTGTAAGAAAGGTTATTTATGGATCACGAGACGTAACAGTTTCAATAAATGTAGTGAAAAATAGCCGCGATAACATTTTTTGCCATTGTTGTCCTGTTTTTATGTTCATAGCACGACCTGAGAGCGCTTAAACTCAAATTTTTGTGGCATCCACTCATAGTCGAACGGCTTAGACAGTGACCAATCATGGGGAGTTAAGCTGAAAATATTATACAGTCAACCCTCCTATAACGCGGTACTCTCATAATGCGGTTTCCATACAACGCGGAGCAAAAATTGCGACAGCCCTCTCATAACGCAGTACTCATAAAACTCGTTCCATACAACGCGGTTTCTCTATAATACAACTCAGTTAGCTTAAGCAGTCTCCGTATAGCATGAATTTTTCTATTACACTTTTACGGTTGAAATTAATGGGGAATTCCCCTGTTTTTCCATCCACGTACATCACCATTTTCAATTTTAGTTGGAAATCCTGTAAAAAAAAAATAAAATAATAATAATAATAATACATTCACCTCAAATGCATTGGTGGACGAAAATACGGGTAAAGAATGGGTTGCAAATTTCAATTTAAATGATGTGAAAAAGGGACTGGATGTGGGTAAACCATTAGAAAATTACTTTATTGAAAATTATCCTTCAACAGTGCGAAGTTTAAAAGAGAATTACAAAATTGCTTAGCTCCTTATAGAAAGATTTTGGTAGAGTTACAAAATAAAACTACATTTGAAAATGAAAATATGCAAGACATTAAAAGGAAAAGAATTAGGCCACTAATATTTGACAGCGATAATGAATGTTAATAGGATTTTAGTTGGAAAAAAGTTATTAAGTTTATATTTCACATTATTTTTTTTAATTTTCTTATATGAAGTCTTAAACTCATTAAAAATAATTCGAAATATGTAAACATATATTTATTGCCTTTTGTATCTGTAAACTTATATTTCATAACCGTATTCATCATAACACTGTGTTCTAAAAATACAGTTTTATATAACGTAGAACAAATCAGCCAGATTTATATGTTCTGAGTTTCACTTAATGCAGTTTCCATATAACGCGGTCCGAATTGTTCTGTTATCTATTAATTCTGAGTTTCTTATAACGCGGTTTCCATACAACACGGTATGCGGTGTCCATATAATACGGTACGAATTAATCTGAGTTTCTTATAACGCGGTTTCTATATTACGCTGTACGAATTAATCGCGTTATACGAGGGTTGACTGTATAATAATTATTTGACAAATCGTGTTAGTTTTTAATGTTTTTTTTAGCATAAAATATAAACACGTGATTGTGTCTCATGCAAAGTCCTCTACCAAAATCATTGCTCGTTTTGTTGCTGGCCGTATGTGGCTCTTACCTGTTCAATATCCAAGATGAGTTGCGTAATTTCCTGCCCTTAGGTTTATCTTATATTTTGCCAGTTATTTGTAATGTTGGGCAAAGTATCTTATGTTTGACCGCAGATGATTTCCGGAAACTTCGCTTCCAGGTAAATAATCTATAGTAGACTTCTTTTGTCTTCAAATTTTTGTGAATTTTTCTTATCTTTTTCAAAATTTCACATCCAACCTATTTTATTATCCCAAGATAAAATGCTCCAAAAATGACGTGCTTATGTTCAGTACATTTTGAATGAGCCGTTGTGCTTTTTATTAATTTCTAGGTTGATGTTTTTTTTTCTGCCAGGAAAGAGGGGGGAAGTGAAATTGCTAGATAAGCTGTTGACGACTACGGGTTTACAAGGAATGTAAATATGGTCCAGGAGTGCAACCTTATACAGTACTTCGTGGCTCTTGTTACTTATTTTTAGATTGAATGTATAGAAGTTTACGGTCCTTTATAGTTTCTCTACATACATAGATTAATGCATAGAAAAAGTATTGTAACGGGGTTGAAAATTCGAATTCGAGTTTTTGACTAAAGAGTACGTTTTAAACATTCCTGAATTCGAATCGAATATGTTTTAAGTGTGTGTGTGTGTGTGTGTGAGCTTATGGATGCGATGCGATATCTATTGAACGAATTGAGTGTTTTGAATGTATTTGGAACGATTATTACAGTCAGTGAATACATGAACCCCATTGACTTTAAATGCGATCGCATGTTCGAAAGACTTCCCCATTTTCAAATGAATTTTTGAAAAAATCGTTTAAAATGAAGACCTTTAATAATGATAAAGAATCATTTCAGACGTAATGTTTTATTTGAAAACGAATGATACTGATTTTAGAACGCTATCATAAACCGTTCTCGAAATATTGCACGTTAAAAAAATTACATAAAATTTTAAAAGTCATTAAGTATCGTCCATTATATTTACTTCCCGTATTGTAATATTATGCAGCAAATCTGTTAACTTTATTCTCGTGGGTCCAGTTCGTTGAAAAGTTACCTTTTTACTTTCCTTATATACATAATGTATAAGGAAAGTATTGTGACGGGGTCGAAAATTCGAATTCGAGTTTTCGACGGGAGAGAACGTTTCAAGCATCCCTGATCACGAATAAAACATTTTTGAAGTGATGTCTGTGTGTGTGTGTGTGTGTGTAAACAGTGAGTCTGTGGAGACGATAACTGACGAACGAATGGACCGATTCGAACCAAATTTGGTACAAAAATCACAATCCGTAAACACTGGAAGCCTATTGTTTTTATACGCAATCGAATGTTCAGAACTCCCTTAAATTTTCGAATGAAATTTTGAAAAAATCGTCAAAAAATCAAAACCACTAATAAAGTTACGCAAATAGAAATTTCTTATGTAATTTTTCATTAGAAAACGATTGACATAAAATTTAGGCTAACATAAACCGTTCTCGAGATACTGCACATTTAAAAAAAATTTATCAAAATGTCATATAAAAAAAAAAAATTTCATATTGAGACACATGTTCACTTTTCATATGTAATACCATGCGATAAATTGGGTGACATCATTCTCGTGGATCTAGCTCGTTCTATTCATGAAAAAAGATACTTTGAGTAATACTTTTGTATTTGATAGCCAATAGTTATTTATCTGCTGTAAGAATAACTTATTTCTTCGTCCATAACGCTTGGCAAGATTTTGGCGACAAATTTGGCGACTTTTTGAAATGTTGCCAAATTAACGAAAATTTCGCCAAATGGCTAAAAATGACGCTAAATCAATGAAAATGACGACTCATTGTCGAAAATTCAATATCTTGGAAAGAATATTAGTATCTACTATAAGAAAAACCTATTTTTTTTACTGTAAAAGTAGTAAATTCATTACATTATATAAGGAAAGTCATGTGTTGCCCACATCAGATTTTTGTATTAGTTTTGTATTTTGACGTCAGAGAATTCGTCAGTAGTCATACATTTTGCAGAATTACGGTTCAATTGCATTTTGATGAAAATTTTGCATTCAAGTATGAGCAGGTTTTTCTGTTTGAACTCATAAGTTGCCCCAAGCTCCCAATTTAGATGGGAATAAGGGGACGGGGGACGTTGAGCAGAAATCGACTAAAAAAGTTTTCTTTTAATATATAACATTATTTTACGCATTTAACCTTTTGTTTACAGGTGGGACAGCGTCTATCCCAAACGAAGAACCTCCCAAAAAGACAGGTATTTGACATACCCTATCCCAAACAGTTCGATCCCCATTTGCAGGCATTGGCGTCCATGGAAATCGCCAACAGAAACATTGCACTGCTGCAGCAGTGCAATATACCTGTGTCAAATACCCCTCTTTTTAGGAGGTTCTTCGTTTGGGATGGACGCTGTCCCACCCGTAAGCAAAAGGTTAAACGCATTTTTTTTTTCGAAACGGAATTTTCAAAGGTTTTTGCATGTTTGAAATGCTCCATGCCTCTTAATTTTTGTTTTGAGATGCATGGAAATTGGCAAGAAGACACTTTTCATACTTTTTAATGAAACTGGGTGTGCATTTTATGATTGGACCTTATTAAGGTAATTAAAAGTGAATAAGAACCTAATTAAATGACGAAAATTAAATTTTAATGCAGAAATATTTTTAAAAAATTAACTTTCTAAGGGATTTAAAAATGATTACCCAAATTTGTTCATAATGTGTTTTTGCGTGATCATAATGTAAAATTAATCAAAAATGTGAACAAATGGCACGCAAGGAACATTTTCAAATTTTCGTTAAAAAAAAATAAATTTAAAAACAAAATGCAAAATTATAACAAAATTGAAAAAAAAAATAATGGTATTTTATATAGTAATGTTAAGAAGAATATTTATATAAATTTTCATGTTTCTAAGTTAATAAATAAATAAAAAAAAATTCTACGTCCAGCGTCCCCTTAATTAATTCAATGACAAAAACATCGTGATATGGATTTTGTATGCCATAATTTGACTATGCAAGACTTATAAAACAACTGCATTATTTAGGGAAAGACTGCGCACATCAGCTTTTTTAAATTCTAATAGTACTATGCATTTCTGTAATCAATCGAAATATAAATGATTCAACTTTTTCTAAATAATCCCCAACTGCTGTAGATGCTTAAAATAATAAGTGCGATGCTACATTTCTGATATTTCAGTCGCTTTCGCTTTACGGCAGTGAACATTTGTCAATAAACAAAAGGAAAATAAATCACCGCGAATTTACTCTTTCGATAATGAATCTTCATATATTAATTTAAGCTTGTTCGCTCTTTCTTAATATGCTCGTTCGAACGTCAGGGATACTTATAAACATGTCTGCATGCTGAGATTTTTGCATTTAATATAAGTTGATCATTAAGGAAGAAGACATTTTCCTTTCCATTTATTTTTTATTTAAATTATTAAATGAGATTTTTATTTTATGTTTTTTAGATTTTGTTTGAAGACAGCCTAGTAATTAATTAGTCTGAAGATTAACAAAGTTGGCTGCTCATTGTTTGCAAATGAATCCAAGCATTTCAGAGTTCCATAGATTTGTGAAATTTTTTACCTCCATCCTGTAGTCATAATTTGTTTTATTGTATTTTTTAAGATTTTGATTAAATATTTATTTAGAATTGTTTTGTTTATTGTTTTTTTTAATTAGTTATATAAGTATTGTTTATTTATTCAAATTTTTATATTCTCGTACGTAGTATGAAGAAAGTATTGTTTTCACGAAAATTTTCGATTTCGAGATTTTGATGCAAATATGTTTTAGGATCTCCTGAACACGTTTTGACTATTTTTGGAGTAATGTCCGTCTGTCTGTCTGTGGCCGATTTCTTGGATATACGATAGCTGCCACAAATATTAAGATTTTTACGGAATTTTACATTTTGTTTTGTTAACAAAAAATCTAGAACTATAGATAAGATTTTTTTTTTTTAAATTCAAGCGAATTTATTAAAATTAGAAATGTATTAAAATTTTACATTTCCTTAGCATAGCAGCACAGGACAGAATTTGACATAATCATGCATAAAAGGGGTTATTTATGGCTCAATGATCACGAAAATGTGAATAATTGTAGTGAAAAATAGCTGCGATGCAATTTTTGTGTTCATGGAAGTAATTAGTCCCCCTTCCCCCTTCGGAAGTACATTATAAAACTTGGTACCAATCGAAAGATTTTTTCAAGCTCTTTAAATTCAAGGGTAACATGCTATAATTGTGATCATTTGTAATAATGATTCTGATTTATTTCCAAATTTTTATTTTCCTTATATACATAATGTATAAGGAAAGTATTGTGACGGGGTCGAAAATTCGAATTCGAGTTTTAGACGTGAGAGCACGTTTCAAGCATCCCTGATCACGAATCGAACATTTTTTGAAGTGATGTGTGATGTGTGTGTGGACGATATCTCACGAACGAATGGAGCGATTCGAATGAAATTTGGTACAAAAATCACAATCCGTAAATACTGGAAGCCTATTGTTTTTAAACACAATCGAATTTTCAGAACTCTCCTAAATTTTCGAGTGAAATTTTGAAAAAATCATCAAAAATCAAAACTTTTAATAAAGTTACGCAAATAGACATTTCTTATGTAATTTTTCCTTAGAAACCGATTGACATAAACTTTAGAGCGTTAGCATGAACCGTTCTCGAGATATTGCACATTTTTCAAATAAATTTATCAAAAAATCCCATAAATTAAAAAAAAAATATTAACTGTTAAGAAACATGTTCATTTTTCATATGTAATATCATACGATAAATCTGGTGACATCATTCTCGTGGTTCTAACTCGTTCCATTCACGAGAAAAGATACTTTGAGTAATACTTTTATATTTCAACGCCAATAGTCATTTATCTGCTGTAAGAATAACTTATTTCTCCGTCCATAACGCTTGGCGAGATTTTGGCGACGAATTTAGCGGAATGTCGCCAACTTGGCGACATTTTTAAATGTTTGCCAAATTAACGAAAATCTCGCCAAATGGATAAAAATGACGCTAAATCAATGAAAATGGCGTCTAATTGAAGAAAATTCAATATCTTGGAAAGAATATAAGTATCTACTATAAGAATAACATTTTTTTAACTGTAAAAGTAGTAAATTCATTGCATTATATAAGGAAAGTCATGTGCTGCCCACATCAGATTTTTTCTTGTAAAATTTGGAAAAAAAAGAAAGAATAAAAAAATCACAAGCTGCTTAAAAAAAGATTCTGGTATGAGAAGGTTGTGTTGAATCACACTCCAGTTAGTTTACATACAATAAAAATTTTCATTTTTTTTCTGCAATGGAATATTACTACTTTCGTATTTATATTTTAAAACCAAACAGCATGCTTATTTCACTTACTAGTTTTTGCCTTCTTATAGTGTAGAGCAGTGGTTTCTAAAGTGGAGTCCGCGGACCTCTTGGGATAAACTTTAAGGGGTGTCCGCTAATAACAAAAAAATTGCGTACTCTCCAATTAATACAATTTTTTTTGTTAAATACTGTTTTTTTAATTAAATGTCTTTGCATAATATGCACATTTCCTGAATCGATCATTCTTAATTTCTGATTTTAATAAATATCGATCGATACTACAAACTAAATGTTTATTTTGTTACATTTAACTTTCATTTATATTTAGTATTTTAAAGATACAGTGAGATCTGTATAAGTTGTACACTTAGGGTTCGCCCTAAAAGTGTCTCAACTTAGACAGGTGTCCAACATAAACAGTGTGATGAAATTTTATTTTTCCCTTCAATAAAGCATTTCAAAATACTTTCCTTTTAACATATATAAAATACTAATGAGCCAATGGTTTTAATTAAACATTGTAATTACTGTTACAAAATACTTATGTATGTATGTACGTACATACTTAAAATGTGAATGAAGGAATCTGCATACACCTACTTTTATATGTAATATGTAACGGCTACTCACATGCTGTATTTGAATTCATTGGATCAGATTGATGCAGTAATCCATTTCTATTGTTCAGTAAAGTACTCTGTCGGAAGAGTTTGTTTTTTTCTAATTCCAGATGCCCATTGTATTTCTATTTTACTGTGCAGATTAAACACAGCCTTAATGTGTTCTGGCGTATTTTGCATAAAAGCATACAGTTCTAATTTTTTGACACATTGCATTGCACTTTCGTGTGTAGGAAGTTCTACATCTGTTTTTTCCTCTTCCTCCGAAGAAAACCTGTCATAATCACTCTTGCTCGATGTAGCAACAAATGGAGATTCAGTATCATGGGTTTCAAGATTTTGACAGATGCAAAATTTTGACAAGCATCGGATAACTCTTTTCTGCACGTTTCAGGAAGGCACTTTAGTTCTTCATCCAGTGACTCCAATTTGCAACAGTCTGTCACTTGGCACGCAGAAGAGATGAGATCACATAGAAATTCCGCATACTTGAAACACTTAATAATCGTGTTTTCTGATAGATTTTTCCATGCTTCTTAAATGCATCGGATTGCGTCTAAGACTGTCACTTCTTTGACAAATTTTGCCACATTCTCACAATTTTCTGCAGCCTGGAAAATTCTGGAAGTGGTCAACTTATAAAGGTATTGAGCTATGCTTTGTGACAAATTCTACCTAATTACCTGGTCAACATACAAGTTAGACAGGTGGTCAACTTATAAAAGGTTCACTCAATGTTAAAGTAATTAAGCCTATCTGTTCCTGGTCAATTAGGTCAACTCAGACAGATGGTCAACTTCACAGGTTTCACTGTGTATACATATATGGCCGTTTCAAATTTCGATGTCCATGGGTCAGCATTGTCTTTTTAAATTATTAAGGGTCTTTTAAGTTTAAAAGTTTAGGAGCCACTGGTATACGGCATTAAGGAATAAGCTCGATGGATTTTCGATTGAGGTAATTTTCGAATGTTAGCGTAACTTTTCAATTTTTATAGCTTTATAATTTGTATGTGATTCGAATAAATTAAGACATCAGCTATTTCCCTTCCTACATACATAGTAAATTTATAAGGCAAATGTGTATTGTATGGTGTATAATGTATAGGGAAAGTGTGTGTAATGTATTGTGACGGAGTTGAGAATTTAAGTTTTCAACGGAAAAGTACGTTTTAAGCATCCATGAACTCGAATTGAACGTTTTTGAGGTTTGTGTGTGTTTGGGCGCGCGCTCGGTATCTCACGAACTAATGGAGAGGGTCGAAAAAAATGGCACAATTATTATAATTAGTGAATATTGGAACCCTATTGATTTTTAAACGCAATGGAATGTTCAAAAGATACCCCCAATTTTCGAATACACTTTTTTTAAAAATCCTTTAAAAACAGGACTTTCAATAGCGTAAAATGAACAGGCATTTCATTGTAATTTTTCATTTGAAAATAAATGGGGCATAGTTTAGAACGCTATAGTATGGACCGTTCTCTAGATATTGTACGTGTTTTGAATAATTTGTCAAAAAATCACAAAATAAAAAAATGTAGTAATGATTGTCTAATATGTTCAATATTTATCATGATATATTATCATGTACAATATATTCTGCAAAAATCCGTTAGCATCATTCTCACTAATTTAGTTTGTTCCATTCACGAGAAAATATACTTTATTGTAATAAATTTAAATTTTGACACCAAAGAATGTGCCATTATTCATTTATTTCACGGGATATTAATTGAAAGTCAATTGCATTTTGATGAGTATTTTGCAGCACCCGAGTACGTTTTTTTATATAACAAATTTTCAAAAAGATTTATGCCATTTTTTCCAAGCAATTTTAACTAATTCTTTACGAAGCATATTTATAGAAGTGAGAGATAGCAGTAATCCAGTCATATAATTTAGGTTTGCAGAATTAAATAAAGGTGATTTACTTGAAATTAAATATGAGAGAATCGTCCCAAATCAATTTAAATACTGATATGTTTTGACTTTTAAGTTTCTTATTGATATTCTTATTCAGATTCATTTTCATCTTGATTAATTTATCTCAAATTTTAGTTTGATATATCTTAAAGCACAAAAACAAACTACTAAAACAACTAATGGACAACACAAACTACTAAGGGAATACAATAAGCTACAAGTTACTAATAAGCTACAAGTTACTAATAAGCTACAAGCTACTAATAAGCTACAAGCTACTAATAAGCTACAAGCTACTAATAAGCTACAAGCTACTAATAAGCTACAAGCTACTAATAAGCTACAAGCTATTAATGGACAACTGGTATATTTTACAAATTTGCTTTGAATAAAACGATACTTTTTGCAGTCTTTCGTTTTACGATGAAACCTATATACTATAAGATGTGTAAGATCAACTGGAAGAAATGCATTAGTTTATACTTGCGGCAAACGTAATTTGAATATAGAGAGATATAGAAAATACTGTAAGCCTTCGCTGAGTTATATAATTCACCTATTAAACGCTATTCATAATTAAAAATTTTCTTTTCTGTATTAAACTAAGGATTTGAGTTCAAATCAAACAAATGATGTAATTAAAATTCAAAATTATATTAATAGTTTTCCATATTTCAATAAAAATGTGTTCTTGTGGGTTATTCAAAATAAATTCTGTTTCTATGGAAATCCTCTAGCCCATATACGCATAATGGGCGTATGAAAACAAAAACGGAGTTTTTAGCTTGTCATAGCTTCCACAATGTATTCAAGTTGGCATTATCCGAATATTAGTAGCTTATCCAGTGTTTTGAAAGAAAGCACCTCACCCATCTTTTTAGGGCTAAACCATGATGGTGTGGTAATAGCTCTTACCATTGAATTATGAAGAGTAAAGCGACGACAGGCTAGTTGGATTCTGGGTTCAAATGGTATTGACAGTGTGTTTAAAGTTTTCTTAACGTGGTATGTAAATACTGCGCAGTTTATTTCGCAGAAATTGTTTGTGGCTTCGAATAATTGCTTCATCTCCAATGCGATTTAGCATTTAGTCAAATTACTTGGTCAAATCATATTAACTATTTAGACAGGCTGTTTGAATAGTAAATGCTCTAGCTTACTGATCCATAGGTGCCTGGTTTAATTTAATTAATATTTGTGTTATAGATCATTTGTGATATAGATGCAGAATTGTAATCTGCAAGAAGTTTTTAGTGAGTGTAGTGGAACTCATCTCTCGGTAAGGAATCCGGAAAAGTGTTAAACTGCATGCCTACACTTCTAAGAAGTTGTCTAATCTTCAAAGAAAAGATTCGACATTTCGATTTTGATTAACTCTCGTGTGGATTATGAATTTGCAAGAACTTGCGATGTGACAGCGATTCGTCAAACCCACGTGGGATACATTTTCTATGACGATAAAGAGAATATTTTCTAAGGTAACTCTGAGGTGGACGAAGGTCCATTTAAGATGGTAAAATGATGGATTGGGATGTTGAAAGGAAGGTGTGCAATATGCGCAGTTATTGTATTTTAGCTGTAGATGTGTTGCGAAGTTTATACGTATTCTTGGCAAAGAAAATACAAGAAAGATCAATCATGCAAAATGCATTGCTTATGAAACACTTTCCAACTGAAATGCAATTTTATTTAAACATCTCTAAAATGCGATACATTCAGCGGTGATATTTTTTTAATTATCACAGAACTACAATAATTTATTTTACTTGAACACTTAAAACTTCATCGAAAAAAAATGAACTTTATTCAAATGACGTCATCGAAACATAAATCGTCTGGCTCTCTATGTGAAAGCAGTGGACATTTCATTCATGCTCTTTTATTACAGACTCCAGAGTTAAATATTTTTGCTTGAAAGGAATTCAGCAATTCTTATACAACTCATCTTACAATCATTTGTTTGCATTATGCATCCTTTAAAATTAGGCTTCGTTGTAGAAATAATCAAAGTTTGATGATCATTTAAACTCATCACCTTCGTTGTAGAAATATTTTAATTGCGTTGGCACAGAAAATACTCAAAAATAAAGCGGTTTTAGGAGGGATGCAACACTAAATATAAATTAAAAAGAACTTTAAAAATCACGATTTTGACACTGGGAGAAAAAAGACGGATGCCATATTTTATTTTGAAGTGCGTCACGTGATCTCTATATTATATGGGTGTAATTTTTATTTAAATTTTTATTTAAAAACTACCGAACATATTTTGCTGACATTTTTGTTTATATATTTTATGGGGTAATTTGAATATTTTCTAAAATTTTCGAAGCAATTTGTGAATTTTAAATTCGCTTAAAAAATGTTTGAAAAATTAGGTCCCATAGGATTCAATGTATTTCATTTTTTCAACTCGGGTTCAATCCAAAAATAATTGGGTGAAATTATTCATTTACATTCCCAAACGTCCCAGAGATAGTCTCAATAACATACTAAAATTTCATTTTGATAAAGTCATTTTTACGGCGGTTATCGTGCGAACGGACAGACAGAATGATTAAAGTCATAAACACTTTTCAACTATGTTGTAAAGTGTTAATAAAAATGGCGAAAACGTACACATACTAGAGGTTTTACGGATCGAATATGTTGCACTTACTCGGCCTGGTATAACCATAGCAGAATCCGTGGAAATTTTGCAATTTGAAGCCCGAGTCCGGAAAACATTCAAAGTCTCGGCCCGGTTCGGCTGGAGCTGCTGATTTTACTTTCCTTATATACATAATGTATAAGGAAAGTATTGTGACGGGGTCGAAAATTCGAATTCGAATTTTCGACGGGAGAGCACGTTTCAAGCATCCCTGATCACGAATCAAACATTTTTGAAGTGATGTCTGTGTGTGTGTGTGTGTGTGTGTCAGTGAGTCTGCGGAGACGATAACTGACGAACGAATGAACCGATTCGAACGAAATTTGGTACAAAAATCACAATCCGTAAACACTGGAAGCCTATTGTTTTTATACGCAATCGAATGTTCTGAACCCCCTAAATTTTCGAGTGATATTTTGAAAAATCGTCAAAAAATCAAAACCGCTAATAAAGTTATGCAAATAGACATTTCTTATGTAATTTTTCATTAGAAAACGATTGACATAAATTTTAGAACGCTAACATAAACCGTTCTCGAGATATTGTACATTTTAAAAAAAATTATCAAAAAGTCATATAAATAAAAAAAAAATATTTCCTATTGAGAAACATGTTCACTTTTCATATGTAATACCGTGCAATAAATTGGGTGACATCATTCTCGTGGAACTAGCTCGTTCCATTCAGGAAAAAGATACTTTGAGTAATACTTTTGTATTTGAACGCCAATAGTCATTTATCTGCTGTAAGAATAATTTATTTCTCCGTCCATAACGCTTGGCGAGATCTTAGCGACGAATTTGGCGGAATGTCGCCAACTTGGCGGCATTTTTAATTGTTGCCAAATTAACAAAAATTTCGCCAAATGGATAAAAATGACGCTAAATCAATAAAAATGACGACTAATTGAAGAAAATTCAATATCTTGGAAAGAATATAAGTATCCACTATAAGAATAACATTTTTTTAACTGTAAAAGTGGTAAATTCATTGCATTATATAAGGAAAGTCATGTGTTGCCCACATCAGATTTTTTAGATTTATCTAAAATCATGAATTAGAGTTATCTATGTATTTACAATTATGTGAATTTTTTTTAACACTTTACAACATAGTTGAAAAGTGTTTATGACTTTGTTCATTCTGTCTGTCTGTCAGCACGATAATTGCCTTAAAAATGACTTTATCAAAATGAAATTTTGGTATATTGTTCAGACAGCCTGTGGGACCTTAGGGAATATAAATGAATAATATCACCCAATTAGTTTTGGATTGAATCCGGGTTGGAAAAATGAGATACATTGAACCCTATGGGACCTAATTTTTCAAACATTTAAGCGAATTTAAAATTTACAAATTGCTTCGAAAGTTTTAGGAAATATGCAAATTATCCCATAAAATATATAAAAAGAATTTCAGCAAAATATATTCAGTAGTTTATAAATAAAAATTAAAATAATAATTACGCCCTTTATATGAAGAGATCACGTGACCATTACATGAAGAGATCACGTGACTCAGTTCAAAATAAAATATGGCATCCATCTTGTGTCAAAATCGTGATTTTTAACGTTCTTTTTAATTCATATTTAGTGTTGTATCCGTTCTAAAACCACTTTATTTTTGCTTAAATTTTGTGCATCTAATATTGAAACAACGCAATTACAACATATTTAAGTTTAAATGATCATCAAACTTTGATTATTTCTACAACGAAGTCTAATTTTCACTGATGGAGAATGTAAGCAGCAAAATATGTAGAATGAGTTGTATAAGAATTGCTGAATTTCTTTAACGCAAAATTATTTATCTCATGGAGTTTGAAATATAGCTGATATGAAAGAAACATTCATTGATTTTACACACAGAACCAGACAATTTTTTCGATGAAGTTTTAAGCATAGAGTTAAATTACTTGTACCTCCATGGTTTTAAGTTTTTAATTAGAATAAATTATTATAGTATTGTGATGAATGAAAGGAATGGAAAAACAATTAGGAATGAAATGCTGCTTTTGTAGAGAGCCAGGCGAGTTATATTTAAATGCCGTCATTTGAATGAAGTTCATTTTTTCCGATGACGTTTTAAGTTTTCAAATATAATAATTTAATGTAGCATTGTGATAATTTTAAAACTATTACGTCATTCTGTATTGCTAAAATTAATATTTTTATGTTAATATCCAACTATAACTTGTCAAAATATGGCTCTTCAAAACTTTTAAAGATAAGAATAAGAAACTTGGGGCCTGGCCCCAGTCCGTACGTGCTTCTAATGCATACAGTGCGAACTTGACTTCGTTCGATACACTTTCTCCGCATTTCTAGTATTGAAAATGAGTAGTGTCTGTATATCATTTTAAAATATGTACCGTGTATGGGGCATGTGAGTATTGCATATGCATGGACGTGTTTAACCTTTTGCTTACGGGTGGAACAGCGTCCATCCCAAACGAAAAACCTCTCAAAAAGACAGGTATTTGACATACCCTATCCCAAACAGTTCGACCCCCTTTGCAGGCATTGGCGTCCATGGAAATCGCCGACAGAAGCATCGCACCTGCTGCAGCAGCTTTGCAGAGACAGAGGGAGAAATGGGTTATTTTTATAGTAAATATAATATTCTATACTGTTTAATTTGCGCAATTTTATAGATAAATTCAATATGCTGAAACAACTACCCAGGAACCAGCATCGATTGACGCATTTTGCGCTTATCATCAGAACAAAAAAATCGTTACAATATGGATTAACCGTTGTATTGATACCATTATGCAGAAACCAGTATCAATGAACCGGTTATGCTTTTCTTGATACTCAACAGCACGGAATAATCACTACTGCAATGGCAACAAGAAAACTTGGACCACAACTTTGAAAATTATTAGAAAGTTTGTACTCTTGACTAAATGACAGAAAACGTGTGCTCATTGTACAGGGTGTCCAGTGCTATCGGTGCGCGATGGCTATTTCCTCAACCGTCAGTCACAGAGATACACTTCCAATTGCAAAAATGTTTTACATTTTAAAATCTATTATCTTAGAAACAGTTTAAATCAATAAATGCATTTCTGAAGGAAATACGAAATATAAATGTTTATACGGTTCCCCGGTCCTACTAATTACTCGTATATTTAGGAAAATCATCGTCATACAATTTTATGCAAAAAAAAAAAAAAAAAATCATCCTTTTACGACCAAAATTGACTGACTTATAGCTGTTTAAAGTTGGAAGCACTTTTTGTGTTAAGAAATGGTCAATAATACGGTCCCTGATTGGTTGGTTGCCTGGAGAAATGGTCAATACGGTCCCTGATTGGTTGGTTGCCTGAAACGGGACATTTTTATGCGTGGAAAAGCGACTTATGTCATAAAGTTTAATGCTTCATAACTCGGTGAATTTTGGTCGTAAAAGGAAGATTTTTTTTCATTTTGCATAAAATTGTATGAATTGTATTTTTCTAAATATAATTGATAGGACCGGGGAACCGTATAAAAATTTATATATCGTATTTCTTTCAGAAATGTATTTATTGATTTAAACTTTTTCTAAGATAATAGATTTAAAAATTAAAAACATTTTTGCAATTGGAAGTATATCTCTGTGACAGTTCGATCCCCTGTTGCAGACATTGGCCCAATGCCTGCAAAGGGGGATCGAATTGTTTGGGATAGGGTATGTCAAATACCTGTCTTTTTGGGAGGTTCTTCGTTTGGGATGGACGCTGTCCTACCCGTGGGCAAAAGGTTAATGATTCGAAATTAACACATAGGATCTGGGCCAATTTAGAACTAACTCGCTTGCACAAAGCGACCGTAGAGCGCTGAAACAGCCGCACCCAAATTCGTCAGTGGTAATAGTTGAACTTATTTCTTATGGACAAGTTATTTCTCGTGAGACATTGTTTTGAGATCTCGCAATCCCAAAGATAATGCTCTGCGGAATTTGATTCATTTTTCTCCGCTTTTGAGATAAAGTCATGTCGGAGTATCGCCGGTGATGCTTTCTTTTTTATCTCCGGTAACTCAGATAAAAGTTGCTTGACTCTCGGCTGTCAACCGTACAAAAGTGCCTTCCGATAATGGCCTTCTCGGATAGCGTTTTTATTTTTTGAGTGAAGCATTATGGAATTATAGTTTACGAGTTTTTAGTTGCCCGGTAAACGCTGAGAAACTCGCCTCCTGATAATCGAGGCACGTCGTTTTAAGTGAATTACAATAAAATGTTGCATAGGAGCATCTTGATATATGAAAGGCACTTTCGAACGATTATCCTGGTCAGCATTTTCCAACTTGGAGTTCGTACACCAATGGTATAATGCTGGATTAAGAATACGGAAACCCCTTTGCTTATGGTACAAACCAGTAGTTTCCAAATTATAAAATCCAAGGACCTCTTAAAAAATCTGATGTGGGCAGTACATGACTTTCCTTATATAATGCAATGAATTTACTACTTTTACAGTTAAAAAAAATGTTATTCTTATAGTAGATACTTATATTCTTTCCAAGAAATTGAATTTTCTTCAATTAGACGCCATTTTCATTGATTTAGCGTCATTTTTATCCATTTGATGAGATTTTCGTTAATTTGGCCAACATTTAAAAATGTCGCCAAGTTTGCGACATTCAGCTAAATTAGTCGCCAAAATCTCGCCAAGCGTTATGGATGGAGAAATAAGTTATTCTTACAGTAGATAAATGACTATTGGCGTTCAAATATAAAAGTATTACTCAAAGTATTTTTTCTCGTGAATGGAACGAGTTAGATCCACGAGAATGATGTCACTCAATTTATCGCATGATATTACATATGAAAAGTGAGCATGTTTCTTAATAGCTAATATTTTTTTTAATTTATGGGATTTTTTGATAAATTTATTTGAAAAATGTGCAATATCTCGAGAACAGTTCATGCTAGCCTTTTAAAATTTATGTCAATCGTTTTCTAAGGAAAAATTACATATGAAATATTTATTTGCATAACTTTATTAAAGGTTTTGATTCTTGATTTTTTCAAAATTTCACTCGAAAATTTAAGGAGGTTCTGAAAATTCGATTGTATTTTAAAACAATAGGCTTCCAGTATTCCAGAGCATCTCGAAATGTGTATCTCGAAACGAGGTGCTCGAAACGTGTAGATCCGTCGAAAACTCGAATTGCTATTTTCGATGCGATTCAAATAATTTCCCCTATACATTACCATGTATGGGGGAAAGTATGCAATTGCTTTCCTTGCAATATACCCTATACATTACCATGTATAGGGTGTATTGCAAGGAAAGCAAAATGGTTTAATTACGCTGTCCATTTGATTCCACGTTAGCACCATATAAAAAAAAAATCTGATGTGGGCAGCGCATGACTATCCCTACATACTCAAGTTCATTTTCACTTTATTTTTTTTAATAATTCATTAAATTGAGTTTAATTGCAGGAAATAACGCTCATAATTATTTGAAATGACACTGAATTCGAACTTTTAATTCAATTTTCCTTTTCATTAGGTAACTGGACGTATTTTCAAAGGCTGCGTAGTAAAAATGCGAAAAAACTAAAATATCTCGAGAACGACTAGTCCTAGAGTAAGGGGGTGGGGTTGGTCCTATTTTTTTCATCGTTAAAAATTACATATAAGACAAGCATTTAATGGATACATTTGGGCATGCGTAGTTTTTATTTTAGATTTTGACGATTTTTGCGGACCATTTCGCAGAAAAGGTAGGCTCTTTTTTATCTCACGTAACAAAATCTATTCAGCACCAGGGCAACCGACACGTGACTTGCCTATAAAATGTTGTGAAATTCGGTCAATTATTTTTTTAGTTAGTGGATTACATACAATTTTTGCAGGCGATTTTGCAAAAAAGGGGCAGGTTTGTTTATCGTATCAAAATTGTCTTACCAATTGCAATCGTACCGAAATCTAATTAGCACCAGGGTAACCCATAAGTGACATATGAAATTTTACGAAATTGGATCAGTTAGTTTTTGAGTTAGAGTGGATATATACATTTCACAGACGTTACGTGTGAAATTGTTTTTTCGTGTTTTAGAAGTCCCAAAACGTGTAAATCCGTCGAAAATTCGAGTTGTGATTTTTCATATGATTCCAATACATTCCCATGTAATGTAGACAAAGTAATAAAAGACATTGCTTCAATTAACGAGATTTAATACGTTTTTGTTTGAGTTGCCATATGATAAGAACTAATTAAAGTGTTGCTGGCGTTGGCAACTAAAGCGTCCAATTTTAGTTTACAAGATTAATCGTAATTTTTAACGTCAATAACGTTTTATAAACGATGTGATGATTAGATTGTTAAAAAAGTACAGTCTTTGTCATATGTAAGGAAAGTGTGTTGCACACATGACATTTTTATTTTCTCATATGTATTGTTTTTTAGTAAACTTTTGAATTCAATAATTTGACGGATAATCACGTTTTAAGACCCCTGTATCATTTCTAACACATTTGAAAACATGTTTGTTTGTGTGTATGGGTATGATAAATCAAGAAGGATTGCATCTACCGCTATAAAAGTATATACTGTAGATATATTATGTAAAAGGCTAGAGCTAGATATAATTGTTTATTATTATCATGGTTAAAAATCGAGTTATTCAAATTTTAAGATTTTCATAGCGTTATTTCCTACGGAAAACAATAACAATTCTTAGAACAATGGGAGTAGCATACAGGGTGTCCCCAAAAAATTAAAAACGCGCTTTAATTCTTTACCTGTAGGAGATAAGTGGGCAATGTAAGTTGCAAAAAATGTTGAAAGTAAGGTAGGCAATAAGACTACGTTAATGAAATAGTCCCTCCCATTCATTTTCAAAAAGTTACGCTGTTTTAATTTTTATACGAACCACTTAGACAAATTGGATCAATCAGAAAATTTTTATTTTTAATGCAACACGATCATTAAAAAAAAAAACCGCATATCTGTATCTTTAAAATCAACTGAATTATGATAAAGGAAAAAATCTGACTTATGCCACTTTTCCGTACCATGTGAAAGGCTGTTTCATCAGTGAAAATAGGGATCATGAACAAATTGGCGATGGAAATTGTTTAGATCAAAAATACGTTAATATGTGTCAAATTTTTTTTTATCACAAATGCATCTAAATAAAGCATTGCACAGACAGAGATCATATAAAGCAATGGTACTCACTACGCTGTTGGGTATTCTATGTATTATCATCCAGTTTTATCTTTTTGTGATATGTCACGCATTTACATTTTTAAGGGTCCCCATTCACAAAATTCAATTTTCAATTAAATATAACTCGCTCAATTTTAAAGATACAGATATGCGTTTTTTTTAATGATCTTGTTGCATTAAAAATAAAAATTTTCTGATTGACCCAATTTGTCTAAGGGGGTCGTATAAAAATTTAAAAAGTGTAATTATTTGAAAATGAATGGGAGGACTATTTCATTAGCGTAGTCTTATTTCCTATCTTACTTTCAACATTTTTGCAATTTACATTGCCCACTTATCTCCAATAGGTTAAGAATTAAAGCGCGTTTCAATCTTTTTTGGACACCCTGCATAGTCTTGGATAACGACTTTGAAAAAATTCCGTTTTATAGTTAAACTATATAAAATTTTCGGATTTTTTTGTCGTTCAATTCTACATAATATATGAAACTTGTCACACAAATTTGGTTTCAATTTGTTTTAATTACTAAAATGTAACGATTTGACACACCCACCCACAAATCGACAAAAGTAATTTCTGATATCCAATCTAGGGACTTCACTGATGTATTTGCAGCAAAAAGTCGATTTGTGATTAAATCATACGATCACCGTACTTGTCTTAGGCTACATCTGCTAAAATAAAAAAGGTTACTTAATCTACTGAAATATTTATAATTATAAAAAGAAAAATGGTATAATTCAGAACCACTATTGCCATGCTTTCCTCTAATTCAGCGCGATGGAAGTGAAAATAAAGCTTTTAAATTTGTAAAAAATGTTTAAAAATATTTTATGCAGAATAGCTTGGGTGCCTAATCTGAAAAAAAAAAGAACACAATTATTTTTCTTCCTGATAATTGTGATACAAGTAGCACGAAATGTTATGGACTATGCATGCATGAGAAATTCGAGCGAAGGTTTGCATTCGAGTCATTCATTCATTTTATGTTTAATACTGGCAAAGTTGAAGGTTTGTAGAAAATAAATCCAGATTTTACAGAAATTCTGGATAAATAATACATTCTGTTGTAAAAAATATATATACACTCATAAGAAATTAAGCTACAGCTTCGAAACTCGACATGTATGCATCGTTTGAGACGATATGCACATGATTAGAATTTGGGAGCAAAAAAGAAACCGTCTTTTTAAGAAATATCGGAAATAAGATGATATTTTAGTAAGTGGTAAATCCTCCCCTGGCAGCTCTACAAGCCGATATTTGGTGTGGCATGGAGTCAATTAAGTTGCTTATGTCCCTCTGAAGATTCTATCACAAATGTTGCAACTGGTCAGCTACTTCTGTGGTATTTTGAGAAGGCTGCATTTGCCGTTTTAACCTGGTTCAGGCATGTTCTATTGGTGATAGATCTGGGGACATGGATGGCTATGGGAAAATATTAAATCATTGAACACATTGAGAAAGCCGTACAGTATGTGGCCGATGGCCGAGCGTTGTTTTGTTGGTAAATGGAACCTGGGCGGCTTGAAAGTATAGGCAGAAGAATCGGCTGCAAAATATCGTCGACGTACAAGCGAGCCAATTTTGACGGAAAAGCACGTTTTAGAACTTGGAATATTTTCTGAAAGATGTTTGTTCTCTGTGCGTTTTCGATGTGGATACGATAACACCGCTAGTGAATGCACGCCCTAGTGAATGCACCTTTTTTTTTGTCATTCGTTCGATTAGAACTCTTAATATTCGAAATTTAAAATTTTCAGATTATTCTTTCTTAATGTCTAAATATAATCCATGTTGAAAAGGGTACTATGATCTACGGTTTTAAAATGGTATAAATCCGTCACATGATTTTAATTCATCATTCTTACTGATTGACAACGTGAAAAGAAAGGAAAAATAATTAAAATAATTTTATTGTAAGAAGGCAACAAGGCATTGTAAGGAGCAGTGTTTTATTGTAAGAAGTGTTTAGGCAAGTTGTTAACGAAAGCTTGTAAAAAGATACATGTTTTTACTTAGCTGATTATGATCAATTTAGACTTAATCTGTATATTGAATATGAATGTATGAGATTGGAGACTCGCGTTCCAAATATTTTTTAAGTTCATCTTTGCGAATTAAATTTTGGCCGTGTAGTTTTTTTACAAGTTAGTGTGCGTGACTATTTGGACGAAAACGTGTTGATATTGCAGAGACTAACTACACTTTTCTTGATACGAAATATCGCACGCACTTTATCTTGCTCATATTTATTTATTTATTTATTTTTTACTTAGAACACCGTCATCTTGGTCCTCCTGGTCTTTTAATGAATGGAGAAAACTGTCACACGCAGATGTTGAAGATGATGCATCACTTTTTTTCAACTTCGGAATTCCGTCTTGCTTTTCTGATCAAACTTTTTAGAAAGAAAAAAAAATATTTCTGCATTTATGAATTATGGACACATCAAGTCAAAAGGGTTTATAGTTAGAAAATTCGCCATTAGGGGTCGTCCTTAAAGCTTGAAATCGCGCCTTCTAGTTAGCGACCAGCGTGTACTAGTTTTGACACTGGTTCAGCAATGAATAGTCGATAATTGCACTGATATCATCAAGAAAGCTTGCCATGTTCCGCAAGTTTTACGGACCTCGTGTGACCGATGAAATCAATCGGAACACGCAGCTTTTGCATAGCATAGCTTCGCTAAATACTACAATTCATTGTTATTTACTCTGCGCTGCCGTATGAAACGATAAAAATCGTAAGTGTTTTAAATCATTGTGTGGGACTGCCTTGCATCCATGAGGCAGAATCTAATGCGTGGCATCCCGGTCTGATACTATATGGTTAGACCAAAAGACATCTTCGGGTCCGAACGTTTAATTCAGGGTATGCTTGGTAGCAGGGTCTATGTATCGAGATCGGTCAAAAACTGGTTGCCACAGTTGTTTGTATGTAGCTATTTTAAGTAAAAACTAATTTTTCTACTGAAATTATCAAACAATAAATTGCTTTATGAATTTTTTTTATAAGGAGAGAGGTGAAAATACCTTCAGTGATGTCTTTTAAATATATACCAGTTTCGAAAATGAAAATCTGAGGATGTGATGTGATTTTAAATGTAGAATATGTGAGAAAACGGATAGAACTCATTACCTGAAAAATAAAATCAAATTGTTACTAAAATTCACATTAGAAATTTTATTTTCACTTTCTCATACTATGTAAAACAGTATAGATAAAGCATTGTTATCACAAAACTTTTTGAATTTGAGATTTTAATGCCAAGATATGTTTTAGAACCTCTTGGGCACGTTCTGACTATTTTTGGAGTAATGTCCGTCTGTGGTCGATTTCTTGTGTACCCGATAACTGGCTGTCACAAATGTTAACGGATTTTCATACAACTTTATACCCGGCATTGTTAAGGAAAAATCTATAACTCGATAGAATTTTTTGAAAATTCGAACGAAAACTTCGAAATTTATTCTAAATTTTATATTTTATTGACATGACAACATAGGTCAAAATTTGATATAATCATGAATAAAAGGGGGTTTTATGGCTCGATGACCATGGCACTTAGTAAATTTCAATCATTGCTGTTAAAAATAGATGCAATGCAATTTTTGTGTTAGAGACGTTATTAGCTCTTTCGTGGTGGGGGTGGGGAGTCAGCGGCAGAATACCCGCTGGCTTTACTAGCATTAATGAGTATCAATGACGTTTGAATGCCAATTTTGCACGTGAGTATAAATAAATGATTTGGTTTCGGTGAACAAAGTGACCCAAAGCATAAACTCTTAATTTTCTGGATCGTGAGTATAAAAAATCTGATGTGGACAACACATGACTTTCCTTATATAATGAATGAATTTACTATTTTTACAGTTAAAAAAAATGTTATTCTTATAGTAGAGACTTATACTCTTTCCAAGATATTGAATTTTCTTAAATGAGTCGTCATTTTCATTGATTCAGCGTTATATTTATCCTTTTGGTGACATTTTCGTTAATTTAGCAACATTTAAAACTGTCGCCAAGTTGGCAACATTCCTCTAAATTCGTCGACAAAATCTCGCCAAGCGTTATGGACGGGGAAATAAGTTATTCTTACAGCAGATAAATGACTATTGTGCGTTTAAATACAAAAGTATTACTCAAAGTATCTTTTCTCGTGAATGGAACGAGTTAGATCCATGAGGATGATGTCACCCAATTTATCGCATGATATTACATATGAAAAGTAAACATGTTTCTCAATAGTTAATATTTTTTTTAATTTATGGGATTTTTCTGATAAATTTATTTGAAAAATGTGTAGTATCTCGAAAACGGTTCATGCTAGTGTTCTAAAGTTTATGTCAATCGTTTTCTAAGGAAAAATTTCATAAGAAATGTCTATTTGTGTAACTTTATTAAAAGTTTTGATTTTTTGATGATTTTTTCAAAATTTCGCTCGAAAATTTAGGGGGGTTCTGAGCATTCGATTGCGTTTTAAAACAATAGGCTTCCAGTATTCATGGATTGTGATTTTTGTACCAAATTTCATTCGAATCGCTCCATTCATTCGTCAGTTATCTTCTCCACAGACTCACTAACACACACACACACACACACACACACACACACACACACACACACACACAGACATCACCTCAAAAATGCTTGATTCGTGATCAGGGGATGCTTGAAACGTGTTCTGCCGTCGAAAACTCGAATTCGAATTTTCGACCCCGTCACAATCCTTTCTTTATACATTTTGTATATAAGGAAAGTGAAAATACCTAACAAGTTAAATATATATTATTCTTAATTGCATCACATAAAGATGTAGATTTATCTTAAAACGATAAAATGCAACTTGTTTTTTGTTAACAGTTTTATGTAAAATCATTATTTTAACACAAAATCATTACAAATAAATCTGATGTGGGCACCACATGACTTTCCTTATATAATGTAATGAATTTACAACTTTTACAGTAAAAAATAGGTTTTTCTTATAGTAGATACTAATATTCTTTCCAAGATATTGAATTTTCGACAATTAGTCGTCATTTTCATTGATTTAGCGTCGTTTTTATCCATTTGGCGAGATTTTCGTTAATTTGGCAACATTTCAAAAAGTCGCCAAGTTGGCGACATTCTGCCAAATTTTCGCCAAGCGTTATGTACTAAGAAATAAGTTATTATTACAGCAGATAAATACCTATTGGCGTTCAAATACAAAAGTATTACTTAAAGTATCTTTTTTCATGAATGGAACGAGCTAGATCCATGAGAATGATGTCACTCAATTTATCGCATGGTATTATATATGAAAAGTAACCATGTTTCTCAATAGGAAATATTTTTTTTTTATTTTATGACTTTTTGATAATATTTTTGAAAAATGTATAATATCTCGAGAACGGTTCATGTTAGCGTTCTAAAATTTATGTCAATCGTTTTCTAATGAAAAATTACATAAGAAATGTCTATTTGCGTAACTTTATTAGTGGTTTTTATTTTTTGACGATTTTTTCAAAATTTCATTCGAAAATTTAGGGGTGTTCTGAACATTCGATTGCGTATAAAAACAATATGCTTCCAGTGTGTACGGATTGTGATTTTTGTACCAAATTTGGTTCGAATCGCTCCATTCGTTCGTCAGTTATCGTCTCCACAGACTCACTGACACACACACACACACACAGACATCACTTCAAAAATGTTTGATTCGTGATCAGGGATGCTTGAAACGTGCTCTCCCGTAGAAAACTCGAATTCGAATTTTCGACCCCGTCACAATACTTTCCTTATACATTATGTATATAAGGAAAGTAATAAGCGAAAATAGTTGTTTCTAATTTTTGTCATAGCTTTGGTGTATAGGGTTGTTGTTGATGAAACCCAGACCGTCCGACCTACCAGAAAGGTGTTGAAGACCCAGACCGTCCGACTCGTCACCAAGGACTTGAGCATCTATTTGGACGGCCGGGAAAGGAGTTAGCGGAAGCCAACTTCAACTGGCCCTCGTCCGACGGTCCAAAGCAACGTTAATTAGAAAATCATAATAATATTTACAGGAGATTTACATATCTGATTCACAACATTGGAACTTCTGTGAATTTTTTTTTTTTAAAAAGTGAGCAGCACCATAAAAAGTAAAATAAATGTTGGTGACAAATGTTACATCTTTAGGTAAAAACTGTGGAGTAACAAGAACACTCCCGAAAACAAAACGAGGAGTAAACAACTAAAACAACCACCAAAAACATCACAAGACAAGTACAGCAAATACAAGACAACAAATACAGCGATACACCAAAGGTAACACCTCCAGAGAAAACACAGGGAGACCGACCAAAGGGAAAAGAATAAAGGGACAAACTCACAAGCTGATCAGGTAATTTGGTTTGAGATGTCTCTAGCAATGAGTACACAGTTTTTTAATTTTTCAACGGAAGAATTATTAGAGCTGACTCTCGAGAACCAGACTGCACAATTTGCGGGAGAGGGTTTAATTAAATGAAATTTTTTAGTATGGGGGCAAGCAAAAACAAAGTGATCGGCGTCACCAAATGCGCCGCAAGTACAGCTAGATGTAGATTTTTGTTTGAAATAGAATAAGTAGTCCATGAATGGGCCATGGCCAGTTAGAAAATAAATAAGATATTTGTTTGTGATTTGAAGGGAAGGGTTGACCCGGGGGAGAAAGGAGGAAATGCGGGCAGGATCATGCGTCCGGGGGGAAATATAAGAATTTAAAAAAGTTTGCCAATGAAGGGAGATGTTTTGTTTACAATAATTTTTTAGAAGGGAAAAGGGGAAGGGAAGGGAAAAGGGAGAGCCGGAAGAGGTAGCAATTTTAGCATACTTGTCAGCAGTCTCGTTCCCCGAGATGTCAGAGTGGGCCTTAACCCAACGGATATTAATGAGCTTTTTATTAGAAATTGCATTTAATTTAATTTTTGAGAGATAACTAGATTTATTTTTAATAGAGTTAAAAGCCGAAAGGGAAGAAAGACTATCAGTATAAATATTAATTTTTGTATTATTTGATGAGGCCCAGTCAATAGCATAATCAATGGCAGAAATTTCTGCCTGAAAAACTGTGTTCCCATTGGCTAGTTTAAAGGTAAATGTGTCTTGAAGTGTTTCATTTTTGAATACACAGACAGCAAAACCAGTGTTTCCATCAATGGAAGAGCCATCTGTATAAACATTGAAATTAGAAAAAGAGGAGGGAGGAAGGGGGACAAGGTTAGCAATACGTTGAGAGGGAGGAATAGCAGAAATTGGGCGGTTAGAGTCAAACAAGGAAGGGGCAGGGACGGGCAGATTAGAAAAAAGATTAATACGATGTTTCCAAAACATATATTTTTTAAAATTTGTGTTTATTATGATATGAATAGGGGGGATACCAGTGATGGAGTATAGAGAAATGTTAGAAGTGGTACGAAAACCAGAAGAAATTTTTAATAGGAAAATCCTTTGAAGAGAGAGAAGCTTTTTGACCTGGTCCCCAGTTAATGCCCCGTCCCAAATTCCCGCACCATAAATTAAAGACTTTTCGATAACCGTTAAATACCAAATTTTTAAAAAGGATTTGTCTACCCCCCAGTTACTGCCAGACACCCGCCCAAAGGTGTTGGCAACCTTATAACATTTCTCCTTTAGGTTAAAAATGTGTGTACTCCATTTAAAGTTATCGTCTATAGTGATTCCTAAGTAGATAAGAGAGCGGGAGGTAGGTATTTTATAATTTAAGATTTTAAAGGAGGGCCTATTACGTATTTTGGTTCTATTCTTATTAAATATTATAGCTTTGCATTTCTCTGGTGAGACTGAGAGTTTAAGGTTAGAAAGGGTTGTGGAAATTAAATTTAATAAATTGTTTGTGTTTGAGCGAAGGGTAAAAAGATTAACACCGTAAGTAACCACCGCGAGATCATCCGCGAAGGCTTGAATGTGATAAAGATCATTATTAAGATTGAGAATAGCGTTAAAGTAGATGCTCCACAGGGTAGGGGATATAACCGAACCCTGTGGGGCGCCCATCGAAATTGTTTTATTAAGTTTGAGAGATTTATCAGAAAAGGAAATTTGTCTGTTTGTCAAATATGAAAATAAAAAAGATTGAAAATTCTGTGGAAGGTTTATATTATTAAAGGCTTGTGGTAGAATATTCCAATTCAGGCTATCAAAAGCCCCGCAGATGTCCACGGTGGTTAACGATACAAAATTTTTGGATTTGTGGACTTTTATTGATTCGATCAGCCTGTGAGCGGCATCTTCGCAACAGGTTAGCTCTCTGAACCCAAACTGCAGGGGATGAAGAGCTCCCTCAGTCGACAGCCAAAAGTTAAGTTTTGTTATAAAAATTTTTTCTAGTATTTTACCAAAAGTGGGAAGGAGGGAAATGGGACGAAAGGAGGAACAAAGGGAAGGATTTTTGCCCGGCTTGTTAAAAAATAAAATATTTGCGTTCCTGAGGCAGGAGGGAAAGTGACAAAGTTTAAAACAGAAGTTGATAGATTTAGATAAAAGGGAGGGAAAAAATTTATATAGCTGTTTCCAGATGGCAAAGTCCAGGAAATCCAGTCCTGGAGCTTTGCCCATTTTTAAATTGTTGAAGACTGAAAGGAGCTCCACATCAGAGACAACTCCCAAGCCTCCTTCTGGGACTGAGAAAGTTGGAAAACCTTGAAAATCTATATCCTCCTTAAAGTGGTGATCCAAAAGACGTAAAAGTTTATCATGGTGGCTGAGGGAGGGAGAATCCGGGAAGTGCAGATTTAAATTTGTAAATTTTTTAAATTTTTGAAAAGAAAATTTGAAATGAGAGCCAAAGGTTTGGGTGCAGCCAGAACAATATTTTTTCCAGGATTCTAGGCGCGATTTTTTAATTAATAGTTTATATTTTGCCCTATTGCGTTTATAAAGTAATTTAGCAGCATTAATTTCACCGGGGGAGGCAGAGTTCCTCTCGAGTGATTTAATTCTTTTAAAGAGAGCAGTTACAAAGTTACGAAATTTCGACAATTCCTGATTCCACCAGGAGAAATTAGTAATTTTAGATTTTTTCTTCCTTATGAAGGAAAGGGCGCAGTTTTGTGTCAGGTCTATGAAAGTTTTAAAGTAATTATCTAGAGAAGAACTATCGGTTATTTTATCTAAGAGGGAATATAAGAGTTGAAGGTGTGATTTAAAGTTATAAATGAATTTCCCAATTCCATATTGGGTTTTTAAAAAGAATGAATCGTTTAAAAGGGGGGAAATATTTAATATTATTTGAATGAATTTATGGTCACTGTGAGAATCACTCGAGAGGACTTCCCAACTCTGCAGAGAATCAAAGAGGGAGAAGTTTAATAATGTAAGATCGGGATAACCAATACCGGTGTGGGATTCGAATGTTGGACCACAACCGGGATCATTACACAAGAGGAGATTATTACTTATGCAAAAATCTATAAGATCAAGGCCCCTTTGGTCGGTAAAATTGTAACCCCACATCCGAGCTCGAGCATTAAAGTCGCCAAGGAGAAGGGTGTCATTGTTAAAGAAATCGTAAGGTGAAAGTTCTGCCAATAACAAGGTAAAATCATCATGAGGGGGGAAGTATAAGCTCCCAACAGAGAGAAATTTGCCTGAGGGGAGAAGAATTTCGATAAAAATTGAAGAAGAAGTTTTAAATTTGAAATTAACGGAGAGAGAAGTATTAAAAATTAATATTATGGCTTTTAATGAAAGGGAAGAGAATTGAAGGGTGCCAGGGGGGGGGGAGATAAGATTTTTTCCTTATTCACATATGGCTCCTGAAGGCACAATATATCTATTTTGTTGTCTATTGCATATTTAATAGAATTGGAATGGACCACCAACGAATGGTTGGTATTAATTTGGATGCATTTAATTGACATTAAAAAAGTAAGATAGTAAAATGCCAGAGCCCGGACAGGGGAAGGAGCGAGAACATTTGAGTTCTACGGCAAGGGAAAAAAGGGGGAAGGTACAGATTACATATATACATATATACAATTTTAGTTACACGTTTATACAATAATATGTACAAAATATATTGCAGAGTAGGTTTGATATGAAATCAACCTAAGATTCTTGTTGAAGTTTTTTAATTTTAGCTAATTCGACCTTGAAGGTACTGCAGTTTTTGCGATCATACGCAGAGTGGTCAATTTTGTAATTGAGTTCAGGGTGATTATTGTTCGCCGTAGTGCAATTCACACATACCGGGGATCTCGCCCTACACTCTTTATATGTGTGTCCCGAACGGGTGCAGATGCCACAATTACCGACGGGAAAATGGCAAAAGTTGGCCACATGGCCGTAGCCTTGGCAGTTGTAGCAAATCTTAAGAGAGATGAACTTTTTAACGTAGAAAAAGGAAAAATGATTGAAGACTTTTTTAGCTTCCAAAATTTTTGATGCTGAGACTAAATCCACAAGAAACACCCAGTTTGTGTTACCGCTTCTAGCTTTGAAATTCTTGAGGATCTTTATTTCTCCGGGTTTGATGTCCTGATGGTTGTTGCATATTAGAGCTTTTACATTCTCTTCATTGTACTCTGGAGGAATGTTGAACATTATGATTGCTCTCTTTTTATCCTCCTGTTTCTTGATGTTAAATTGATTACTAATAGTAGAATTCATGAAGAGGGGGACCAGTTTGTTAGGGTCTCCCTCTCTGCAAGTAACCTTAAGTGTTCCATTTGGAAGCGCCGTTACATTCTTAACGTTTACTCCCTTAGGTACAGGGAGGGAAAATAGAGTTTTCTTCAGTTCAGCATTTCCTAAGGAACGGTCCTTCCCCTGTAAAAGGACACTAGAATAAGAGCGGGGAGCCAAATAAGAAGATGTGGTAGTAGTAGAGCGTGGACGAACAGAGGAGGAAGACGAAGCAGCAGCACGGTTAGGAGGTCCTCTGGAAGATTGAGGTGGATCATTCACTAGGTTTGGATTGTCCTTCCGGATGGCAGAAGCGAAAGAGCGAAATTCAGAAAGCATCATTGATTTGAAATGTGCCAAGTCCTCGTTAATAGATTTAGTAAGAGTTGTAAAGGTTTCAGGATTTGGTATAGCAGGACGAGGACGAGGAGAGGAAGAAATATTACTTTCCAATGTATATCCGGCAATTCGGATCTCTTTTATTTTATCATCTATGTAAGCTTTTTGCCCGGCAGACATCTTGACATTTCGGTGTAGGTAGTTGCTCAATTTAGTGACATTTGAGATAATTTTTAAGAGATGCTCATTATTAATGTTGATTAGATTGGATGAAGCATCGGTGATGCAGGACTCCGGGCTGGAAGAGGTTGATGGAACTTGAACAGGAACAGGAGAAGCAGTTTTTAAAGATGAACCTGGAGGAGAGATAACAGATTGGTGATGTGATGCTGCAGCATTAAAAGACACTGGAGGAGAAGCAGGCAAGGGAGCAGAAGACACCAGAGCAACCGGAGGAGTAGACACAGGAGGAGAGGGCAGCAGCCGCGGGGGAGAAACAGCCGAAGCAGGAGGAGGAGCCATTTTAGTCAAAGAAAGCCTGGATGAGGTAGCAAAAGTTTTTGGAGTTCTATTATCATCAGCTGGAGGTTGAGAAGAGGAAGTTGAAGTTGAGGAAGACAAAGGAGCCAGGGGGAAGACATTAGACGTTGGCTGAGAGCCTCCGCTGTAGCGAGGAAGTCGAGGAGGTAATATTGAGTGTGAAAATGCAGGTGATTCATAAATTCTAGAGGTGCGAGAAGCACACTTAAAGTTTGTAAAACGTACTGCGTTTCCGGTAGTAGGTGTGTCCACGATGGGAGAGGCACTATTCGCCACCACACTAACTTCAGCAGAATTCACACAGTGGCCACCCGTGGGGACACTTTCACTAATTGTAGAAACACATTCACTGGTAGTAGGCACACTTTCACTGGTTGTACTAATGTTATTAGCAATTTGAGCATTTTCTGTATTAAAGCTTTTGGAGTTGGGACTTAATATTAAGGGCGAGATCGTTACTGTAGGTTGTAGAGGAAGTGGTGGAAAGTTTGCAGTGGAGAGGAATTCCATGTTTAAGGACATAATTAATTTTTGATAGTTATAAATACAGAATAATACATAAAATGCAATACAATAATAATACAGAATAATACATAAAATGCAATACAATAATCAAATACTAACACTTAGACAATCAACTAAACAATCAATAACCTATCTGAGAAGTCAATTATACTCTCAGAAAACACTTACTATAGGAGGTGTTACCAGAATTCAACAGTTTATCCATAGATTTATAAATTCTAAAGATGTAGTTTTTACCATATACATATTCCCTAAACTTTATAATATATTTTAATTGTCATTCTATGTAACATATAATCCCTATACATTTTGAGAATATCATTTGAAGAGGCGTGAATCAAAGCTGGAATTATATCTTGAAAGAGGATGTCGAATCAAAGAGCAAAATGTTGCGAATATCTTGAAAATGGGTATTATTTAAAAGCAAAGCTGAAAGGATAACAGAGCTGACAAAACCGTAACAGAAAAGACCAATGTTAAAAGGCCTATGCCAAAAATTCGGTCGAAACCGGCCAGAAAAATTAATTTAAACAGAAAAGGATCCAGGGTGAAGGAATGCTGGGACGGAGATTATAAAATTAAAAAAAATGTGGAATTTAAAAAAAAAAAAAAAATTTTTTTTAAGTTTTCAAATGGACAATCCCATGTTAAACAACTGGTGCTTGAAACAAAACAGGATACCAAAACATTAATTTAAGAATATTTTCAAAATTCTTCAAAGGAAGAAAAGGAAGCCAGGGGAAGAAGAGGACAGGCGGGAAGAGGTGCGAGCAGCAGGGCGGATACACTACCAAAAAAGGGGACGGGAAAAGCAGAGTACAGGGCCAGGACAGAGTCCAACACAGAAAAAGGGGGGAAGCGGAGGACCGAAAGTGAAAAATGCGAAAACATGAAGTTTTAAAACAGTAATTTCATACATTATTCAGGGTCACAGTAAAAAATAAACTATCAATAGATTAAACATTGGAGAACATGAATATACACTTATATATACAAAAATAATAAGATAAAGATATGTAAACAGATGTAAGATTGGTCCAATTTGGACACAATCCGAAGAAATCCCAATACAATTGCTTTGTAGTTACATTGGAATAATTATAAATTAAAACTTAAGTTTTCTCACCAACCGTGAGTAGCAGCATAAAACCGAAGATATCTGCTTAAAGCTCTTGTGAGGGACGATATTAAGTATACAATTATTTTTCGTATAGACTAAAAATCGCGCATTCAAAGCATAAAATACCGGAAGGCGAAAAAGTGCGTCATCACACGTTGAACGATCGGAACCCTACCAGCTACCAGAAAGGTGTAAGGTAACTGCTTGGACGGTCGGGAAGTGCCACCCAATTTAGACCGGAACCCAGTGGGGGAGGCATCCACAGGGACCGTACCCTCCTTCCCCTACCACCAACCTCTCGGAAGGACTTTCGGACCCACATGTTTAACGTGATCGTACTCCGCATGAACACGGCGGCAGTTTTGGCAGTGGCTGGAATCGAACCCGGGCCAACCGAGTGCAACTCCAGCGCGCTAACCAATGGGCTACCGCGCCCTTGGTGTATAGGGTGTGCTAGCAAAAATTTGGAATGGGGATTGCTTTACGAATCATTTCTGATATCAGAATCCATAAATCGGTTTCGCGCTTACTATAATCTCGTCAGTATCGAATGGCTGATATATGCAATGGCAGCCAGAAACTTACTATATGCCAAATTTTGCGAACCTGTGTGGGAACTGACAAATTGAGTCCAAGCACGTAGCAGGCTTTAAAATTCTTCAACATTTATCTCGGGATACACTATGCGGTAACGTGCGTAGTTGTAGAAACCACCAATAGGGGGCGTCCCCCCAAATTTGAAATACGTTCTCATTGGAGATAACAGCAATTATGAACTATTTTCGCGCTTGAAATGCTACGTCGAACGACTGAATTTGTCAGTTTCTATAGAGGTTGATTTTGACATATAGCAAGTTTATTGTTGCCATTACAGTTTATCCCTTCGGATAAACTGTAATGGCGTTGGATAAACTGTTCGGATAAACTGAAGAGGCGTTGATGGACTCTGGGTCTTCAGACGAGTTCCTCACAACACGAACCAGACTCTTCTAGGTGGCGTGGTAGGACTGATTTTGTATCTTGAGCCTAAAACCGCCAGCAACTGGGGTCTTGACTTGGTGAGTATTCTTTGGACCTTACCCGTCGAATAATTCCGTTGACCACGTGACCGCGGATGCAAATTTGCTGGATGGGATATTAGATCACGAGGCCCGCCCCTGGTTTGGTGTGTCGGATTTCATATTCTAAACTGCCATTGCATATTCATGCTGACGAGCGCATAATAAGAGCGAAACCGGTCAGTGGATGCTGTTATTTGCAATGGGAGTGCATTTAAAAGTTTTCTAAATTTATCAGAATTTAGGGCGGTGTGCAGGAGAAGTCACATAGATCACATCAGATTTTGTTTCTTCGAGAATCGACACATGAGGTTCAAAGTTCAGAAATTCCTTTCTCTTGGTGGAAGATTTATCTTTCTTACGCGAAATTTTTACGACAAATATTTTTCTTCGGTTATACTGCCACTTTAGATGATAATATGCGAGGTAAAAGTTTTCGAATGGCGCTCTTAAGATGTCTCCCCTCTCCTTTAATACTGATAAATGTTGCACGGTGTTTACTGTTGATTGTTATAGGTTTCTGCGATAACGGGACCTTAAGACAGCGTTCTCGAGTGTATGTGTGGGCATTACGGAATGACAAGCAGACGTATTTTGTTGAAACGTCCCGTTTAGATCGCTTAATAGATCCGGAAGTGCCCTTCTCTACTGAATGATTTTGGAAATGTGATTTGGAATTTTCTCCGGTGAAAGTTTATGGCTCATAAATGCTATACGTGCTGAATTGCTTTTTAATGTATTGCACATGTAAATTCTGTATATGTAGTTATACAAGTGGATCATAATTACTTTTCCTGTATGCAGAGTTAAAGTATTGTAATTGGTAGAGCTGCAGACAGCGGGGAATGGGGGGGGGGGAGGGGGCAAAAGGCATTGCATACAGGTCCGGCCCGCATAAACAGTTTATGAAAATTGCTCATTTACTTGGGGTTAGTAAAAGGGTCCGATAATTCCTCTGGAAGCGGTACTGGTGGCGGGATCGAAAATTCGAGTTAGAGCAAGTTTTAAGCACCTTTGAACTCGAATCGAACGTTTTTGAGGTGATGTCTGTGTGTATGCATGTTAATGTGTATATGGCTGTGAACGTGACATTTCAAGAACGAATGGAATGTTTCGAAAATAAAATACGATTATCACAATCGGTGAATACTGGAATCGTAATGATTTTAAACCCGATCGAACGTTTGGGAGACCCCAAAATATTTGAATGAGTTTTTGAAAAAAATTCGTTCAAAAATCAGGATCTTTAATAATGTTAAAGAAGTAATTATTTTATTTGTAATTTCTTATAACTAATGTAACACACTTTAGAACGGTAGTATGAAATTACATGAATGAAATGCATGAAATTTGGTATGCTTATTTTGATCGATAGCAATAAGCATATCAATTATTAGCGGGATTTATTTTTTCAATGGCCAGACATGTGATTAACTAATCATTTGCCCGTACGGCGACCGGATCGTAAGCCATTTTGCGTCACATGACGTTGCCCTGGTGCACCACGGGGGGGGGGGGGGGGCGAGATACATTACATCCTTTACGGACACTACAACATTCATGCCTACAAGTGGGATTCGAACATACGACACCGGCAGTCGAGAGATCACAAGAAAAAGCTTGCTTTAGATTTCTCGGCTACCGTGGTGATTAGTGAGATTTATTATTAAGACGGTTCTAATTTGCATTCCACCCCCCTCCCCCGAAAAGAGTGGACATTTTTTAATCTATAGGGAAAGTCTTTGAACACATGATAATATTTCTTTAACACAATATTCCTGAATATGAATTTTTATGCTGATACGTGCATTTATACGTGAGTTATCGTATTCACACCGCCCAGGTACACATACACATATAAATGAACACAAGTATTCAAAATGTGTTCAGGCGGTTTAAAACGTAAATTTCTGTCAAGATATGAAAAAAATTTTCGCATAAAAGTTTTTTGCAGTATAAGAAGGTAAAAATATCTCTATTCTTGGCAATAGCTTTTTTTTAATCTGTCATGGAAATAACGAAAAGAAAAAATGAATTTCTCATTTACAGGTTAATTAAGCAAGAGGTGAGCATTTTCTGCCTCGTCTTTTTTTTTACCCATTTTGTTAATTTTCCATGAAATCGAACGAACCATTCAAAATAGATGATGGTAATGAAGTTCGGAAAAAATGGCAACACATTCTGCTTGCTGTTTTTTTTTGCGGCAATTAGTTGGAGAATATGTTTGGAAATCTTCATTGCACGCATCTCAAACGGAATTCATATATCCAGCTTTAAAGATTCCGAATCTGCTTAAGAATTGATTATTTCGTCGTTTGTCGCAGTTTTGCTTTGCGATTTTATTTAATTACTCAATAGTAAATATTATTTTAATTTCTCGTATTTCACGAGGTAAAAAAAAATATTTTCTCAAATTCTATTATTCTAAGTTTTGATAGGCGGTGAAGAATCTGTTTCGCAATCTTAACACGTTTTGTGAACTTTTGGAATGATGGGATTGCGTTTCTATTGCAGATATCGGTTTCCGCTGACCGGTTTTTGCATTTTTAACACAGAATAGCCGGTAACTGCAACAGCAGCAAGTTTTCAATTTTGAGAACCTCTGTGAAGACCGACAAAGTAAGTCATATATTACTTGGATGGCCGCTGTGAGTATGAACTTGACCATTGTAGCTTCGTGCAGCCTGAGGTGAACCTTGAAATTGGATCCCGGTAGCTTGGTATGACTGATTGCGTCGGTTTTTGCGAAAGCCTAGCAAAATTTTAGCACATAAGACGAAAACTTGCTACCGTATCAGTTAGCGGCTATTTCCTGTTGATAAGCCTTGAAAGTACGAAACCTGTTCATAGAAAATTTGGTTTTTGCAATGGGAGCGCGATCCTACCGTTGGAAGTGGCTCCTTTTGCGTGGTTTCTGTGAATATTTTGGGATTAATATCTTGCTGTGTGCACGTTCAAGTTGTTTATAAGATAACTTTAATAAGAAAGTATAGCAATGAATTTTATATATAGACACTTACGCTTCGCGTGGGTGAAATGGCTAGTGGTCATTAAACATGACACTTATAAATAATTATTCTGAATATCAAAAGCCAGTTCAAATTTAATGCATAAAAATGGCGCACATTTTATTGTTCCCTTAACATGGAAATTGAGGAATGTAAAACAGTATTCTATCTCCATTTATTGTATGCTGCTTATTTTCAATTTTTTTTTCAGGCATTTTAATCCCAAAACCAATCATAAATAAAAAATATTTTAAATAGTTTGATTAGAATTGCCAGCAGATGATTGAATCGTATAACTCTGTTACTATGGTTACAAGTGGAAATAAAATCTGCATAAAAATTGAATTATACAATATAAAATATCGTCTGCAATAACTTCTCGTATAAATAAAAATGACTCAATAAAGGCTGGTTGAACAACAATCCAGTTAATTAAGAAAATTTAAGATATATTTTTTTTTTTACGCAGGGTGATATAAAAATAAATTTTCGTGTCTAGTCGTTCTCGAGTGATAGCTGAAAGAATGTTGGAACAAAAGATTCTGGAGATTTATATATATTTTTCGAACAAAATTGCAGGATTTAAAAATTTTCTCATTATTTATAGACCAAGTAATAACCAGTGGCGAAGCGTGATGAAATAATTTGGGGCTATAGAAAACCGGGGATCAAAATTTGCAAAATAAAATTTCATGCTCTATATTTTAGCTTACAAATAAAACATAAAATGACAGTAAACTTCCGATAATGCTGCCCGTTCAGGACTTCAGTGGTGCCGGATAACCAAATTTGCCAGGTTATCGGATGTCGAACTAACATTGGGTGAAAAATTAATTTAAAACAAAATAATGGACACTAATTGTGATATTTTTACCTAAAGCTTTACAGGCTGAATTACTCTGTATACAGTATGTGAAAAACATTTAAATTAATTTTAGAATCATAATGTAAATTTCAACGAACATAAATATGCATATAAAACATTTAATCTATTTCAGTAAGTGTGCTTCAGTACAGCCGATTGGACCGGATAGTGCTGCCGACAAAATTTTCGGGCTCCTATGCAACAAATGTGCGTCTTCACACTATCATCTATTTCACAAGTTATTGACCTTTTTTCGTAAATTGTTTGTGCGACACAGGGTCTTATACCTCTCAGGTTCCTATGCAGCAAAGCATTCTTTTGCTCCTACCTGTCGACGTTCTGGACCCAAATGCGGTTTGATAAGCCGGATTATTGTGCGTTCCGAAACATTGAATGCCGGACAAACTGAAGTTTACTGTAATAACTAAATTACGATGAATATAAATTTGACATTTTGGAATTTTTTTCACAGTGGAACTTCGGTTTTGTGTTTCTCTGTGGAATCGATTAAAAAATGTTATATGCGGGAAAACACAATACACTGGAAACTTTATTTTAATTAGAATATAAAAATCGAGGAAAAACATGTAAGAAAATAAATATACCATTCACAAAATTTTCCTTTTTAACTTGTTAAAAATTTAATTTCTGATCTAGATAGAAAATTTCCAAACTTATTAAAATTGTGTATTTGCATATTACATTCACTGTTATGTGGATTTTAACCACACGTTCGGTCAGAACGCATAATTCAGTAATATTGTTCATTAAAACAATCTCCGACATTGGCCGTGTAGAAATAAAAATGCATATAAATCAATTTAATGGGAAATGAGGACAACGGACATGATATAAAACACTAACAAATATTTATTAACAAAAAGGAAATTAAAAGTAATAGCAACATATTTAATTGATTTAATTAACACTCTTACTAAATAATAATCACTCCCCATTAACATTCTTGTTGACATTCATGTATATCACCGTCGTGACAATAATTGCACCATTCTCTTAACAATGAACATTTAGAGTATATGATTAAAAATCTCCTTCATTTAAGTTTATAATTAAATTCACCCTGATTATTTTACTCAAATGTAAAGTGAAGGGGATGTCGAGAAAGTGAGAAATTAAATAACATAGCGTCAACAGACTGAGTGTAAGGGACATGCATTGCGTACCTTCAATACTTCGCTGAACCGTCACCGGATGCGGGGAATTCGGCCGAGGAAACGTTGGTCATCACTGCAGACGTCTTTTGGGGAACCTTCTCTCCCGAAACACAAAATCAATTCTTTCTATTTTTAAAAATCTCACTCTCTCTCGAACATCCGAAAAAATGTCTCCTCCTACACAATTAAGCCCCAGGTTTATTACTGGCTCCCCCAATTGAAGTCCCCGGTATTTTCATTGGATATTCCAGAATTATATCCAGCTATTGGGTGCTGTGAGGACAGAGGGATGGTTATCACCCCAGAATTAATATCTAACAGCTGAGTCAGGGTTCCCATGACCCTGGGTGTACGTGCGGCCGAAAACGGACAAGGGTCAGCTCTCCCCAAAAACGCCCTGCTGTGAGCCAGCCCCTTTGTAACTGAGCCATCGCTGTCCATATTTCTCAGAAACATTGCTTGCTCACCCTTTTGCAGGTGTTCTCTTAGGGAAATGTATATGAATTGTAGGGGTAGCACAGGGACCATCTTTGTAGGTTGTACTCCCTCCATAATTCGCAATGTTCCAAATTTGCCTTGGAACATTCACCATTCAGTTTCCAGAAGAATATTTTCTCTGCCTTTTAATACACAAACATGTAAATTTTTTTGCTATAGCTATGACACTTCTAATTTATATAAAAAAATTTAAGCAAATAATAAAGGGAAATCAAAGAATGTAAAATGAAATCAAAGAATGTAAAGTGAAATCAGAGAATGTAAAGTGAAATCTGCATTATACGTATTTTGATAAATATCAATTCTATACGTCGAGTTTGTAGCTCTGAAAAAAATATTAAAACCTCTATAATATCAAACTCCTGTAATTTAGCGATTTTCTAAATCAAATTTCCTATTTTTAAAATCGCGTTTTTCGTGTTCTAGAGTGTTCGAATCGTGTGGATCCGTCGAAAACTCAAGTTTCAATTTTCGACATGATTTCAATATTTTCCCCTATACATTACCACATATATCTAGTCGACAACAGCCATTTTTACTTTCCATATATACATAATATATAAGGAAAGTATTGTGACGGGGTCGAAAATTCGAATTCGAGTTTTCGACGGGAGAGCACGTTTTAAGCATCCCTGATCACGAATCAAACATTTTTGAAGTGATGTCTGTCTGTGTGTGTATCAATGAGTCTGTGGAAACGATAACTGACGAACGAATGGACCGATTCGAATGAAATTTGGTACAAAAATTACAATCCGTAAACACTGGAAGCTTATTGTTTTTATACGCCATCGAATGTTCAGAACCCCCCTAAATTTTCGAGAGAAATTTTGAAAAAAATCGTCAAAAAATCAAACCTCTAATAAAGTTACACAAATATGCATTTCTTATGTAATTTTACCTTAGAAAACGATTGACATAAACTTTAGAACGCTAGCATGAACCGTTCTCGAGATATTGCACATTTTTAAAATAAATTTATCAAAAAAATCCCATAAATTAAAAAAATATTTTAACTGTTAAGAAACATGTTCACTTTTCATATGTAATATCATGCGATAAATTTGGTGACATCATTCTCATGGATCTAACTCGTTCCATTCATGAGAAAAAATACTTTGAGTAATACTTTTGTATTTGGACGCCAATAATCATTTATCTGCTGTAAGAATAACTTATTTTTCCGTCCATAACGCTTGGCGAGATTTTGGCGACGAATTTAGAGAAACGTCGCCAACATGGCGACATTTTAAAATGTTGCCAAATTAACGAAAATCTCGCCAAATGGATAAAAATGAAGCTAAATCTATGAAAATGACTACTAATGGAAGGAAATTCAATATCTTGGAAATAATATAAGTATCTACTATAAGAATAACATTTTTTTAATTGTAAAAGTAGTAAATTCATTACATTATATAAGGAAAGTCATGTGTTGCCCACATCAGATTTTTAAATTTGTGAAAATTGCAGGAATAAATAAAAAAAAAATTAACTTCTCATTTACAGGTTCATTAGAGCATTTCCTCTTCACTCAGTTTTTTGCTAATTTTCCTTGAAATCGAACGAACCACTCAAAATAAATGATGGTAATGAAGTTCGAAAAACTGCTTCGCGACACATTCCTTTTGTGGTGTGAGTTTTTATGTTAATTAGAGTATATGTTAGGAAATCTTGGGAGCACGTTTTAAACGGAATTTTTTTTCGGTTGTGCCGATTTTCTATATTTGTATGGATTTTTGTGGAGATTTATTAGTCCGCGGAAGAATTATTTTTCCGACAGATTTGCACATTTTGGGGAAATCTGGAACACGAAGATACAATTTTAAGCTTAACGTGTATATGTTTTTAATTTCCAATAGTAAGTTCCACTAGTTACTTTCCTTATATACTGTGTGTGTGTGTGTGTCAGTGAGTCTGTGGAGACTGTAACTGACGAACAAATGGACCGATTCGAACGAAATTTGGTACAAAAATCACAATCCGTGAATACTGGAAGCCTATTGCTTTTAAACGTAATCGAATGTTCAGAACCCCCCTAAATTGTCGAGTGAAATTTTGAAAAAAATCATCAAAAAATCAAAATCTTTAGAAATATCTATTTGCGTAACTTTATTAATGTAATTTTTCCTTAGAAAACGATTGACATAAACTTTAGAACGCTGGCATGAACCGTTCTCGAGATATTGCACATTTTAAAAATAAATTTATCAAAAAATCCCATAAATTAAAAAAAAAACATATTAACTGTTGAGAAACATGTTCACTTTCCATATGTAATATCATGCGATAAATTGGGTGACATCGTGGATTTAGCTCGTTCCATTCATGAGAAAAGATACTTTGAGTAATACGTTTGTATTTGAACGCCAATAATCATTTGTCTACTGTAAGAATAACATATTTCTTCGTCTATAACGCTTGGCAAGATTTTGGCGACGAATTTGGCGGAATATCGCCAACTTGGCGACTTTTTGAAATGCTGCCAAATTAACGAAAATCTCGCCAAATGGATAAAAATGACGCTAAATCAATGAAAGTGGCGACTAATTGTCGAAAACTCAATATTTTGGAAGGAATATTAATATCTACTATAAGAAAAACCTATTTTTACTTTCCTCATATACATAATGTATAAGGAAAGTGTTGTGACGGGGTCCAAAATTCGAATTCGAATTCCTGATCACGAATCAAACATTTTTGATGTGATGTCTGTGTGTGTGTGTGTGTCAGTGAGTCTGTGAAGACGATAACTGACGAGAACGAATGGACCGATTCGAACGAAATTTGGTATAAAAACCACAATCTGTAAACACTGGAAGCCTATTGTTTTCATACGCAATCGAATGTTCAGAACCCCCCTAAATTTTCGAGTGAAATTTTGAAAAAATCGTCAAAAAAATCAAAACCGCTAATAAAGTTACGCAAATATACATTTCTTATGTAAATTTTCATTAGAAAACGATTGACATAAATTTTAGAACGCTAACATGAACCGTTCTCGAGATATTGCACATTTTTCAAAAAAATTATCAAAAAGTTATATAAAAAAAAAGTTCCTATTGAGAAACATGTTCACTTTTCATATGAAATACCGAGCGATAAATTGGTTGACATCATTCTCGTGGATCTAGCTCTTTCTATTCATGAAAAAAGATATTTTGAGTAATACTTTTGTATTTGAACGCCAATAGTCATTTATCCAATAGTAAGAATAACTTATTTCTCCGTCCATAGCGCTTGTCGAGATTTTGGAGACTAATTTGGTGGAATGTCGCCAACTTGGCGACATTTTTAATTGTTGCCAAATTAACTAAAATCTCGCCAAATTGATAAAAATGACTCTAAATCAATGAAAATGACGACTAATTGAAGAAAATTCAATATCTTGGAAAGAATATAAGCATCTACTATAAGAATAACATTTTTTTTAACTGTAAAAGTAGTAAATTCATTGCATTATATAAGGAAAGTCATGTGTTGCCCACATCAGATTTTTTTAAATTTACATTCGTTAAGTTCCACTTGTTTTTAATTTCCAATAGTTAAGTTTTACTAGTTTTTAATTTACATTCATTAAGTTCCACTAGTTTTTAATTTCCAATAGTTAAGTTCCACTAGTTTTTAATTTACACTGTAATATTCACTTTAGCTCAAAAACTATCTCACAGAATTTCATGAAATTTAGTAGTTAAGCTGCTTATAGATTTTTCTGATGTTGATTAGATTTTGGTGCAAAAGGGAAGTGTAGGGCTAAATTTTTGTTTGTAGTGTTCCTCGAAAACAAGCAAAACGTTGGATAAAAAATATTTACCTAAATGTATTAATTACATGCTTGTTGTGAAGTACACGTTCGGGTCCACTATGTGGTGAGGTGAATTTGACACATAAATACAAAATAGAACACATAAATATTACTCACCACTAGTGCCAGTCCGCTCAACTAAAATCATATAGTGGGATCCTTACGGATCAAAGTATATTGCTAAAGCTAATCAAAGAGTCCCAAAATTGTGGCCACATTAATAATTTATTAAAAGAAACACATGAAATATTTAAATTGACACTAATATCAAATACAATTACAATTTACTTCCCAAAATACCCAGCTTTGCCTCGGGTGTACGTTTAAATTTAAAACTAATTTATTTTTTTAAGAATTTCCCAAACTTGCATTTAATTACTTTTAAAAGTTCATTGGGTAAATTTCCCATGAAGCTTAAAGTTAACCTTAAACACTGGAGATCGCATCAAAATACTGTTAACACATTACTTATAAAACATTTAAATGAAATATAATTCACCATAACTTCATTACAGAAGAAATGACACTCAATGGGTGCTGGTAGCAATCTCTCAGCGCATTGGAAAATGGGTGCCAATTCAGTATTGGGATGGCTAGTTCAGTATTGGACATTTCATAAATATCACTGTCAGTCGGATCAGCTCGGTTGAGGTTAAAACAGGAGATGATAGTTCAGACTAGGATTATTCCGGAGATGGGCACACTGACCACTTCAATTCTCCTCCTCTTAACGTTGGCTCAGGCCCAGCGGTTCATAAGAACTTGCGTACAGGCGTTACCGGAAGGTCAAGAGCAATTACGTAAACTATCATCGCCAGCAGGATCAGACCGGCTAATGCTGATACAGGGAATTCTCCACCTCCTAACGTTGACTTAGGCCCAGCGGTTCATAAGAACTTGCGTACAGGCGTTACCGGAAGGTCAAGAGCAATCTCGGCGCAGTAGAAATCATCTGCTACGGACCTCGCCGATTTCAGTTTATGTCACCCAGTTGACGTGCGTCTGCTGTACAGCATAGGGGCCCGGGATGGCTGCCCCGCAACACTCCTTCCGCGCACCTTCGTTGTGAATGAGATTACGCTGAGTGGAAGCTACTGTCCTTGCAGTGCCACAGTTGCGACGGCTTGGATGTAGTTAAGGATACAAAGGGTCCCCACACTACGCCGTTTGTAGTCAGAGCTGTGTTGCACTGCCAGACTAAATAGTTAAATGGCTGTATATGGAGGTTAGGAGCTACCTTAAAGTATAGTACTCCTTGGCAGGTATAGGCGCGTGTTCCGTAAAAACTGGCATGTACTGCAGTTCGACAAGTGCTGCTTAATAACGCCTAACTGCGTTGCACTGATGCATTGGCTTCAAACAAGTGCTCCAAGACACCAGGAGACCTTTCTCCATGAAATCAGGATTGCGTTTGAATTTTACATTTTACACAAGTTTCTCCAGAAATTTTAAAACGAGGGGAACGAAAACTTAGGGAGGAAGTCCCCCGCTTTCCCATTCGATGTTTCCAAAGCGCAATAAATAAGGCGGTTCCACTTTTGCCTCACACTATTTGTTTGCGAAGAAACGCTCATTTTCTATGCGTTCCACTAAAATCTGCGAACCGGGGGGCTTTCTACAAACCGGGTGGTCCAAGGACGGCCACGAAGAGAGCCACTCCTGGCAGGGGCTGTAAATTTCAAGAGATTTGTAGCTCAAACTTGACATTTTGTTACAATCAAATCCCCGAATATTTACAACCCATGTCAACTGCGCATACAAACCAAAGGCACCAAAAATCCCAATTTCGTCTGTGCAGAGGCATAGCTATATATATAATACAAAACCATTATATACATTATTTCAAGTAACATTACAGCTGCCCTCTTTCCTCCCAGGGTTACGTATAAAAAAAATCTAATGTGGGCAACACATGACTTTCCTTATATAATGTAATGAATTTACTACTACAGTAAAAAAAATAGATTTTCCTTATAGTAGATACTAATATTCTTTCCAAGATATTGAATTTTCGACAATTAGTCATCATTTTCATTGATATATCGTCATTTTTATCGATTTGGCGAGATTTTCGTTAATTTGACAACATTTCAAAAAGTCGCCAAGTTGGCGATATTCCGCCAAATCCGTCGCCAAAATATCGCCAAGCGTTATGGACAAAGAAATAAGTTATTCTTACAGCAGATAAATGACTATTGACGTTCAAATAAAAAAGTATTACTTAAAGTATCTTTTTTCATGAATGGAACGAGCTAGATACACGAGAATGATGTCATCCAAATTATCGCATGGTATTACATATGAAAAGTGAACATGTTTCTCAATAAGATATATATATTTTTTAATTTTATGACTTTTTGATAATTTTTTTGAAAAATGTACAATATCTCGAGAACGGTTCATGTTAGCGTTCTAAAATTTATGTCAATCGTTTTCTAATGAAAAATTACATAAGAAATGTCTATTTGCGTAACTTTATTAGCGGTTTTGATTTTTTGACGATGTTTTCAGAATTTCATTCGAAAATTTAGGGGGGTTCTGAACATTCGATTGCGTATAAAAACAATACGCTTCCAGTGTTTATGGATTGTGATTTTTGTACCAAATTTTGTTCAAATCGGTCCATTCGTTCGTCAATTATCGTCTCCACAGGCTCACTGACACACACACACACACACACACACACACACACACAGACATCACTTCAAAAATGTTTAATTCGTGATCAGGGATGCTTGAAACGTGCTCTCCCGTCGAAAACTCGAATTCGAATTTTCGACCCCGTCACAATACTTTCGTTATACATTATGTATATAAGGAAAGTAAAAATATGGAAATGCTTCATGACACTTGTTTTATGCTCAATTTTTTATTACGAATTAAATAGGGCCAATCCCATTATTCTAGGATAAACCGTTCTCTAGATCTCTTGACGGTTTTCGGATTTTTCGCGACTTGGCGTCTCAGACAGGAAAATGAAAAAAAAAAAATTGCTTTAAAATGTTAAATGGAATATAATTTCAAAGAGTATTTATTTATTTCACTTCCTTTTTAGGGCAATAAAACTAAAATGTATACATTATAGAAGAAATATAAAAAATAATTTTAATTTGTAGAGAAAGTCATATAATACCCACGTCACTTTTTCATTAGGAGCCCGTTCTTTCCGATTTGCCACAGAATATTTTTCTTTTGATCTGTCCTCACGAGTCCGCCGCCTGTTAGGGGAAACCGTCCATTTGTTCCCATAGCACTAGACGTACACCTTGCCCCTCAGACCTATCATTAGATTACTCATGCTTCCCTTTCAGTCGTTCGTTCCCATTTTATGCTGTATTATCATTTTTTCGACTGTCACAGCTTTATTCGGTTTGGCTTCGAAGTGGACACTTAGTTGGTGTTAAGGCATTTATTTAATACAGGATTGAAAATTGAAGTTATGTGTTTCGGTATTTTTTTAACACTTTACAACAAAGTTGTGAAGTGTTTATGACTTTGTTCATTCTGTCTGTCTGTCCGTTAGCACGATAACGTCCGTAAAAATGACTTAATCAAAATGAAATTGTAGTATGTTGTCCAGACGGTCTGTAGGACCTATGGGAATATAAATAAATAATATCACCCAATTAGTTTTGGATTGAACCCGGGTTGAAAAAATGAAATACATTGAGCCCTATGGGACCTAATTTTTCAAGCATTTTTTAAGCGGATTTAAAATTCACAAATTGCTTCGAAAATTTTAGGTAATATTCAAATTGTTCCATAAAATATATAAAAAAAAAATTCAGCGAAATATATTCAGTAGTTTTTTAAACAAAAATAAAAATAACACCTCTTATATGGAGCGATCACGTGACCATGATATGAAAAAATCACGTGACCCACTTCAAAATGATATACGGCATCCATCTTGTCTCAAAATCGTGAGTTTTAAAGTTCTTTTTAATTCATATTGAGTGTTGTATCCGTCCTAAAACCACTTTATTTTTGTTTAAATTATGTGCATCTACATACTGAAGCAACGCAATTACAATATATTTGAGTTTAAATGCTCATCCAAATTTGATTATTTCTACAACGAAGCCTATTTTTCACCTATATAAAATGTAAACAGCAAAATATGTAGAATGAGTTGTATTAGATTTGCCGTATTTCTTTAACACAAAATCATTTAGTTCATGGAGTCTCCGTAGCTGATATAAAATGAAATATTCATTGATTTTATAAAGAGAAGGACGATTTTTTTCGATGAAGTTTTAAGCATAGAGTTTAATTACTTGTAGCTCCATGGTCTTAAGTTTTTAAATAAAATACATTACTTTAGTACTGTGATGAATGAAATTAATGGGAAAATGTTATGAATGAAATGCTGTTTTTATAGAGAGATCCAGGCGTGTTTTTTTTCTATGACGTCATTTGAATGAATTTCAGTTGTTTTCGATGAAGTTTTTAAATATAATAAATTATTGTAGTATTATGATAGTTTTAAAAATATCACCGAGGAATGTATCGCATTTTAGAGATGTTTAAATCTGGCAATTTATATTTTAATGCCGTCATTTGAATGAAGTTCATTTTTTTCGATGAAGGTTTAAGTTTTCAAATATAATAAATGAATGTAGTATTGTGATATGTTTTAAAATATTACCGAGGAATGTATTGCATTTTAGACTTTTTTAAATAAAATTGCATTGAAGTTGGAAAGTGTTTCATAATCAATGCTTTGAGCATGATTGATCTTTCTTGTTCAAAACTTTTCTTGTAAAGTTTGAAAAAAAAATGGAGTCTGGTATTAGAAATTCGAGTTGATTCACGTTTCAGTTAATTAGTATTCAAATTAGGTTATGTAATAATATTTGCGGATTTTCAGATATGAGCACTGCGCGGTAAAAACAAGACTTAAACGGTAATTGATTAAAAAAAAAGTTTTTCTTTAACCTATCTAACTAGCTGTACAGTATATCCGTCCTTCATATGCAATATATATATTCAAAGAATCTAATTCACAATTTACGATGAATTTTTAATTGGAGCGCAGCGATATACGAGAGGAGCTTCCTTGTTGGTGATTCAAATGCGTTTGTGTTGACTAAGTTACAGGTCATTTCAAGTTACAGGTTAACCATGTTACAGGTCATTTCAAGTTACAGGTTAACCATGTTACAGGTCATTTCAAGTTACAGGTTAACCATGTTACAGGTCATTTCAAGTTACAGATTAACCATGTTACAGGTCATTTCAAGTTACAGATTAACCATGTTACAGGCCATTCATTTAAAATTCACAAAGTTACAGGCCATGACGAAGCCCGCATTTTAGAGTTCAGTCTTTGGGCTCAGATAATTAAGGACAAAGGTCACAGTGTTAAGTTTATGGGGAAAATTATTTTTGAAACTTTCGCTCACTAACCATTATTGAATTTTTTTTGCCATCGAATGTTATGATACTTGAAATATAGTTTGCATTTGGATTTATAATGAAGCAAGTAAATTTCAATTTCTTTTAAACATTATGTTATTCTTGTGGCAACGTTCTTGGATTGTGATTATACATTTGTTAAAATTGGTATCATTTTTGTTTCCTTTCAATGTAATGCGTTGTTGCAATGTTGGCGATATACCTGGTGACGTTACGGAAAATGTCGCCAAATTTATGAAAATAATGCCAATTTAAGAAAATTTAATATCTCTAAAAATTAAGTTGGCTTGAGACAGTGCAATAACTGACCTAATATTTTCTTCTAATCATGTTTTCAAATAGTGAGCAATCAACGAAATGTTATTCAATAAAAAAACATTTTATAATTAAACATTCTACAATGTCCATCCGAGAGGTGGTGAGTTAGGGGAAGGATAGTACGTGTCTGCCCAACCCACCGGGTTTTGGTCTAAATTAGGTAGTTAAATCGATAATGTAATCCGCATCCTATGATGCTGGGGGCAACTTGGTTTACGGCAATAGGATGAGCTTCTTGGCTACTTTATAGGCGAAAGATTGAATTATTAAGTTTCTAGGTTTTGGAAATAAAATGATTCATGTGCACTCTGGGATTCCGTTTAGGTGTCAGTCGACTCAGCGTACTATGGAGGCTGTTCTTTTGATATTTTATAATGATTTTTACAAAAAGGAAATAAGTAAGTCCTCCAAGATAATCAATAGACAAACAGAAGTACAATTTTATTTATACAGATGATAACAATTTTACAATTAAACAATAGTTTGTTAAGCCAACGGCTCTACCGTGCTTAAAACACCGGTTCTCGGGTGCGGATAGTAGTTGGGTGGGTGACCACCTGGGAGCGCCGTGTGCTGTTGGCTCATTTAAGTCGACGTGGTGGCCGAACGGCCGAGGCGAGCGTTTCCAGCGATCGATCGGTCGCCACGTTGTGGGTTCGAGTCTCACGTAAGACATGGATGTTGTGTGTTGTGGGCGCAGTGTGTTCCCCCCCCCCCTCTGGTGCGCCTGGGGCAAGGTCCTAGGACGGCAAAATGGTTCACGATTTAGGCCGTATATAGGGTAAACGACGTAAGTCGACGTAGAGTCTAGTGCTAGAGTAGTCTAGTGCTAGAGTCTAGTGCCTGGCCATTGGAAAAAAAAAACCAATAGTTTGTTTTGTAGACTGCGTTTCTGGTTTTCTTAATAGGAGCATAAAGATATACCTTTTCCTTATGGTCTTTGAGCAAGCAACATAGAGTTGGCCATGCGAAAAGCAGCAGGTACTTATATCTATGCCCCCAGTACTGTTTACATGCACTTGCTTCTGCTGTCTACTCTTGCTTATAAAGCTTCCATAATTTTAGAAGTAGAGATACAAACAATGATTAGGTCACACATTATCCGATTCTGAATTCCATTTATTGTAGAGTGGCTGAAAAACGATTTGGTTAAGTTAGTTTGGAGGCTTAAATAACGATTAGGTCCCTTTTGTTTGAAGATCATATAACGATTAAGTCTCTTTTGTTTGAAGATCATATAACGATTAGGTCCCTTTTGTTTGAAGATCATATAACGATTAAGTCTCTTTTGTTTGAAGATCATATAACGATTAAGTCTCTTTTGTTTGAAGATCATATAACGTTTAGGTCCCTTTTGTTTGCAGGCTTATATAACGATTGAGTCACATTTAAATTGTTTCAATTATGTACATTACTTTAGTTGCCATAGGCACATATTATCTGTTGTAAACGAAACAAATGAGACTGACAATAATGAATATACTAATTGAACTTTATTTTAGTTTTACTTTACACGGCATTGTTTAAACAAATTCATTTTGGCTCTATTGAACTGGAACAACTGTCAATTTTTCCACCACTGTTACGATCGAGGATTCGTAGCAGAATCCTTCGCGGGTTGGGTCCGACCTGCACTCGCAACAAAGAAAATTGTTCATCCGCAACCCGATCTGAACCCGCAGCGTGTGACCCGAATACTCGACCTGTAATCGAATTGTATTTCAAAGTTCTACTCTGTAGATTTTAAATCTTTAAAGCATATGCACAATGTTCTGCCACTTACAGTTTATAATCTCCGTTTACGCATTTAACTAGTTGCTTTTATATAAAAATTAACTAGAGTGAGGCTCAACTCGACTTTTTCACATCAGAAGAATCCATTTTAACCAACTTGTGATCATTTTGAACGATTATTTTTTCTAATACGGCTAGACTGATAGACAAACCCTCCAATATATCATTACAACCCTATCTCCTAACAAAACATAATTGCATTGATTTAGCGTCATGTTTATCAATTTGGTGATATTTTTTTTTTATCGAATTACCGACATTTTTGTTAATTTGGAAACATTAAAAAAAAAAAAAACTTGCCAAGTTGGTGATATCCCACCGAATTCGTTGCCAAAATTTTCGCTAAGTGTTATGGACGGACGGACAAATAGGTTATTAAGTTATTAAATTAATAATTCCTACAAAGCAACAGAGATTATTGGAAATTTAACTTATTTTGTAAAATATTGAATTTTCATCAGACGTCATTTTTATCAATTTGGAGACATTTTCTTTTCTTTGGTGATATTTTATTCCATTTGGAGACATTTCAAAACGTCGCTAAATTTGTTGACAAGTAGGACGGTTGAATTGACAGACAAACGCTACCGAAACATCATTACAGTATTATCTCCTAGCAAAACACATTTAATTTAATTCATTTAGCGTCATTTTTCATGAATTTGGAGACATTTTTTATCGATTTGGTGGCATTTTTTTAACGATTTGACAACATTTTTATGTGGAAACATTTGAATTCATTTCGCAATATTTAAAAAAAAGTCGCCAAGTTGGTAATATACAGCCAAATTCGCCGTCAAAATTTTTGCCAAACGTTACAAAGACGGATGAACGGAGAAATGGTAACTCTTATAGTAAACTTTAAGTAGCTTGTGATATATATACATTTTTTTTTGTTGCAAATTTTGCAAGAAAAAATTTGAAAAATCTGTATATTTGGTCCAAACTATCACAATTATAGCCCTTCAGTTTAAAGGGCTGAAAAAATCTTTTATTTCATACCATACTTGAAAATATACCCCCGGGGATAACTTGCTCCTTCCCTCAGGGACTAATGCCGTCACGAACACAAAAAGTGGCTCGCGGTTTTTTTTTTCACAGCAATTTGAAACTACTAAATCTTGTGGTACATTGAACCATAAATAAATCCTTTTATGCATGATTATGTAAAATTTTGTCCTATGCTGCCATGTTAAAAAAATATAATATTTCGAATAAATTTCGAAGTTTTCTCTCGAATTAAAAAAAAATTCTATCTAGTTCTAGATTTTTTTTTATAACACAGCCGGATATAAAATTTCGTGAAAATCCATTATTTGCGGCAGCTACTGTGTATACAAGAAATAGACCTCAGACATATAATATACATACATACAGACAGACAGACGGATATCATTCCAGAAATAGTCAAAACGTGTTCAGGAGATCCTAAAACACATATTCTGCATCAAAATCTCGAATTTGAAAATTTCCATGAAAACGATACTTTCTCTATATTATATTACATAGTACGAGAAAGTAAAAATGTCATAAGGTATAGCTCTTAAAAACATATGATAGTAAACCCCCCGCAGATTAAAAAGTGAAGGGAACTCAACTTGCAACTTGAAAAATAAAGGAGACCCGAACCAGATCGCAAAGTGGGTAACTCGTGGGTAATCTACCCGACCCGATACAGGGCTCTAATTCGTAGCAGTGGAGAAGCCTTTAAAAGTGTTTTCCCTGCGTAGCTACTTCAGTACAGGAGAAATCAACAGAAGTTCTTGCTTTCTGTTTCAGGGTGAGAGTCAGTAAATCTTTTGCCCTATCCGCGCTTTGTTAGTTTTCGCAGAATACATTTTCCGCCGAAATTTTGCTCAAACAGTTGCGAAATATTTTCTGAAAAATAAAATGCAATGCTTAGATTATATTAAAACTAAATTTAACAATTAATAAAATATAGAATATATTTTTTATTGTAATTCGAAATATTTTTTTTGCTGCCATCTGTTGTCGTAATTTAATTCATACCGACGATTTTTATTTTTTAATGAACATTTTTAAATGTCTATTCCTTCTAATACGGTATTAAATACAACAGATGATATATAATAATGCCACAATCACGAAAAGGTAATTGAACTTGGATTTGAAGACAAAGGAACTGGAAGACAAGGCTGCAGTCATTTAGATCCCCCTTATCAAATTTATAGAATGAGAAATTACCTTTCCGTGATTGTGGCATTATTATATATGATCTCTTGTTGTATTTAATGCTGTATTAGAAGGAATAGACATTTAAAACTGTTCATTAAAAAATAAAAATAGTTGGAATGAATTAAATTACGACAACAGATGGCAGCACTAAAAATATTTTGAATTAAAATAAAAAAATTATTTTATATTTCATTGAGTATGAAATTTAGTTTTAATATAATCTAAGCATTGCATTTTATTTTTCAGAAAATATTTCGCAACTGTTTGAGCAGAATTTCGGCGAAAAATGAGTTCTGCGAAAGTTAACAAAGCGCGGATAGGGCAAAAGATTTACTGACGCTCACCCTTAACGTTTTCGTTCTCTACATTAACCGAATGATTATTAGCGTCCATATTTCACGAATGCCATTTCCGATTTTAGCGAGGGATACCTACCTTTCTAGAAACGTTGGCTCACAACATGTGTGCTTTTCTAAATGTTGTTATCCTGGATCCATTAATTTTCGAAATATTACGTTTCAAATTTCCCATTACATTCTATCAATAAACATATCATTTGCAGAAAATCAATCTATCGATCTTAAGTAAATAGAAGTAATTTATCAAGTAAAAAAAAAAAAAAAAAAAAGATATTCGAAGCAAAAATGCTGTGAAAAATCTGTTTGTTTTCTTAGAAGGCTGAAGCTGAATCCGGATATAAAACTTAGTGAGATTATAATTATTTGAAGGGATTTGAAGTGTTAAATTATAATTCTGTGAATTATGGCAATATGTTGAGATATGCTTCGACATGTAATACGTATCTTCAGGATTCATTTTGAAAGAGATCAATAGATTGAGACGGCGATGACAGGAAATATATAATATTTAATATTGTCACAATTTGTGGGTTTATATTTTGACATTTTAAATAAACATAAACTTACAAAGTTTCTTGTCTGTCATTTTTTCGGTTTAAGTTTTTAACAAGGCGATTAGTGTATTTGCTGCTAATATTCGATATACTGAGTGATGAAACCAAATTTGTAGCTAAGCTCATTTGACCTAAACCTCACCGTAATGGCAATTGGCTCCTGTACATGTTGTTTTTCTGCACGAAGAGCATTAAGACTGAGAAAGCGGCATTAGGTAACTGCAACAATACTGTTACAAATATATCCTCTGGAATCGTGGGTGTGCACACAGGATACAAGAATGAATCCAAATTTCTGGATAACTAACACGTTTATTCACAATCACAACGTACACAGGAACAATATACAGCCGAGCAGCACTTAAATGCTCCACTTATTCACAAAATAACTGACATTATTGTCAAAACATTGAAGAAAGTCATTTCACAAAAAAATAGCTGCTATTTTCAAAACATTGACGAAAGTCTCAGTTCAATGTAGCTCGTATCTCGTCAACTCCTCTCCGATTGAGTGATGCATTTATTGCATTCCTTTTATAGACATGCCATAGAAACTTCTAGAAATCTCTCATATTACGTAGGATAATTGTTAATTCGAGAGGTGCTTCTTGAAGATTTGGGAAGACGCCAAATGTCGTCCTATTGGCGATAAATCGCCAAATCTGGAAACCCTTCAATGAACTTCAGATTTCTGGCAATCCTACGTTCACGTCATGGGAGAGCCTGTATGGGTGTTTTTTCTGTCAGGTTCTCAAAAGACGTTAGTGAGAAAATATTACATGTTCGCAACAATATTATAACTTCCTTTAATGTTTGACACTTTTATTTACGTAACATACTTTAAGGATTCTCTTTTCTTTTGTCTAAACTCGTGTTCTTTATTCCATTTATTGCAGTTCTTTCAATGGATTACATTTTAAAATCGCATTGTTTTCGACCAGGACAACTTCATGTAATTACTGGCAATACCTTTATCTGGCTTGAACAGAAAACCGATGAAAGGCTTTTAAACACAAATCAGGAAATTCTGTGAAATAAGTACAATAGAATGTTTTTAATGATTCCGTAATTCCCGCGATCAATCCGAAGAGCGGGAAAAAGAAAAGGAAAGAACATTTTATGTCAGTTATCGGGCAAAACAATTTCAATTGACTTGTCTAGACTTACGTGGCATTGTGTGGACTTATAAAATAACTTTGGCAGAAAATTCCCTAAGGGAAATTTATAATTTATTTCGAAAGCAGAGTAAATAAATAGTTATAAATGGAAATATATAGAAGCTATTAAAAACATTTACTTTTAATTTGTCACTTGTGCACTTTTCAAGTTATTTTAATTAATTAATTAGTTTCGGAAGCGAATTTCAAATTAAATGTTGAGGGAATAATTGGATAAGCAACTGTGATGCATTCTAACTGAATAAATATAATGTCGTTAAAGCGATCGATCGGCCGTCGCGTTGTGGGTTCGAGTCCCACATAAGACATGGATGTTGTGTGATGTGGGCGCAGTGTGTTCGACCCCCCTCTGGTGCGCCTGGGGCAACGTCTTAGGACGGCGAAATGGTTCACAATTCCGGCCGAATATAGGGTGAATGACGAAAAGTCTAGTGCCTGGCCATTTGAAAAAAGAATATATATGGCAACTGGATGCTCTCTAACATCCAAGCTCGGTATTCGAGAACTTGTTGGGGTTCTCCTAGATCGTTATTCAGCTACCAACAATATCCTTTATCCTCTATGACTATTCCATCTTCATTCGGTACTTCCAGCCAGTATTCCTTGTTCACTTCATATAACTTTCAATCGTACAGCCATGCATCACTAAATAACACACTTAAATTTAAATCTTGTAAATCTAATAGATGTAAAACTTGTCCGTTTGCTAATAGTAATCAGATCAATTGTAACAATAATCTTGTCTTCTGTAAAACATATAATTGTATCTACCAAATTGTATGTAAAAAATGTAATATGTCATATATAGGTCAAACCAGCAACCCTCTGCATCTCCGAATTAACGTACACAGGAATCACATAAAATTTTTTTCAAATAATGCAACTTCCTTTAATGAATCAAAATTTAAATACGAACATTTTTCTAAACATGGGTTCGACAACATTGAAATTAGTATTCTGTGTATTCAAAAAAATTACTATGACAGATTGTTTCTTGAAAATGAATTCATTTGTGCACATAAAACTATTTTTCCATATGGACTCAATCAAATATTTAATCATCATAATATAGTTAAAAAGTCCTTTAATTCTCCTAATGAAGACCATAATATTTATAATTCCTTCAACAATCATAAAAGTAAATCAAAAAGAACTAAAAGAGCAAGTAAATATAATAAAAAATTGCCATCATTATCTGAACTAAAAAATGCCATCCTTCAGCAACATGCAAATTTTAAAATTACTTTTGATTGGAAACAATGTAAAAACTGGATTTTTGCAATTAAAAAACAGCAATTAAATATGGTATATAACCTTTTTCTAAGTACTGCATTTGATAACGTTCATTTTAAACATTTATTCTATGATTTGCTCATTACCAGAAGTAAAAATCTTAATGGTTATTTATATGTCACAGACGTAAACTTAATGACGAATCAAAACAAAATACTAAAATAAACGAATATTGTACCTTGAATTTTACTAATTCTGTCTTAAATAATCTGAAGATAAATAATTTTTTAAAATCGGTTTCCAATTACTTTCCAGTCAAACATGTAAATCCTAAAATTGCTTATAAATATGATAAACCGCTAGGTCGTTATATTTTCAACTATAATCAAATTGCCAAATCAGTAGATATTAATCAAAACTATGAATTGGATAAAGAGTCATATTGCCACTGTCATTTAGAAAAATACAAAGACTTCGTAGATAAACACCATGGGCATGTTATAACGGGAAATCTAAATATTATTAATTATGATGCACTAAGATCACTGATGTTACTGGGTACTAAGTACCGTCTACCTACTAAATTTAAACATAAATTAATTTGTAAAGGTTTATTTCTTGACTTAAATAAATTTATCTATAAAATCAGTTATAAATATCAAATCCCTGTAGAAGCCTTTAAACCCTGGAGAATCTTAATAGAGCAATACTTAAATCATTATATATATAATCAGAAAATGAATAATTCATATAAACTTAATTCAATTAAAAATGATATTAAAGAAATACAAAATGATTTTGTCATTACATATGTCGATAAAGCATGTGGAAACTACTCAATTATATGTAAATATTATTATAAAAATACCCTTCAGTCACACTTACTTAATAATCAAATCTATAATTTACATAAAACTAACCTTAAAATCTTATACAATAGAATACCAGCCAAATATAAGCAAATCCATCTAAAAAATAGTTGTAATAACATTCCATATATTGTTTTAGTACCCAAGTTTCATAAATCCCCTGTTGCTTTTCGAACCATTACCAGTGGGCATAATTCTTACATTACTAATGCTGGAAAATTATTATTAAAGATATTACATGAAATATCCTTGTCAGATGAAATCTCAAATTGTCATATTGTAAAAAACAGTTTTGAATTAGTTAAGAAATTGAAAACTCTTACAAATATTCGTAGTATTTATACCTTTGATTTCAAAGATTTGTTTAATAATATTAATATAGATGATCTGTATAAAGTTATATTAGGAATTTTTGAAAAATATAATATCAACCTAAAATATTCAAATTTTCTATTTAAAAAATTACTTAACTTCACTCTTTATGAGAATTATATTCAACATGGTGGTACTTTTTTTAAACAACAGGTTGGTATCCCACAAGGGGGGTGTGCCTCATCATTGTTAGCTAATCTGTATTTATTTATTCTTCTATGAAAAAAACATTAATCCAAGCTTGCATAATATGCACATGTTTAGATATTTAGATGACATTTTATGTGTATCCCCAAATAATAATATCCCTATAGTATTAAACTTTTATCCAAAAAATTTACAATTAAATGCAAGTAATAATGACACAAATGTTGCAAACTTTTTAGATTTAAATTTAAATTTACAAAATTGTAATATGGTTATAAACTTGTATGATAAAAGACAGGATTTTAAATTTAATACATCAAAAATTCAACATTTTGACTCTTGTTTGCATATATCTGTATTTAGAAATATTATAATAAACCAGGCTCTTAGAATCAATAAAATTTGTGATGAAGATTATAAATTAGCGCACTTTATAGAATTATTGAGTACAGCGACTAATAATGCATATCCCCCCAAGTTTGTTATTAAAATTATCAACTCAGTGTATCAAATTTCACTCGATAACATCCTAGAAAACATTCCCAATTATAGTGACTAACATACAGTAGGAAAAAAAAAAAAAAAAAAAATATATATATATATATATATGTGTATGTGTGTATATATGTATATATATATGTATATGTATGTATATGTATATATATATTATATATAATTATTAATTATATAAATAAAAATGAAAAATAATAAACTAAGTCAAAAACATTAGAAAAATCAAAAAATAGGAAAATAAGATGCATTAACATTAATGTTTTGAATTTTATTTTCGCAAAAAAATGTAACTTTTGTCAGTATTGAAACTACGTTTTGAGCGCCCTTATAATGGTGTATAGTGGCATTCTCGTTTATCCATTTTTCATATAAATTACTTGTTTAGTAGGAATTTTCATCTTTGATTCATATTCATATTCATGTTTGCATATTTGGGAAGTTGTATTCTGAATTGCTTGTCCAGTCTCCAGCTTAGACTCACTGGACGGGTTTGGGAGTAACTCCGTGAACGTTCGTACTGCCTCCCTGGTAGAATTTCGACTTGTTCATTCCGGTGCTTCTAGATTAAGCTGTTGAGGTTGATCGTGTATACACGTGGTAGAAGAATGGTTCATGCCGCAAGGTAATACAATATTCTTAATGTATCCTATTTTCATTTTTTGTTGCCTGTAGTCTGAGTTTAAGTATTTATAGTAATGTACTATTGCTTAATCTGAAACAGGCATTTGTTTGGGTTAATTGGAATTAAATACTCAGACCTGACGATGAATTTAATTCTAATTAATCATCGAATTTGGGATGGTGCTGTTCTTTTCTCTTATCGGCATTATGGCTTTGAATTTGCTTCTATGGTGATGTTAATATTACTTGAATTGTATTTTTTCATTTTTACATAATTCTTATTATTACATTTCAAATATATATATATATATATATATATATATATAATGTCTTTAATGAATTATAATATCTTTCTTTGCCCTCATACCATAATGAAATTAAAGCATTCAGACCGTGCGACTCATGGGTAACTAGGTGCTGATCTCTCTCTCTCTCTCTCTCTCCCTCTCCCTCTCTCTCTCTCCCTCCCTCTCTCTCCCCCTCTCTCTCTCACACACACACACTAACTAACTAAGATCCACGGTACTGTGTTTTTATCGTTGAATTGTACATTTGGCGATTTTCTGGATGACAACATGTAAAATTATTTTAAAGTACCCAATTAACTTATATTTCGAGCAACTCTAAATAAACAATTATCAATATTGATAGCATCCTCAAGCGATATAGTTCGTATATTAAACCACTTTAATATTTAATTCATCAATTAGGCGTCATTTTCATTAATTTAGCGTCATTTTTTGCAATTTTGACTATATTTTTGCTAATCTGGCGATACTTTGCTAAATTATTCGCCAAGTTCACCAAATGCATCGCCAAGTGTTACAGACAAACGGAGAGAAGAGCATTTCTTATATACTAGAAAGTATGCCCGTCATATGACGGAAATCAGAATTTGCGAAACATTACTTGCCATTTGGCTTCATTTTTATCAGTTTTGGCGACATTTTTATCACTTTGACGACGTTCTGATAATCTTCTTACCAAGCGTTACGGACAGACGGGCTGTAAAATAGGTTATTCTTATAGTCTACTCTTATGTTCTTTTCAAGATATTGAATTTTCCTCAATTATTCGTTAGTTTCATTGATTTAGCGTCATTTTTATCAATTTGGCGACATTTTCACTCATTTGGCAACATTTGAAAAAGTCGCCCAGTTGGGGATATTCCGCCAAATACGTCACCAAAATCTCGCCAAGCGTTATGGACGGAGAAATAGGTTCTTCTTATGGCAGATAAATAACTATTGGCATCCAAATACAAAATTATTATCCAAAGTATATTTTCTCATGAATGGAACGAGCTAGATGCACGAGAATGATGTCACAAAATTTATCGCATCATATTATATATGAAAAGTGAACATATTTCACAATAGTGAATATTTTTTTAATTTTATATGATTTTATAATAAATTTGTTTGAAAAATGTACAATATCTCGAGAACGGTTCATGCTAGTGTTCTAAAGTTTATATCAATCGTTTTCTAATGAAAAATTACATAAGAAATTACTATTTACGTAACTTTATTAAAGGTTTTGATTTTTTGATGAATTTTTCAAAATTTTACTCGAAAATTTAGGGGGGGTTCTGAACATTCGATTGCGTTTAAAAACAATAGGTTTCCAGAATTTATAGATTGTATTTTTTGTACCAAATTTCGTTCAAATCTCTCTATTCGTTCGCGAGATATTGTCTCCATAGATTCACTGACACCTCCCCCACACACACGCGCACACACACACACACACACACACACACACACACACACACACACACACACACACACACACACACACACACACACACACACACACACACAGAGAGAGAGAGAGAGAGATCATCTCAAAAACGTTTGATTCGTGTTCAGGGATGTTTGAAAAGTGCATTCCCGTCGAAAACTCGAATTCGAATATTCGACCCCCGTCACAATACTTTCCTTATATAAGGAAAGTAAAAAGAGTTAAAAGTGTTTGCAAAAGTAGCTATTTTATATGCAATTTCTTTTTATAAGCGAATATTATAATTTACAGAACAATAACACATGCTCTATTCGGGATATTGCGCTGATTTGATCTAAAATGAAAATAATCAAAAAAACCGAATATGTTCACTATTATCAAATGAGCGAGTACTTTAAGTAATTTTGATTAGTAATAAATAGGCATAATTGTTTGGAAGTTATCCCAAGAAGTTATCTCTTAGATATTAATGAAATTTACTTTTCTTCAAGGAAGTGCTATATCTCCCGAAATAACCAAACGAATTAAGTGAAATTTGATATGCTAATTTTAATCGTCAGCAGACCGACAAAACAGGTATTTTAGTTCCCGCTGTTTCAAGGGAAAGTGTAGAAGGATAAAACTTAAAAAACTTAAATTAAAACATTCCCTGGATGCAGTCTCATTGCATGATAAAAGTTTCACTTAATTAAATTCTGGAAATATTTAGCTTAAAAGTGTAATTATCTTTTAATTTTCACTTTCATATATTAAAGCGATACAAAATCAGTAATATTTTTAAACATAAATTTTCTCCTTATCAAGCTTAACAAATTGAAAAAAGTATGTAAATCCGTTGAGCTCTTCTCGAGTTATAAGTGTTCATGGCAGACAAATAATAAAAACAGGCCTATTATTCTGTATGTCGCTGCAGGATCATAAAACGTGCATCAAATATTCCCTAAACTCATCCTCATCGCTTGAAAAACGAAACAATACAGAAAAAAAAAATCTGATGTGGGCAACACATGACTTTCCCTGCAGACCTATATTTACGTTCTCTTTATTTTAATTAAATTTAATTCACTTTTTGTTCTTATTTGGTAACTGGACTTATTTTCAAAGGTGGCGTAGAGAAAATACGAAAAAACTAAAATATCTCGAGAACGGCTAGTCCTAGTGTAATGGGGTTGATCTTATTCATTTCTTCGTTAAAAATTACGTATAAAACGAGCATTTAATGGATATATTTGAGCATACGTAGTTTTTTATTTTAGATTTTGACGATTTTTGCTGGCCATTTTGCAAAAAAGCCAGGTTATTTTTTTCCGAATCATACCAAAAGTTAATCAGCATCAGGGTGACCTACAAGCAAGTTATTTACCGAATTTTGTGAAATTTAGTCCATTAGTTTTTTTAGCTAGAGTGGGATACAGGCTTTTGCGGGCCATTTCGCAAAAAAAAGGCGCGTTCTTTTATTCTGAATCGTACCAAAAACTAATCAGCGCTAGTTACGCCTACAAGTGACTTACCTATCAAATTATATGAAATTCGGTCAATTAATTTTTTAGTTAGAGTGGATACAAAATCTGCACAGACAGGCAGACAAACAGACAGATGGACGGACAGACAGACAGGCAGACAGACAGACAGTCACACATACAGACGTCACGCTAAAAATTGTTTTTTAGTGTTCTAGAGGTCTCGAAACGTGTAGATTCGTCGAAAACTCGAGGTGCGATTTTCGGCATGATTCCAATACTTTCCCTATACATTACTATGTATTGCAGGGAAAGTAAAAATTTATTGAGTGGTTTGGGAGATATGCAAGTTAGAAACGTGTATTGAAATTTTCTCTTTATATATTAGATATTAGTACAAATTGTCCGCCGGTGTTCAGTCGTCAATGAAAACGTCTGATACTTAAATAATGCATTTATAGATAACACTACACAATTTTCATCAAATCCTAAATCTTTCTTCAAATTTTTTCTTCAAATCCAAAATTTCCACTATACTTTCCGCAAAACAAATTAAATAAATAAATTAAAAAAAATAATAATAATAAAATATTTAAAATCTCTAGGAGAGCAACGTATAAATGAATAAATTAAATTAAAACAATAATAGTAATAATAATAATAATAATAATAATAATAATAAAATATTTAAAATCTCTAGGAGAGGAACGTTGAAAACCCAGACCGTCCGACTCATCCAGTGGACTTGAGCAACCATTTGGACGGCCGGTAGGAGAGGAACGTATAAATGAATAAATTAAATTAAAACAATAATAATAGTAATAATAATAATAATAATAATAAAATATTTAAAATCCCTAGGAGAGGAATGTGGCAGTAGATCGTGACAGTAGCTGTTACATCGTATCGGTAGCTGGAGATTAGTTGAATTTTGACAAAAAATATTAAAAAGTCTAATTAAAAATTTGAAAGAAAAAATGTCTTCGAGTTGCGTTAGTTCAGGTATAGATGCTACTGTGTTGAAACCCCAGGTCACCCGACTTACCGTATGGTATGATCAGCTGTTTGAGTGGCCGGACATGCTACTGTGTCGCAAACTCAGACCACTCGACTGACCCTATAGGGTGTGTAGCAGCTGTTTGAGTGGCCGGGGAGATGCTACTGTGTTAAAAACCTTGGACTTATAAGTGCGGTAGATATCACGCGGCATCGCGGACAAATAAACAGATAAATTCTTCATTTTATTATTATACACTTCAACAATGTAATAAATACTATATTAATCTCCACGAAGCGCATGCTTTCTACAAAAAAAAAAAAAAATTCTCAGCAGCTACTCACTGACTAAGACACCCTAAAAGAAATGCAAACAAGAAAGAAATATAATCCCAGCTGAGGTTTGCTCTGCCAACTAAGTAAAGAAATGGGATATTTCGAACGTACGATTGGTTCTTCTGTCTCGTAATTTGAGTCAAATGGCTCAGATGATTTGAGGTGGTCACGTCGAGGCTGGAGGGAAATGGAGGTGCTAGGCTCCTGTTGCCAATACGGAAATGAAAATGGATTTGTATTGGGCCTTGGAAATGACAAGGTGAAAAAAAAAGCCGAAGCATATTTCGTGTTTGCCCCTCCATTGGATTCGAATGTCATGGACTGCTTTAGTTTCCTTTTCTTTTATAACTATCTGCATACCCGTTTTTAGTGCGGAATATATAGTGTAAAGAAACTATATTCGCAATTTGAGGTGAACTGTTAATATTTTGAGTCTTTCTTTTTTCAAATTTTATAATACTTCTCACAAAAAGGAAATAAACGAGTTCTCTCGTCAGGAGATAATAATCAGACGGACAGAAAAAAAATTACAATTTTATTTATATAGCCGTAAGCCATTTAGCCATATAGCTATAGCCATTTTATTAATACTTTACAACATAGTTGAAGAGTGTTTATGACTTTGTTCATTCTGTCTGTCTGTCAGCATGATAACTGCCGTAAAAATGACTTTACCAAAATGAAATTTTAGTATGCTGTTCAGACGGTCTGTGGGACCTATGGGAATATAAATGAAAAATATCACACAATTAGTTTTGGATTGAATCCGGGTTGAAAAAATGAAATACATTGAACCCCATGGGACTTAAGTTTTCAAACATTTTTTAAGCGGATTTAAAATTCACAAATTGCTTCGGAAGTTTTAGAAAATATTCAAATTATCACATAAAATATATAAAAAAAATTTCAGCAAAATATATTCAGTAGTTTTTGAAATGAAAATTAAAATAATAATTACATTTTTTATATGAAGCGATCACGTGACCGTTATATGAAGAGATCACGTGACCCACTTCAATATAAAATATGGCATCCATCTTGTGTCAAAATTGTGATTTTTAAAGTTCTTTTTAATTCATATTGAGTGTTGTATCCGTCCTAAAACTGCTTTATTTTTCTTAAATTCTGTGCATCTACATACTGAAACAACGCAATTACAATATATTTCAGTTTAAATGATCATCCAACTTTGATTATTTTTACAACGAAGTCTAATTTTCACGTATGGAGAATGTAAATACCAAAAGAAGTAGAATGAGTTGAATAAAAAATACTGCATTTCTTTAACGCAAAATTATTTAGCTCATGGAGTCTGCAATATAGCTGATATGAATGAAATATTCATTGATTTTACACAGAGAAGGACGATTTTTTCAATGAAGTTTTAAGCATAGCGTTTAATTACTTGTACCTCCATGGTCTTAATTTTTTAAATAAAATAAATTATTATAGTATTGTGATGAATGAAATGAATGGAAAAAAGTTTATGAATGAAATGCTGCTTTTATAGAGAGAGCCAGGCGTGTTATATTTCGATGACGTCAATTAAATAAATTTCAGTTTTCGGTGAAGTTTTCAAATATAATAAATTATTGTAGTATTATGATGATTTTAAATATATTACCGAGGAATGTATCGCATTTTAGAGATGCTTAAACCAGGCAATTTATATTTCAATGCCGTCATTTGAATGAAATTCATTTTTTTCGATGAAGTTTTAAGTTTTCAAATATAATAAATTAATGTAGTATTGTGATAAATTTAAAAATATTACCGAGGAATGTATCGCCTTTTAGAGATGTTTAAATAAAATTGCATTGAAGTTGGAAAGTGTTTCATAAACAATGCTTTATGCATGATTGATCTTTCTTGTTTATATAGCGTGCTATAAGATGGGGTAAAGTTGCAAAAGATTAGCTCAGATTTTCTATTCATAAAGTCGCAAAATATGTCCTCTTATCCACACTACGCTAATGCATGTAAGCCATATACCCCTCCCATTCAATATTATTATTTAGTATACGACGCAATTAATCTACATTCCCTTAGACACTCTACGCTGAAAAAATATTCTGCAACCGTTGCTCAAGTTTTTAGCTACTTGATAATTTAGAGGCGTTCATCAAAATTCTAGCTTCAATTTTAAATTATTCAGCTAATTATCGTCTGCTGAAGCTTTATTTTTGTGTATATATATATATATATATATATATATATATATATATATATACATATATATATAATCATAACTATCAGAAATTGTTAATGATTTTGTTTATTCTGTCTGTCTGTCCGTTCGTACGATAACTGTCGTAAAAATGAATATCGAAATGAAATTTTAGTATGTTGTTGAGATGATCTGTGAGACATATGGGAATGAAAATGAATAATATCACCCAATTAGTTTCGGATTTAATCCGGTTGGAAAAATGAAATATACATTGTACCCTATGGGACACAGTTCTTCTTTCATTTTTTAAACTGAGCTAAAATCAAGAAATTGCTTCGAAAATTTTAGGAAATATTCAAATTATCACGTGAAATGTGTAAAAAAAAATTCAGCAAAATACGTTTGGTAGTTTTTTAAATAAAAATTGAAATAATAATTGCACTCATATTATGTGAAGAGATCACGCGACTCATTTCAAATTAAAATATGGCGTCCCTTTTTTCCCGTGTAAAAAGTGTGATGTTTGAAGATCGTTTAAATTTATATTTAGTGTTGTATCTCTGATAAAAATGCTTTATTTTAAATTTATATTTAGTGTTGTATCTCTGATAAAAATGCTTTATTTTTGCATATTATCTGTGTATCTAAATTCTGTGCCAACGGAATTACAATATTTTTGATTTAAATCATCACTAAACTTCGATTATTCCTACTACGAAGCTTAATTTCTATAACATGCAGAATGTAAACAAATCAAACGATTGTAAGATGAGTTGTATAAGAATTGCTAAATTTCTTTCATGCAAAATTATTTAGCTCTGGAGTCTGAAATATAAGTGATAATGAGTAATATTGATAATGAGTAAATGAGTAATTGATTTTACATAGAGAAATAGACGATTTGTGCCATTCCCTTTTTTGATGAAGTTTCCAAGTATAAATAAATTATTGTAGTATTGTGATAATTTAAAAATTTGATGTGGACAGTACATGACTTTCCTTATGTAATGCAATAAATTTACTACTTTTATAGTAAAAAAATGTTATTCTTATAGTAGATACTTATATTGTTTCCAAGATATTGAATTTTCTTGAATTAGTTGTCATTTTTATTGTTGTAGCGTCATTTTTATCCATATAAACATTTAAAAAAGTCGCCAAATTGGTGACATCCCGCCGAATTCGTCGCCAAAATCTCGCCAAGCGTTATGGATGGAGAAATAAGTTATTCTTACAGCAGATAAATGACTATTGGCGTTCAAATATACAAAAGTATTACTCAAAGTATTTTTTCTCGTGAATAGAACGAGTTAGATCCACGCGAATGATATCACCCCATTCATCGCATGATATTACATATGAAAAGTGAAAATGTTTCTTAAGAGTTAATATTTTTTTTAATTTACTTGATTTTTTGATAAATTTATTTGAAAAATGTGCAATATTTCGAGAACGGTTAATGTTAGCGTACTACAGTTTGTGTCAATTGTTTTCTAAGGAAAAATTACATAAGAAATGTCTATTTGTGTAACTTTATTAAAGGTTTTGATTTTTTGATGATTTTTCCAAAATTTCACTCGAAAATTTAGGGGAGTTCTGGACATTCGATTGTGTTTAAAAACAATAGGCTTCAAGTATTCGCGGATTGTGATTTTTGTACCAAATTTCATTCGAATTTCTCCATTCGTTCGTGAGATATTGTCTCCACAGACTCACTGACACACACACACACATACTTTCACACACACACATACTTTCACACACACACACATACTTTCACACACACACACACATACTTTCACACACACACACACCCAGACATCACTTCAAAAATGTTTGATTCGGGATCAGAGATACTTGAAACGAGCTCTCCCGTCGAAAACTCGAATTCGAATTTTCGACTCCGTCATAATATTTTCCTTATGCATTATGTATATAAGGAAAGTAAAAATATCAGTGCTGAATGTATCTCATTTTAGAGCTGTTTTAAATACAATTTCATTTCAGTTGGAAAGTGCTTCATTAGCAATGCTTTATGCATGATTGATCTTTCCTGTTTTAATACTGTTTGCAGATTAGATTGCCATTATGGGTTTTATTATTTTGTTAATTCTTAAAGCTTCTACAATTTTAGAGGTAGAGGTACAAATAACGGTTGGATCACGTTATTGGATTTTGAATTGTATTCATTGTAAAGAGGCTCAAGAAAGGGTGACATTAACTTGGCAACTCAAATAGCGATTGTGTCCCGTTTATTCTGGGGCTCTTATAACGGTTGGACAACTCTCAAAGTGAGGGAACAAACCGTCTGAAGAACACGAAGACAGAGAGACAGAAAGAGAGGCGGACTGCTAAATTTTATGTGGGTCTCTCTTGGTTCTATTAAGGCTATACCAATAAAAATTTCATAAAATTTATTACAGTCGTTCTTCCGCGATGATGAGACAGACAGACAGATTTATTTTCAATTTAATATATAGAATTTCATTAGATTTTAACAACGTTTTAGAATTTTTATAAAAGTTTTAATTAGTATTGTGGCATGGTTTGTTTGCAGTACAGTATTGTTTTGCTTTTATTTCATAAGATTCTATTTCGTAAGAGACCTATTGCGAGCATGGATTTTTTTTTATTATATAATAACTCGATCATTAAACATAACGGGTTTATCCCCTTCATTAATAAGAACGCGGACCCAGTGGCTTCCTTTTGGGGGAAACAGTCCCTGATTTCTGGGATCTACGATCTGGGATTCACGAATCTACGATTTTTAACGTGGTTTATGTGAGTGTGTGTGTGTGTCTGCACAATGTATGTATCCACTCTCGATTATAAATTATACGACTAAATTTCACAAAATTTGGTAGGTGCATGACTTGTAGGTTACCCCGGTGTTGATTAGATTTTGGTACAATTTGAAAAAAGAAAGTAGAATTGTTTTTTTTCCAAGTGGCCCGCAAAAATGACAAAAATCTGAAATATAATACTAAATATGCTTAAATATATTAATTCAATGCTTGTTTTATGTGTAATTTTCGAACATGAAAGGAATAAGACCAACCCCATTACTCTAGGACAAACCAATCTCGAGATGCTTTATTTTTTTGGAATATTGAGGGGCTGAGTATGTTTTAAAAATGCGTCAAGTTTCTAAATGGAAAAGGCGTATTAAAACTACAAATTAGATATATTTTTAAAATCAGTTTGAGCAAACTCAATGGATTATGAGAGAGAAAGGTTATTTGAGTCTGTAGGGAAAGTCATGTGTTGCCCATATCAGATTGTTTTGTATTCTGAATGCCGGTTATGACAGAAGCGAAGTGGTTATGATAGACGATATTTGTAGAATAGGAATTAGCCATCGAGTGCAGACTCGGATCCCATATGTTTATTTACTTTCTTATTCTATAGAATACAGTCTAGAGAAAGTATTGTGTTCATGAAAATTTTCGATTTCGAGATTTTGTTGTCAACATATGTTTTAGGATCTCCTGAATAGATGACCGTCTGTCTGTGGTCGATTTCTTGTGTGCTGCCGCAAATATTAATGGATTTTCATGAAACTTTATTTCCGGCTTTGTTATCGAGAAATCTAGATCTAGATAGGATATTTTGAAATTCGAGCGTAAACTTCGAAGCTTTGTCGAAATTTATATTTTCCTAACATGGCAGCATAGGAAAAAATTTGACATAAATATGCATAAAAGGGTTATCTATGTCTCAATGATCACGAAATTTAATAATTTTAATCATTGTAGTGAAAAACAGCAGAGATATGATTTTTATGTTTCTGATGCCATTAGTCCCCCCTTAGGTGGCAAGTTCCCCCCCCCCCCCCCCCCCGGGAGTACATTGTCAAACTTGGTATCAATGATATCAATCGAAAGATTTTTTCAAGCCCTTTAAAATGAAGGGTAGCATGCTATATTTGGGAACATTTGGACCAAGAATACAGATTTTTCAAAAATTTTCTTGTAAAATTTACAGAAAAGAAGCTACTTAAAAATGGATACTGGCATGAGAAAGTCGAGTTGAGCCACACTGAAGTTAATTTATATTCTAAAGAACACGTTACTGAAATACAGTAAATGTAAAATACTTTTTAAAATCCTAATGAAGTGGATTACGGTTATAGAAAACACTCAAGGGACAGATAACGACGAATATATTTAACATAGAAACGAAATGTTTTTTAATAGTTAAGCTTATCAGAAATTTTCCCCTGCATAGGGTATGAGTTAATTAGCTATATTTAAATATACCGAATGATCTTTATTAAAGATTGCATACAACCATTCTTTTTTTTTTTAATCCAATTAAAGTAAATTGCGAATAGCGCAAAATATTTGGTAGTGTATATAATTCCAAGTGCTTCTTTTTATCTCCAAACAAGCCAGTTTAAAAAAAATCAGAAACTAATCAAATTTTGCTAAATTCAGTAAGTTTTAATTTCTATGAAATAAATAATAATAATGGAAATACTTTCATTTGAGACATATTATAACTCAAACTAGTAACGGTATGAACTGCTTTCTGAGGTGAAAACAACCTTTTTCAGAATGTAAAGATAGAAGAGGTTGGAGTAGTTGCTATGTATCTACTATGCATCTTGAAGAAGAAGCCATGACTATGCATCTTGAAGAAGTCTGTTTGTTGCTTCTAAATCCGGCCAAGACTTTTAACTTATTTGATTTATGCCGTTCTTCTAACGAAGATTTTACTTTTTGGCCATTTCTGTCGTAGTTTCAGGAATTTGCTTTTAAGAGCATAAAGGTATATTGCAATTTTGTTTCTAAGGCAATTTTGTTTCTATGTGTGAGCCGG